>JAQQAC010008350.1:2368478-2432456 GCA_029783875.1 Phataginus tricuspis | reverse complement strand
GGTTCTACCCAGGGGTGATGGGGCTGGAAATTCTTTACAAACGTGTCACTAGCGAGAATTAATAAGAGATCGAGCACCTGGTGCTGGATGTTCGTGCTGTGCCGAGCACATTCACATGTGATTGTTACTATGGAGTTGACAGTTATGAAGTTGTGCTTGTTTGTTCCTACAATGCATTCAAGTAATGGCTTTCAGCGCCAAAATAATTTTAATTAGAGACTCACCACACCACAGTAAGTAGTAACACTAAAATGCTTCCATTTCTTTTGTCTTTATCCCTGACAGGAACCCAAACTGATGAGCCCTATTTCCAGCACTGGACTGCCCCATTAGGTAACGGGACATCTGCCAAGTTAATTTTGAAATACTTGGATATGAGGAGGAAAGAGAATGACCAAATCCTTTGAAACTAAACAGGGACTCAGCACTATAGGCATCGCCTCACTTGCAAATCTGTTGATATGAAATCTGCATAAAGGTGATCATCAGCTACTCCATTTATCTATGGTCAACACACCACTCTAAGATCACAAAAGGCAACAAAACTAAAGGTAACAGAAATTGTATTGCTTTCCTGCTTAGTTAAAATAATAAGGATATATAAAATATATTTTTATTTATAGTATGACGAGCCCCATAGGATATAGATGGTAATTCTTGTTAGTCTATGCATGTATTCTGTAGTTTAAATGATTTAGAATATACTTTAGAGCCTGACAATCTATATTCAAATATGGAGTCTTCTGCTTGCTAATTAACTTCTCGTTTCAGTTTTCTCGTCTGTGAAACAGAGATGGTAATAATAGCACCTCCCTAATTGGCTAATGTAAGAATTAAATGAAGTAGCATAAATAATGCTTTCAAGTCCATGTCTCACACATAGTAAACATTGTATTTACTACCATGGCCATTACTTTCATCAGTGGTAGTGATAGAATCATCATCTTCGTCATCAACATTACTTTCCAGTTTTACTCTGAGGGATGAAATATGCTGAGATGTTTGAGAGCATATGTTCTTGATTCATACTGCCTTGTTTCCATTTCTGGTACCTCTAACATACATGATCTTGGTGAATTACCAAATCTCTCTAAGCCTCAGCTTCTTGATGAAAATAGTTGTAATAATAAGCATATATTTCACACAGGATCAGCAATGTAATTTTTGAGGCTCATTACAAAATGAAAAGGCAGAGTCCCTCTTTCAAAAGCAGGGGAAAGTGTTAGTATAGGTACTAAGAATGAAGCATTTTCCTTATGCAGTCATTTTCTTGACTTTGCATTATGTGTTTCTATTTAGTATTTAATGTTTTTCAAAGTAAAGAAAACTTAAAAACTTAAATTACTAGCATTAACTTAATATTGTGCAATGTGGGCTTTAAATGTATATATCAGAGCATTTAACATATACTAGGAATATTCAGAACTACACAATCTATATTTAATTGTTCATCTCCAGGGGTTGCCTTGAGTTGACTGGAATAAACTTAACAGAAGCTAGATTCAGGAATTTTGAAAGGAGGACTAGCGGGTCCCTCCAGGCACTGAGAAGGCCTGAAGAAGAGCTTTCTTGACACAGGATACTAATGGGAGTCTAGACCCTGGGAGTGGGCCTGGGAAGGTCAGAGGCACATACGCATGCTCTAGCCTGAAGGCTGCCATGTTCATCTCTTACCAGTCACTGAACTGATAAGCCTTACCTCTGCCAAGGTAGAGAGTGAGCCAGTCATCTTTCCTTCCAATGGAAGGACCAATGCAGGAACCCACAAAAGAAGGGTGACCCCAAGGGCGTTGCAGCCCATGCTGGAACACACGAGGTACCTAGGTACCTGGGCAAGAGGCTGTCAACCTGAGACAGGTCTACTGCCACCATGCACCTCCCCCAGACTGTGGGGTATGTAAGCCCAAAGCTGGCCTTCTAGGGGTTGGAGCCCAGGCTGAAGACCAAAAGAGTCAATCTTTGGGTATAGCTTTCAGATTGGGAATCTGCATGGTCCTTTGCCACAAGGAAATAAGGGAGTGGGCGTCTGAGATCCCCCTAAGGAGATGGGGAGGCTGTGGGAAAAAGCCAACAAATAAGCCTAAACTCCAAGACTTTATCCCAGACTCCACTGGTCCATCAGGTCTCACTTACAACATACAAATTCAAACATAAAATTAACATACAAATCAACTATTTGTCATACACTACAATTACAATATGTCATACACTACATTAACAAAATAAAGGATAAATATAACATGATCATCTCAATATCTCAACAGAGGCAGAAAAAGCATTTTTAAAAAATCCAACATCCTTTCATGATAAAAAAAAAATCTCTCAACAAACTATATATAGAAGGAATTTATTTCAATATGATATAGTCCATACATGAAAAGCCCACAGCTGACATCATACTCAGTGGTATTAAACTGAAAGTTTTTCCTCCAAGACCAAAACACAGCAAGGATGCCCACTCTTACCACTTCTATTCAACATAATACTGGAAGTCCAAGCCAGAGCAATTAGGTAACAAAAATGAATAAAAGGCATGGGAAAGAAGAAATAAAATTATATGACATGATCTTATATGTAGAAAACCCTGAAGACTCTGCAAGAAAACTGTTAGAACTAATAAATTCAGTAATGTCACAAGATATAAAATCAACATACAAAAATGAGTTGCATTTCTATACACTAACAATGAACTCTCTAAAAAGGATAGTTCTTAATAAGAAAACAACTCCATTCATAGTAGCATCAAAAAGAGTAAAACACTTAGGAGTAAACTTAACCAACAATTTGAATAACTTGTACACTAAAAACTACAAAACACTGATAAAATAAGTTAAAGATGGGAAGACATCCCATATTCATGGATTGGAAAATTTAATATTTTTAAAGTATATTACCCAAATAGTCTATGGATTAAATGTACACCTAATCAAAATCTCAATGGCATTTTTCACTGAAATAGAAAAAAGCAATCCTAAAATTCATATGGAACCAAAAGATCCTCAAAATAGCCAAAGCAGTTTTGAGAACAAAGAACAAAGATGGGGGCATCACGCTTTCTGATTTCAAAACATATTACAAACATACAGTAATCAAAATGATATGATACTGACATAAAAACAGACATATAGACCAATGAAACAAAATGGGGAAAGGACAGTCTCTTTAATAGATGGTGTTGAGTAAACTGGTATTCCTATACAAAAGAATGAAACTGAACTCTTATCTTATATCATACAAAAAAAATCAACTCAAAGTGGATTAAAGGTTTAAATATGTGACCTGAAACTATAAAACTTCTAGAGGATAATTAGAAGAACTTCATGACATTGGTTTGGGAAATGATTTCTTAGATATGACATTAAAATCACAAGTAACAAAAGCAAAATTAGATAATTGGGACTGCATCAAACTAAAGCTTACATCAACAGGGTGTAAAGGCAACCTATAGAATAGGAGAAAATACTTGAAAACTATATGTCTGATAAGGGATTAATATTCAAATTATATAAGGAACTTCTAACTCAATAGTGATAAATAAACAAATATATAAATATCCCATTAAAAAAAATGAGCAAAGGACCTGAATAGATATTTCTCCAAAAGTGACATATAAATGATGGACAGTTATATGAAAAGATACTCAAGATCACTAAACAAGGAAATAAAAATCAAACCACAGTGAAATATCACCTCACACTTGTTAGGATGGTTATGATTAAAATACAAAAGTGTTGAATAACAAGTGTTGACGAAGATGTGGAGAAACCAGAACCCTTTCACACTGTTAGTGGGAATGTAAAATGATTCATTGAAATTTCCATTGAATGGAAAACAATATGGAGGCTTCTCAAAAAATTAGAAATAGAATTACCATACGACCCAGAAATCCCATTTTGGGTATATATCTAAAAGGATTGAAATTAGTATCTTGAAGACATATCTGCACTCCCATGTTAATTGTAACATTATTCATAATAGCCAAGACATAGACACAACCTAAATGTCCACTGATGGATAAATGGATGAAGAAAATATACTATTTACATATAAAGGAATATCACTCAGTTTAAAAAAAAGAAGGCAGGTCTATCATACACCCCAAATGGAGGGGTTTAAAGACATCATTCTAAATGAAATAAGCCAGTCACAGAAGGACAAATACTGCAAAATGACACTTAAAAGAGGGATCTAAAATAGCCACTAACAGAAACAGAGAGCAGAATATTGGTCTCCAGGGGTCGGGGAAAGGAGGAAACGGGGTTGTTGCTCAACAGGTATAAAGTTTCAGTTATGCAAGATGAGTAAGTGCTTGAGATTTATTCTATAATATTGTATACTGTGCTCTTAAAAATTTAAAGAGGGGCGAGCCCATGTTGAGTACTACTGTCACAATTTTTTAAAAGGTATAGATGTGTCAGATCAGTGAAGTCTGATGGTTTTATGTTTTTGTTCTTGTTTTTGCAAGCACTTTGATGTTGGAGGGCGGGGAACACATCACGAAAAGAGATTAACAGTTTCTGTAGGATCACTAAGGAATTTAGACTTATTCCTGTATGAAATGAGGTAACAGGAAAGATTTTACTCAGAGCAGTAATTCTGAATATTAGAAAGTAAATAATTGATAGTAGTATTGAGAATGTGTTGGAGAGTTGGAAAGGATGGAGGCATAGAGAACACTTTTTAGTTGCTGTAATCCAAGCAAAAAAATCTCAGGGACATATTTTTAAGCAGTAATGCTAGAAATGTAGCTAAGAGAAGTAAACTTGACAGCTAACTAAGTTGTTGATGTGTCTTGAGAAAAGAAAGAAGTGATGATATCCTACAAAAGTCCTGCTTGAATAACTACAAAATGCCAGTGTCATTTACTGCAGCAGGCAATTAAAGAAAATGTTTATGTATGGTAGAGAAAATGATCAAAAACAATTTTTGGCATGTTAATTATGAGATGTCCATGGACATCAAAGTGGACTTGATAAATTTTAATTGACTGTATGAATCTGGAACCGATGCATGAAATGTAGACACACGGCATAGACTTGAGTGTCACTGGCATATAAGCTATAGTGAGTTATTTGATTGCAAAGAATGAGAAGAGAAAAGCAGCATGATCAGACCTTGAGGGATGCCTGATTTATGGAGTTCAGTTAGAAAAAATGAGTTAAGGATGTTCAGAGAAAGTGTCCTGCGATAAAATGTTCTAAGAAATTAAGGGAGGAAAAAACTTCACAGTAAAGGGAACTGTGAACTATTCTTACTACAGAAGAATCAGTCAAAGTGCTTACAAGTTTCTATTTGTTTTAGCAAAAAGTTACTTGTCACTTTCCTAGAATGGACGTTTTCAACACAGGTGGATGTGAAATTTAGATTGTAGGGAGAAAGAGTATAAACTACTTTTTGCAAAAGTTTGTGAGGGGAATGAATGAGAGGGTGATAACTAAAAGATAATGAAGAATAGAGAAATTATTTTAAGATTAAAGGCATGTGCAAGGTTAGAAGAGTTAGAAAGGGGATAATTAATCTATTGAACTCCTTGAGAAAAAGAAAACTGGATACAAAAGTGCAGGTTACTGAACATTTTACTATTGAAAAAAGGGATACCATATTCTTTTCCTTTGGAGCAAAGGTGAAAAGTAGGTGAAAATACCAACAAATATATACAAATAAGTATTTTAAGTCAGAAAATATTAAGCATGATACATTTGATGTGAAGTTGCAGCAAAAACTTTAATGAATGCAAGGGGAAACTCTGGAACTCACACGCTCCCTCAGAGCTGGCAGGAATCAAGGCACAGCGGCTGGACTGTGGCATCAGGCATTTGATGAAAGCCATCCTAGAGAGACAGCATGAAATATTTTTTTCCCCATTGGATAAGAGACATCTCTAGATAGTAACCCTTGATAGAAGGGAAACAAGTAGGTGATCCCTAATATTGTTCCAGCTCAATTCTTGGAGAAAATTTCCAGACAGAAATGCAGGGATAGGATATACAGACAAAGCCTGCTGATCTCCCTGAGTGAAAACAATACAACGTTCAGGAAGACCAAGATGGCTAGAATTCCTGAGGCAGAATGCCAGACAGGAGAGTTACACAGAGAGGGAATTCCTGAGATCTGCAGAGGATCTTCCTCATATCTTCATGTGAATAGTGACTGGCACATACCTCATGAGGAATCGTAGCATGATCAGAGAAAGACTATTGGAGAGGAATAGGCAGAACAATCACTGGACATCACAAAGAACTGAGAGTAGTTCATGCTCCGAACCACCAGAGTGGAAAGTTCTTCCAGTGAGTGGCACATCAAACAGAGTCCTTAGTGATGGGGCCAGTCAGCCACTCTTCTGGGTCATCCAACAAAGCTTAAAGCAAGCATCTAAAGCATCAAATTGTTCCCAAGTAACTTAACTGAATTCCAGAACAAAATCCAAACATATTTAAGAGAACACAAAAAAGCATTTAGACCCAATAACATATAATTTATAATGTCTAATATTCAATAAATTACTCTCCCTGTAAAGAAGCATGGAGATACAAAGCTTAATGAGAAAAAGGCCAATGGAAACTGACCCAGAAATGACACATATGATAGAATTAGTAATAGTAATAAAACAAGAATAATGATGATGACAATGAATAACTTTGAACATTAAACATTTACCAGCATGGGGCTAAATGATTATCATTCATCACTCAATGTAATTTAAAAAAAAATTCCTCTAGAACACAATCATGTTCCCATTTTAAATGGTATAGAAAACCTTTCCAGCAACATACAGCTTAGCTGAAACAAGATTGACTTTCAAGTTTAGCTGACTGAAATGTCTAGTATATCCTCTTAACTATTTACTTATATTATTTTATTGTCATCCGAAGGTAGAGCTATTCATTAATAATGAGTGATTCCTAATGTGATTTAAGTGAGTAGAAGTAAATAATCGCATCCCACAGTCTGTCATCATTCTGCAGGCATATTTAAAGATTTAACTGATTTGAAACTTTATTTTCACTAAATTCTAAATAAGTACCTCAAATTAATGAGCAACATCTTTTTACTTAAATATTTTTTCAAAGGATTCTAAAGAATACAATTAAACATATGCCGATACAGGTTCACAGCAAATACCACATATGAAACAAAAGGTATGCTACTAGCTGTTCAGAGAAGCCCGGTTTTCTTTTTTTTTTATTGAAGTAAAGTTGATATGCAATATTACACCGTTTCAGGTTTCAACATAGTGATTCAACAATTATCTACATCACTGAATGCTCATCACGCTACGTGTAGTTACCAGCTGTCAACATACAAAGACCCTGCTTTTCAATCTTGACTTCCCCTCTCCAAAATCTGTCTTGCTTATTCTGCTAGATTTTATATCTTCTAATGGTTTCTCTGGGAATGACATCTGGAATTAGCCTTCCCAATTCCCATCCCAAAGCCAGACTATCGAAATGTCAAGATCATCAAGACCAAATTTGGAATTTAGCATTATTAACAGTTTGGCCAAAGGCCACAATATATGAATAATAAGTTTATACACTTTATAATTCATTGGGAAAAAGTTGTGAATAATAAGATGCAATATTGAAAAGCTAAAAGTCAAACAAGTCTTTTACTGAAAGAATTTATGCTGGAGACAAAAAAACACCTATGAATATAAAGATCCTTTGATTACATCAGTGGTTTCTGAACCATTTATGTTGTCAAAAATGATAGACACACAAATATGTATCATATTGTATATTCACAGAGATGAAAAGATGAAATGAAACCAATTAGAGGGTAAAGCTTAATTGATGTTACAATTGATTCAACTGTTTTAATATCTGAATTTTATGTGATGTATATAAGCACTATAATAAAAGCATTTATAAGAATATTTTTACTTGAAGTTTCAGAAAAATTACTAGAAATACTTAGTTATGAAAGAAAAGAATGTCTGATAAATTCTTAACAGTCTTGGTTCATTTTAAAAATCTAACACATATCATTTGGTTCACTTAAAAACTTTCCAGTCACAGATCTCATTTGTGCAATATAAGTGGCTCCATAGAAAAATGAATATACATAATATTTGGGTTTCAAATGATATATAACCTAAAAGATCTTAATAAAATAAAATTGTAGGCTAAGGGGAGATCATTATGATTAAAGGATATCAACTCCATATAATTTAGTCCAGGCATATATTTTAATTTCTTAGAAGAAGCCATGTATTTCCTTTCAACTTTTGTCAAATTTGTTCCCAATAAAAACAAGTCAAATTATTTATTTTGTAGAAATCATTCATGAATCATTAAAATAACAAATACAGCTTTTAATGAGAAAGATTCATATGATGTTAATGCTTTCAAAAAATATTTTTCATAGAAATAAGACTCAATTTACATTATTTTGTAGACTCTTCTATGTTTGCATATAGTTAATATATATCAGGAAAATTATTTCCATTTTTCATGATACTTGTTAAGGGCTTTTTAGTGCAGGAACACAGTGCTAAATAACCTTTTTTTTTTTTTCTCAAATGCAGATCTTTCTTAAGATTTAACAACCAGCGTGGGGCACTGGTGAGTTCACCCACCTGAGTCTTACTGTTAGGCAACTGGTTCTGCATTGTGTGATGTTACAAATAAAAAAGAAATATAAAGACTTTCAAGGTTAGGAGGTTAAAATTTAGTAGCAAAGATAGTGGATTTGCCCTCCCCACAAAAAAAAGTCAATGACCACCACCAAATATCCTTATTTCTTAACCTTTATTGAATGTTTTCTTAATGGAAAACTTCTGAGCATTAAGGCATTAACCTAGACACTGGTATTTTTGTATGTGGGAACAGAAAAAAGGCCACATTTACAATAGACTTTGCTAGCCTAACAGTTTCCTGACAAATCTACCTACCAACCCAGATATGGCCTATGTTAATTTCTATCCCTTGATTAAATGATAAAAGCTGAGTATGCATGTATAGATTAAACACCTCAATACTAAGCTGAACTGATATTTAAGTATGAGACTAAGTATTATCATCAAATATATCTGGCCAGACCGCTTTTATAGTTTTCCATAGTCACTGGGGACTCTCAGCATCCTGGAGGTTCACCAGGATCTGGTGTATATCCACAAGACAAGATCAACAAATTAAATGCTGCAGCTTCTTAAATTGTTATGGAAAGTACTGAAAAACCTGGACTGCATCACTGACAGAAGAACCAAGTGCACTTGGAGGTCTTGGAGTGTTGAGGTTTTATTTCACACCAGTGGGCCCAGAGGGGAGTAATCTCCCCAGGTCTGAGCCCTGAGCACAGGCAAGGGGAGCAATTTATATTATTTTGATATGTGCCATTTTGGCATGTGCAGGGCACAAGAGGAGCCGGGAGGAGGGGAGGAGGGGGCTGGGAGGGCCCTGCCAACTGGAGGGAAAAAGCGGTTTGCTGACCTTGATGGCTGTGTTGGGTATTTCCCTTATCGCTCCCCCCTCTGATGCCCCTTTAAACACTTCGTTTTAGGGGGCCCCATCTTTTTGGTTTATGACAGGGTCATAATGGCTTGTAATCATACTTTTAATTGCTTTGAGCTAGGATTTTTCCTTGTGACTTTTCCGTTAAAGTCCTGAGTACTTTGTGAAGAACACAAATGATTATGTTTTCATGCATCTGTCTGTATGGGCCTCGTGTGTACAAGTTGAAACGAGTCCTTCACTCTCTTGATAAGCCTGTGCTGAACAAAAATACCCAGTTTTTCTCAGTCCTAATTTATTTTTATGCAGCTGAGCATGACACTCAGGCTGGCTTATTTGAGTGTGAGAGGACAGGTGCTGAAGGTGTAGGGCCACTGAGGGCAGCTCCCTTGGGTGACGACCATGCACTTTATAACTTTGCACAGTTCATTTGATAGAGGTAACATTATAGAGAGGCACTTTGGAAATGCAGGCTGAGACTTGAGTTCAGCTGGGAGAGACAGGTACACACAGCAAAACAACATAACGATTACTCAATAGACAATAGAAAGGGGGCAACTTTTTGAGGAACAGTTTAGTCAGAGGGGCAGCAGAGAGTTTAAGGCCCAGGATGAGATTCCATTCGGCGAGGGCCGGGATCCACGGTGTGCAGGCGTTCATCAGTCAGAGGGTGATCGTCAGATGCGGAGGTGGAGAGGATTCGGGAGGTCTGACTGGGCCTTCCACTGACGTATTTCTTTGTCCAGATTATGGGCCCTTTTCACTCTGGAATGATGGACCCACGGAGTGATGCTTATAACTCTGAGGGCAGTAGGAGTGGTTAGGACAAAAATGTGGGGGCCAGTCCACTGAGGTTTGAGGGGGTCCCTTTTTCAATTTCTGGCCCAGACTGAGTCCCCAGCCTGGAAGGAATGTAGTGGGGTCACTAAGGAAATCGGGGCTCTTTCTGTGGTGTATTGCTGCAGCTTATTTAGGGGGCTCTTAAGGCTTGGAGCTGTTCTCTTACTCCCTTATTTTCTATCTGGTGTAGGTTCCCTGGGAGGTTTCCTAGACACTGGGGAGGGTGTCCATATAATAATTCAAAAGGGGAAAAGCCTTGAGTCCCAGGTGTGCAGCGAGCATGCAGGAGAGCCATGGGCGGTAGGTCTGACCACAGGAGGCCAGTTTCTTGGCAAAAATTAGCTGGGGTTCCTTTGAGGGTGCGATTCATTCACTCTACTTTCCTTGAACTCTGTGGCCTGGAGGCAGTGTGGGGCTTCCAGGTAATGTTGAGAGATTTAGTTAAAATCTGTATGGCATGTGCTACAAAGGCAGGTTCATTGTCACTGAATCGTAGATGGTAGGCCAATCTGGGGCACAGTTTCTCTCAGGAGGACTTTGGCTATCTCCTGGCTTTGTTTTGTCCTGGTTGGGAAGGCTTCGACCCACCAGAGTGCGTACACACTATTATTGGAAGGTATCTGAGGCCTCTGCTTGGCTGGACCTCTGTGAAGTCCATCTCAAGGTTTTCAAAGGGGTAACTCCTGTTCTTTGGATGCCTGGCGGGGTCGCGGTGCAGATTGAGCACAAGTCATGCCCTGCTCACTTATTGCTCGGCTTAATGATGCTGGCAACTGGGTGACGTAGTATTGCTTTTTGCGGAGGGCTTCCAGTGCAGCTCTTCTTAGGCAGATGAGCTGATGGCGTTTGCTGACCAGATGCCTTCCGGTTGCAGTTGCAACAAAGATGCGTCTGTCAGGCAGCAGCCATCAGTTTGTTTGTTTTTTTAGTTAAAGTGACTCCTTCAGCGATGGCCCAGTCCTTCCCTTTTTCAATGTACTTGGGTGGAGGGGCCTCCCCTGGGGGCGTTAGGGCCCTGGTGAGGGAAGGAGCTTTATTTGTTTTTTTATTGGCCACTGTTTTAGCTGCCTTATCTGCCAGCTGGTTCCCCTGTGTTATAGGGTTGTTTTCCTTTTGGTGGTCTTTGCGATGCAGAATCGCTACTTTTTGGGCGACAGACAGCCTTGAGGAGGCTTAGTACTGTGCCAGCTGAGAGTTGGAGAGGAATCGGTGTCCCTGTGTGTTTAAGGGGACACAACAGGATGGGGTCCTTGACATTTATTTTTTGTCCCAGGGTAAGTTTATCTGCTTTTTTAATGAATAGAACTGTGGCTGCCAGTGTCCTTAGTTTTTTCTGACAGGTATGTAACCAGCTGCTGCCAGGGCCTAACAGTTTATGTGAGAACTTTGAGGGCTACTTTTTTTCACCTATGAAGAGATTGAAGGGCTTTTTTTGTATCTGGCAGGCCTAGGGCTGGTGCCTGTTCTGAAGCAGCCTTTATTACCAGGAAGGTGGCACTTGCCTCTTCTGTCTAGATGGGGGGCTCTCTGTATGACCCCCCCGGGAGGCTGTAGAGGGGTTTTGCTATTGCCAAGAATCCTGAATCCAGATTTTGCAAACACAGCGGCCACCAGGAACTTTCATATGCCTTTCTTCATCTGGGGCTGGGGTAAGGAGTTAATGACCTTTTTCTTCTCCGGCCCTAGTGCCCTTTCTCCCTGGGTGAGGAGGAAGTTCAAGTATGGGACTTGCTGCTGGAAGATTTGTGCCTTTTTTATGAGGCTCAGTGTCCTGAGTCTGACAGGAGTTGCAGGAGGGACTTTGTGCCTTTTGTACAACTTTTCTGGGTGTCACTGGCAAGGAGGAGGACATCTACATACTGCAGGAGGGTGCAGCACGTGGCTTCCCTTGGAAAGCTGGCAAGGTCTACGGCCGATGCCTCTCCGAAGAGAGTGGGTGAGTTCTCGAATCTTGTGGAAGCCGCGTCTATGTTAATTGCATCTGCTGCCCCTTATCTGGTTCAGTCCATTCAAAGGCAAACAAGAGCTGGCTTTGGGGGGCCAGCTGGAGGCAGAAAGGCATCTTTTAAGTCTAGACAAGTGAACCATTTGGCAGACCCCGGGATCTAGCTGAAGAGGTGTACAGATTTGGGGCCACCAGGTCACTTTGTTAATGGCTCGCAGGTCTTGAAAAGGTTGGCACCTTCCTCTTGACTTTTTGAGTGGTAGAAGCTGGGTGTTCCAGGGCGACTGACACTCAGTTAGAATGCCTGCCTCTCTGAGGCTGATCAGGTGTTCCTGGATGCCTGCTCTCACCTCTTCTGGGAGGGGGTACTGACACTGTCTCTGTGGCTGGGCCACTGAAGTCAATTCTACAATGACAGGAGCTCACTTATGAGAAAGTCCAGGTGGGTTGTCTTCAGCCCATACTGATGGGAAGGCAGCTCTGAATTCAGGTGGGCTACTCGAGAGGGTCTGGGCACAGAACAGCCTCCACTCCTCTTCCCTGGGTGTGGTTATTGCCAGTACGAGGGACCCTGGCTCTTCTTGGCCTGGGTTTAGGTAGAGGCTGGTGTGTCCAGTTGGTTCAAAAGTTATTTGGGCTCCGAGCTTTGAGAGTATATCTCGGCTGAGGAGGGGAACGGGGCACTCGGGCAGGTAGAGAAACTTATGTCGGGTTTTGTGGCTTCCAAGTTCACACTGATGTTCTCGGCAAAAGTATTGGACTGCTTATGTCCCAGTGGCTCCGAGAATAGTTGCAGTCTTTTTACTCAAGGGAGTTACAGGGAGGGTGACCACAGAGTGCGCTGCCCCCCCGTCAACCATAAAAGTCATCTGTTGTCCCCCCACTTTCATTTGACTGTGGGCTCATGGGGGCCCAGCGTGAGAGCCTTGTAGTTGTCATTCTGAGTCTATTCCTGCCAGAATAATGAGCCTTTCCCCGTGAGGCTCCTCCCGGCAGCGACTGGGCCTCGGGGCTTTGCCTCAGTTGGGGCATTCGTTCTTCCAATGCCCCTTCTCCTCACAGTGAGCACACTGGTCCCTGACTGGAGGTCCTAGGCTTCCCCCCTCTTGGCGGCCGGCTTTTCTCTGCCTTTGGTCATCTCTCTTTCTTTTAGGGCAGCTGCCAGGAAGCTGGCCTTTTTCTTCATTTCTCTGTCAGCCTGAACTTCTCTGTTTAGATATACTTTGTTGGCAATTTTAATCAGTTGACTGATATTTATCCCAGCAAAGCCTTCAAGTTTTTGGAGCTTTTGTCTGATGTCTGGGGTGGCTTGAGCTACGAATGAGGTGCTGACCATTTATGGGTTCCCTGCTGACTCAGGATTGAAGGGGGTGTAGATGTGATAAGCTTCACACAGTCTTTCATAATAGTCCCCAGGAGACTCTCCTGGTTGTTGAGTGACTGAAGACACTTTGGTCATGTTCATGGGCATTTTTACCCTGGCTTTTATCCCCTGGAGGAGGGTGTCTTGATATCGGCAGATCTTGTGCTGTCCCTCAGGCATGGTGAAGTCACACTTGGGGTGCTCCTTGGGGACAGCAATTTCAGCCCATGCACCTCAATCAAGGACCCCAGCTGCCTCCTCTCTTCTGTTGTGAACAGGGTGCAGAGAAGCTCTTGGCAGTCTTTCCAGGTCGGCCGATGGGTTTGGAAGAAAGATTTCATGAGGTCAACCAGGGCTTGTGACTTTTCCAATGGGGTGTTGTGTTTTTATTTGAGGAGGTTAGTCATGGAGAAGGGTTGATAGTAAAGCATGGACAAGCCAGGCTGGATGGTCCCATCTTTATTACAGGCTCCCATGTCTCTTGCAGTGGCATCTGAAGGATGCCTGCTCCCAGCTGAGGGTGCAGTCTGGCTGCTGGTCTGGGGGAGAGTGGGTCCACTGGTTCTGTGTTGGCGGGGAAGCTGACAGCAGCAGGGTGTCCAGGACTGGGGGCTGGGTGCTGACAGTCTTGGGGGCACATAAGGTGGGGGCAGTATTAGCTCCTCCTCCGGGTCACCAGCAAGAATCTGTGGAGGCTCAGGCTTCTGTTGATTCTTTGTGGGCTGCTTTGTTGAGGTAACTAAGACCCCACCCTGTCCCTGCCTGTTGCAAGCGAACCGCACCCAAGGGGGAGGGTCTGGGCGACTCCTAACCAGGAGCTAATGTCTGGGAACTGATCAGGATGGCCTGGGTCTCTAGTGATGACCCGCCAGACTCAGCGGATTGCTGGGACATCCAGGGTTCCTTCTGGAGGCCACCCTGCACTAAATGTGGTCAATATGGATTCACACAAGGTTTTCAACCTGCCAGGAGTTCATTTTACTCTGTAGTTTTCTGAAAATTCATTCCTGAAATTTTTGATCATGGTGTCGAGAACTGTGGGTTTGCTGTGCCCTGACCCCATGATGTGTCCATGTGATGGTGCCATGACGACAGACAAGGGAGGGGCGGCCCCTCTAGAGAGGAGACCAGTCAGATGCCCACCCGTTCACTCTCCTCATGGAGACTTTAGTCAGCCTGACTAAGGGGCACCCGTATAAGTCCCGGGCCAGGTCAGCTAAAGCTGAGTCACCGTTCTGTCGTGGCGGCCGACCATGAATGCGGATGAGGGCCACAAAGATTCTGTAGCGCAGGCCGTGAAATCACAGATTCAGTGCAGCCCGAATGGCAGCCGCCCTGCACACCCACTCACACACTAAGACCAGAGTTTAAACATTCCCCTCCTGGGAATGTCTACCTGTGAGACTTCTAAGATGTCTCCTGGAGGTGATCAGGCTCCCCTTCCACCCAAATGAGTGGGACTGGCTGGGTCAGGGGCCCTGGGGCCTCACCAGATTCGACGTCAGAACCAGGCCCTCACCTGCCAAGCCTCCTTGGGTCTGGCGGGAACAGCGGAGCGGGGCCGGCCCAGGGCAACAGGGCAGGAGGCTGCCCGAAGATCAGGCAGGGCGCGCCTTCTCCGTTGCGATCTCCTGTTCCATTACTGCCCCGCAGTTGCCCCAAACCAGTGGCAACAGTGGGCCACTGCGGTTGGGGTTCCCGGTCAGGGAACCAAATGTTACGGAAAATACTGGAAAACCTGAACTGGATCACTGATGGAAGAACCAAGTGACACTCAGAGGTCTTGGAGTGTTGAGGTTTTATTTCACACTGGCAGGCTCAGGGGGGGGGGAATCTCCCCAGGTCTGAGCCCTGAGCACAAGCAAGGGGAGCAATTTATATGATTTTGATATGTGGTATTTCAGCACGCACAGGGCACAAGAGGAGCCGGGAGGAGGGGAGGAGGGGCTGGGAGGGCTTTGCCAACTGGAAGAAAAAAGCTGTTTGCTGACCTTGACGGCTGTGTTGAATATTTTCCTTATCAAAATCACAGTTTGGATTACTATCTATTTCTATACTTAAAGCATTTTATTGAGGTCATTTATGAATTAGCCTCTGGAGAGTTGAGGGAATTGTTTTGAAGTGGGGAAAGAAAAATATTTCAGTTAGAGACACGGCACAAATAAAGCTGTGATGAAGTACAGGGCATTCACTAAGATCACAGAATAAACCACACTAGTGCAAAAACAGCTCTGCTGAGGAGAAATAGGAGATAAGATTGGAAGGCTTCCAAACTATACTCTTTTCCCCTCCTGTAAAAGTCCTATTCAGCGCCTGTTCAAGCACCAACTTATAAATGTCCATTTCTCTCCATTATCCTTTATTTTAAAGAATTTCTGGGAATTCCACCTAATCATTGTGGAGTTTGGCTACTGGCTCAAAGTATTAGGGTGATCACAGAAGTTATATCCAATTAGTAAAAATTGAGAGTGAAAGAGTGTTATTGTGAATTACGTCATGATATTAGTTATGAATCAGGTTGTTCCAGGTAAACTAGTACATACAGACATCCTATCCATCTTGGTGTCATCAAAACTGGACTACCAACAGGGCTCCAACCGTATTGTCCTCCATATTCAAACACATATGATAGTAGGTATGCCCTGGCTCTTGCCAATATTATAACAGTCTCATGCCCAAACCCTTAATCTCCAGTATAATAATAACTGACCACCATCTCCTATTCATCTACTCTCATTCCAAGGCCACCTGTTATTTAAACACATTAAACCCAGCAATCACTACACCTACTTTCCCTTATTTTGATTCCTTCCTCAGTTATATTGTTCCTTGTTCAGCAATATTAGGTCATGCAGAATTTCAAGAACTTTCTTGCCTAACAGTCTTTTTCCCCTTAGATGTCCATCTTTAAAAGGCAAACCCTCTATTTTGGCTCATCCCTAATACTTCCAAACATACTGTACACATTTTCTTGTGATGAGCCTGGATGAACTGACCCTCTTTTCTCTCTTTAAGTAATTTTCATTTGCATGCACCCTTTCACCTATTAGATTGAGTTCCAAAGCAAGGGTATGTAAGTGCGGTGTGCACTGTGTATGTGTATGCATTATGTATATAAACTATAAAAGTTTATAAAAATATGAACATATGCATATATGTACATTTTATGATCTTTCATAGTTTACTCCAATTTCCAGTGGGCATTTAATGAGTAGATTTACAGGATATTTTAAAGCTCATTCTTTAAAGCAAGCACTGGATATGCAGAATAAAAATCAAATGGATAAAACATGCAAAAATACTAAACACTAACATTTATTTAGTACTGAATATTTTATCAATCTCTAAACATAGAATACATTACTCAATCAAACACACATTCCCACTTTAACCTTCTACATTACATTCTAGAACCCGAACTTCTCAGAGGAATCCATTCTATTATTTTGAAGCTCCTTTTTCTTTGTCTGACTCAGCTGGTCTTTGATTTACTATTACAATAAACTAAGTGAATAATAAAGATGATCTCATGGACTTGTGTGTATATATGTGGTTATGTGTAAAAAGCTTGATTTAATTGATCAACAAATAACTTTTTAGATATTAAGACTCCCATTATGAATAAGTATACTCATTCTGATACATTATCTACAAAACAATTCTCTGAGAAAAGCACTATAATTTCCTCCGATTCAACAGAATGATTTTTAAATAAGCTGCAAAATTTTTATTTGCGTTAAATAAAGGTGAAACTATTTTAAAGGTAAACTTTAAATTTTTAAATAATTTCAGATTTACAGAAAAATTGTAAAGATGTTATAGTTTGTTCCTATATATCCCACACTCAATTGTCCTTATCATTAGCATCTTATATTTGTATGGTCACGCGTCACAGTTTACGAATCAATAGCGAAACAGTAACTAATGTTCATATTTTGTTCAAATTTCTTGTTTTTACTTAATGTCCATTTTTTGTGCCAAGCTTCCACCCAGAATGCCACATCTTCTTCAGTCGCTGTGTCTACTTAGTCTCCTCTTGGCTATGACTGTTTCCTCGCCTCTCCTTAGTTGTGATGACCTTGACAGTTTTGGAGACTCTTGGTCAAGTATTTTGTAAAATAACTCTGATGGGGACTTGGCTGATGTTTTATCATGAATAGACTGAGATTATGGGTTTTCTTGATAACAACAGAGGTAAAGTGCTTTTTTATCACACTTCTATAACCACATGATATTGGTATGACATATACTGTTGACATTAACCTTGATCACGTGGTTGAGGCAGAGTGTGTCCGATTTCTCCACTGGAAAGCTTCTCTGACTTCCTCCTTTCCATACAGTGCTCATTGGAAGTAAGTCACCTTGTGCAGCCTGCATTTAAACTATGGAGAGTAGTACTCCACCCTATAGGGGAGTAGCTGCATAAATTATTTATATGCAGATTATATATTCATAGTGGTTACATAAATTATTGGGAATCCTTCTGCATGGGAGATCTGTATATTATTCCCAATTTATTTATATATTCAGTTATTTTCTATGAATATGGGCAACATGGATATTTATTGTGTACATTGGATTATAATCTAATACTATTTTATTTTGTTGCTCAAATTGTTTCTGTTGGGGGGCTCTTTCAGTTGGCTCCTGTGTTCTCTTGACATATTTTGAAGGCTTTATTTTGTTTGTTTGTATTAACAGGTCCCTACTTTTTTGGAACTTCAAGGTGGTCCAGGGTCATATTATATATTCTCTACACTATAATAATCAATTTCCTAAGAAGTTCCTAGTTCTTTTTACTGGAGAATTGCAGTAGGAATCAAGATCTGGTGCTGGACATATTCATTGCTGTTTGCTTCTAGGCCCTCTCAGTATACAGAGAAAAGGAATATAGCCTATATAAGAACTAGTATATGATATACACATACACACACACACACACATACAAATATATGTATACAAAACTATAAATATATGTTTCTATATTGCCTTTTTCTGTATTAAGTTAAACAGGAACTCATACTGATATCTCCAACTCTAATCTAGTACTACTTGGGTATTTCTATCCTCTGCTCCTTGTTTATAACCACCCCCCCATGCCAACAATGATAAACACTGCTCCCAACATCTATCATTCACTTACTTAATTGCTCGATTACAGTGTACACAGATAGCAGTATTATAATAGTTATTTCTTACCTCACCAGGAAACAGCTTTATCAAGTACAGAATAACACTAATGTGCATTTTCTTTTGCCTTTAGTCTTATACAATAGCCATGCATTTCCAAAATTACTTGGTTCAACTCCTTTTCCCCTCGCTTCCTTCGGTAAGTTGATTTCATATATTTAATATGTTTGGATAGTTTTGTAAAGTGTACATTCATCCTGGAGCTACTGACTGCCTCTTTTTTTTTGTCAATTTCATACATTAGAGTTTACTCTTTGTGCTATGAATTTTGAAAATACTGAGTGTCATATATCCACAATTACAGATTCGTTAAGAATAGTTTTATTGCTCTAAAATATCCTCCATATGCTACTTTTGAACCCATCACACTCCCCAACTCCTGGCAACCACTGGTCTATTAAGAATACAGAAACCAAAGCAAGAATTCAGCTATAAATAAAATTATTTCCTGGTGAAAAATTCTTATCACAAAGTACTGGTCATGTAACAAGCTGACATATGAAGTGTATATGAAGTATTTCCAGTTATGTTGAAAATTAGTAAATGTTCTTAGAGTCACAGTTGATACCTGTGTGCATATGCGTTTTTAGACTTTGTTTGCTAGTGATTATTTCTATTGATTTAATCACCACCTGAAATGGATGTCTTAATGTAATTCTAACACTCGGAAACAAGTTATTTCATGTTCATATTAACCCAAATTTCACCCATTATATTGATCATGTTAGTGTTATTACAGAATTCAGTTGTGTATTATAAAAAGAGGTCATTTTAATTATGGAGGTTAATGTAGTGAGTGTAACCATGCTAGATCAAAACCTTCAATTGTCTGGTTAAATGTATGATAGTCTATATTGTTTTTGTGTGCATCCATATATGTGATTTTTACTGAATCTTTACAGAGAAAATTAGATGGTTCTGCACATGATCAGGAGAATAAATTCTTAAAAGTATTTGATTTAACAATACAAATCCTTCCAATTAAATGAATATTGATTAAAAATCTATACTGAATCCAGCATATTTTCAGATACTGTGTCATTTGGTGATATAAAAGAGGTATACAATAACCTAAGGGAAAACAAACAAATAAAACAATAATCTAGTTAGGAAAAAATTCATGAATCTATCCATCTATCTACATACTTATAAACATATACTCTCTCTTTCTTTTTCAATCCATTACCTATACATTAACAAATTAATAACCTGACTCCATCACATTATTCCCAAACTGAAAATTCTATAAATGCTTTTATCACCAATAAGTTAAACTCTATATACAATATGCCCATTCAAACTTTAAATCTTATCTCCTCTTATTCTCAGATATAAAACTTTTATTTTTGCTGAACTGTTATCCTGGTTGACTATCAAACACTGTGAATTCATTTTTTTCCCTCTTTATATTGCACAAAAAATTCTTGAATATATACTTAAGTGCATCAGATAATAATTGTGGAGGGTTTCACTAATGGGATATTACTGGATCCAAATAGCTAAAAAAGACTTTGTGAACAGGTCAAACAGCAGTTGGACTATAAAGGATGGATAGATCATTTAACATTGACATGTGGCAAGCCAACATTTTCATTTTTCAGTAGTGAATTTTACCTTCTTCGTCTTCCATTTTAATATTAATGAGTATTTCAAAAACAAACTACTGGTCAAAGAATGTGTTTCTTATCAAAACTTTTGTGGGGTTAAAGGGTAGAAATGAAACATTTAGAATTTGGGGCTTGGCCTGAAGAAAGAAAGAAAAACTGAACTTTGTTCCTTAGACTATCTAGATGAACATTATTCTTTTCCATTAGCTATAACTATTTGTCTTTAAACAAATTTTATTTTTAAAATTTTGAATTAATTATATTAAAATGGGAACTAATGAAACATTTTTTTTAAGGCATAGAGTCAGTTGTTGATGTCATAAGCCTGCCCGGTATAGAGCCTAGATGCAGGTGGCTCGGCGATATGCCATCATATGGATGAACTCAGTCTCTTCCTTTCATTTTTATTATTTGTAGACATGAGTGTTATTTGACTATGTGAAGCTAAATGAATAAGAGAAATTACACAGAAAAGATGAAAACGCATATGCCATTATGAAAAACCCCTGAACCCCCATCCTATGCCCTCATACCATGTTTATTTTGAACAGATTTTAGTCAGATGTCATATAACTTATATGAAAAAAATATGCCTCTATGCTCTTTTTTTGTTCTTCAATCTTATTAAGAATGCTACATATGATGCCATACAATAGGTAAAAAGTACTCTCATTTTTCTTGTGAATGATCTTGATTTTCAAAAATAAAAGACTTATTAAGAAATAAGTATACAGTCTAACTAGGAGTTAGATTTTCAACCATTTAGGTATAGGGCAGCTGTATTGGTTAAAAAAAGTAAAGAAAACATTGGTAGTTCACGACTTTAGGTATACTTGAGTCTTCAAGTATTCTGCTCAAATTTATGTTACACCATTTAGTTACTCTTGCAATTTAATTTGAAACCAGCAGGTGGCAAAAGTGTGCTAAACCTTGGCCAGGGGTCAGCAAACTATGGCCCATCCAGACTAGCAGGTTGCATTTGTAAAGATTATGCTAATACAACCACACCATGTCTTCTCTTCCTTTCAACCCACTTATTTTCTTCCAAAATTCACAATTATGATTATTATTATTATGGTCTCAGCTATGTTTCATCTTGACCTGTCTGAGAATAAGAGGAAAAACTCTCTCCATTGACAAAATTACTGTCTGCTGTACTTCAGTTTCAAATGGATGTTCCAGCACGCTGATTGCTAAGGGATTACCTGCTCACCCATGTTCCTTGTGTGGGCACCACTACACAAGGTGACAACTATGCAGAATATGAGCTGTGTGCTCTGTGAGCCAGGGGAAAACCTTCTCTATTCTGACTGCAGCCATGCTCTCCCCACTCTTAGTTTCTACAACTCTCTTCCTCTGATACAAACAAATAAAAAAAATCACAACTATATACACATTCAGAGTTTACAAGATGGTCCACGTGTATTATATAATATATCATGTAAAATTTCCTGAATTTAGAAAAACAGAGAGTATATTATATCATATATATAGCTTGTCACAAGAGAACAAAATGAAAACAGTGTATGGGTAACAATTTATTCATATTTGCTCCATCAGATACTGAATGGGCAGTGAAAACACATACAATTAGGAAAGCAAAATCATGGCCATCGCATGAGCTCAGAGACGATTAGGGACAATTCCCACTGTATCTAAGGAAGTTAGAGGATGATTACGAATGACATAATAAATATTTTGAAAACATTTAGAGGAAAACTACTATGTGTATAATAAAAAAAATACGCCGTATTTCAAGAGTGGGAAGAAGACCCAAATCTCATTGAAACACTAAGCTCATGAAGGACTAATGCAATAAATGTAAAAATGGCCCATATATCTAGAAACGTAACTGAATTTTCTAACACCAATAATGAGATAACCCTAGAATTCTTCAAGAGAAGGAAGAAAAGTCATCTGCAAAAACTGGTTACTAGATATCTTCTCAAAAATCATCTGTATAGTCAAGGACATAGGAAAATAAAGGAATAGAGAGACAGAATCCAAGAAGTACTGATCTAATTCTCAATCAGGTACTTATGCAGCAGTTATAGAAAGTAACCTGACCAAATTATGTATGAAGTCAGTCCTATGTGGGATATGGGGATATATTCAGATGAAATTGAAATCCCCCATATCAAAATATGAAAAGAGTACAAAACCAAAAGTAAAAACAAACAAAATATGATGTTGAATTTTCACATCCTTAATTATGACTCGAAAGCCTATTTTAATGATAGATATGGGATTAGGAAGAAGATTTTTCAGTGAATTCAATCACCTTAAAAAAAGTTAATAGATGACTCTTAAGCAAATTAATTCAGAAATAGAGGTAATGGAAAAACTTATTTGGAGTTACAGAGATAAACGAAATAAGAAATAATTAGAAAAGTTACTAGACTGCTTACCTCGGGGAACAGTAGTAAAATGAAGAATGGGAAAAAGGAAGGTCTCTTATTTTACTTTATGGCCTTTTAAACTGTGATTTTTTTCTTTTTTTATTATATGCAGTCATTGGTTTTATAATTTATTTATTCAAAAATATTTATTTAATACTATTTACCAAATAGTAATATAAGTGGGGAAGATATAATAGCAAAAATAAAATATCTAATAGTCTTGTGTGTGTGTGCGCGCACGCTTAAAATATCATGTAAATAAGTGTGCACAGTCAAAACACCTCAGATTTTTCTGACTCCAAAATTAGTATTCATTCACCAATAGTGGCCCCAGAGTCTGTCGCCTTGCACAGTCCCCCTGGTCTCCACTGCTCTTACATGCTGTGTGAGTGGGAGCCCTCTGAGCCCACACAAGGAAGCAAACACAGGTCCTTCATGTAAAAAAGCCTCATGAACTGCAAAGTTACACACAAGGTTGGCTAACGTTCTTCCTTTAGAGTCCAAAATATGTCTGATCAGGGCTATATAAATGTGAAGTCCATACACCTGTATGATGTTCGTGTGTTCCTGAGAAGGGATTCATTCTTTCCCATGGTAAGCACGTCTCAGGCAAGAATGCTCTTAGCCATAAAACATGAGATTTTTATAGAGTAATATTCTCCACTTTATCAAGACTATAGGGTGTGATGGATTACCACAGAGTGTTTCTATCAGCTTTCTTCTCCACTGATACTAGAATTAACCCCACCTAAATTTAATAATAAAACTTTATGTTATTCGATACCATCAAGACCTAGAGACGGCACCTGGTCTGCTACATGTCAGTCACAGGTTGAAGGGAGTCTGCGAATGGTTCCTTTTTCTGAGAAACTCAGTTAAGGTGTGTCACTCATCTTAATGTGATAAATGGGGAAAGTTTTAAGTGGGTTTATAATATTTTCAGAAGTAAAGATCAGCATGTTTTCTTAATTAGAGTTTAACTAAAGAGGAGAGTAATGGAAGCTATGTCATTATACATGGTAATTCACATCACATTGAGTTTCCTAATTGGTGAAAGATAAAGACTTCCACTTAGGTTTCTTAAAAAGCATCCTGAAAATAATCTATGAAACTCATTTTAAATCTTGAAGTTGTTTATAAAACATTCAAAATATTAATGGTATTTTTAATAATAAATTCTTAATATCACTTCTTTTCCAATTTATTCTCAAGTCAACAGGAAACTTAGGTTTTCAGAATTACATTAAATTAATGTGAAAATGATTTCCTAAATACATAGTGAATTACAGCCCAAATTTAATATAGCTTCCATGAAAGAGTCCAAAAACAACACTGACACAAAAAAGTTGTCTCACATTTCTCTCAAACTTTCAGTCTTCTGAAACTAGAAAATGAAATCAAAATGGGTATTCATCTCATCTTTTATTTATCTTATTAGAATGTGACTAACATGAAGATAGATATAGCTTCACATTTTACTTACAAAATTATAAAATTTCATTTATTTTCACTTCATCTGCAGATAAGAACACTATCTGGAGTATAGTTCTATTTTTTTTTTTTTATGTTTGTCCCATTCCCAAACATCTGTAACTTTTCTTTCTGGAGTGATCAGGAAAAGATGTAATGACGATTAACCTGGTGCAGGCAAGGAGAATGTGCTCCTGTTATGACTGTTTTATGCAGCTCCTGTAAATTGGAGTAACAAATGACATCCTCCTTTGGCTGAATCTGAGATAATCAGACAGCATCTGCCTTCTGCTCTCTAACTCCGTGTGTAGAAAGGAGATGTTAACTTTACAATCATTCATCTTTTGAAGTGCCGACTCCTATTCCCTCCCACCTCTGCTTGTCTCTGTTCTTTTTTGTAGTATCTTATCTTGACCATTCTATGTTATCAAATCTAACACCATCTTTTTATTTGACATTTCTGAATGGAAAACCGCTTTTTAATATTTTTATCCTTTAAAAGCCTGAGTTTAGAAAAAAAAAAAGGTTTTCAGCTGCAAAACTGATAGCTACTGCTCTTAAAAAAAATAACAATGAAACAAACCGATCTTCCTGTACATCTCTAAAATCATCAACTCATCTGTTTCGATCCAGACAACTCTTTCTTGACTTGAAAACATAATTGCTGTAACTCATCTTAGATTATTTTTGTCATCTGGTATTTTGAACCCACCTAGGAATCTGTGATTCTCCTTTGTCTATTTAGGCCAGTCGTTCTCATCAAGGTGTTGGAAGAAGGTGGCAGAGGTTCCACTGAATCTTTATCTACACTCAGTAATTGACTTATAAGAGTGTGGTTTTGGTCATTTAGTGGGTGTTATTGTTTGTCATTTACAAAACTAATGAGT
Organism: Phataginus tricuspis; assembly: GCA_029783875.1. Classification (NCBI taxonomy): domain Eukaryota; kingdom Metazoa; phylum Chordata; class Mammalia; order Pholidota; family Manidae; genus Phataginus; species Phataginus tricuspis. The sequence continues at coordinate 2,407,303 of JAQQAC010008350.1, read as the reverse complement.
GGATAAGGTGATATTTGAGGTCCTATAAGACTAACAATCTACAACTTGCGGTCATTTTATAAGCCATTATCTAACCTACCTCTAAGACCTCTATTATGCTCTGATTGCACAAAGTAGATATCTTCTCCAAAGATAATGAATTCAGAGTGGTTGATGGTCCATGAGTGCACTTTCATGACACAGCATTAATCTTTGAACACAAACATTTCCATTCTTAATTGACTAGCTCAACTTATCTACATGAGATTTCAATACAAAATATTTCCAGTGTTTCAGAGAATGTGTAGGTTCCATCATAAATGGGCCTTGAAGTATATTATATTCAAAATCTTGTTTTCTTCCTGTTGTTTAGTTGCTTCACATATATTTTATGTTACCTGTTCAACAAATAATTATGGAGAAATTTCTAAGGTAGAATATAATCATAGCTTTCAAGGAAGTTTAGGAAGTTGCATTAGATATAGATATAACTTAATATATTAGTTTATATTTTATAACAAATCACCACAAACTTAGTGGTTTAAAACAACCAAAAAGAATTATCTCACCGCTTCCACTGGTCAGGAGTCTGGGTATGGGTTAGCTGCATCCTCTGCATAGGGTCTCACCAGGCTAAAAGCAAGGTGTCTGCTAGGGCTGTAATCTCATTTGAGGGTCAGTGTCTATTCCACATTCACTGGTTTTGGCAGAATTCAGTTACTTAGGACCATATGACCAAGATTCTTGCTTTCTCGATAGTTGGCAACAGGGAGCCATTCTCGTCTACCAGAAGTCGTCCACCATTCCTTGCATGTCTCTCCCCAAGGCAGCAAGGCTGACAGAATTCTCCATGATTTAAAACTCCTCCCTAAGAAAGGGTTTCTTTTAAGTGTTCCCTTTCAAGTCTCTTTTAGGGATTTACCTTATTAGATCAGGTCAACCTAAAATAATCTCCTTTTGATTAACTCAAAGTCAACACATTACCTCTAGAAATCTCTTTGCCATAAAAACTAGTATAATCCAAAAATGATATTCCAACTGGCCTCACAATCAAGAGCAAGGGAATCAGGTGTGTACATTGGTTGGGGCAGGAGGGTATTTGGAGGCCATCTTAAAATTCTCCCTAATGCGAAGTACAAGTTAGAATAAAATAAGTGTCTAAATAAGATAGAGGTTAGATTTATGGAAATTAAAATTATTCATACTATGAATACATTGAGGAAGAAATGTGGATGAGAAATGGTAAAGCAGGTCTCAATGCATATGTATTTTCCTTTGAGCACTAGGGATGTGCCAAAGGAAGAAAGAACATATTTCAATAAAGAGAAAAGTATGTATTTCAGTGAAATATGAAAATACACAGACTATCCCATAGCCCCATTTGGCCAGTAAAACTAATGGGAAAGATTAAGGCCATTCAAATGAAAACCTTTAAATATCATCTATGCTTCAGGAGACAGTAGAAGCTAGTGGACGCTTCGCGCATTAAACTGTCCTCTACTCGCCCCTTCAGATGCCCTCTCTGCCCTTCATTCTGGGAAGCCTGTCTACCTGGACCACATTCATGCGCTCCCCTCCCTTGCTTGTGGGCTTCCAGCTGGGCTTTCCCAATCAGAAACAGTAGCAGGATATCTGGGGGAATGAATGAGAGTCAGGTAAGTTTTACTCCTAAGTTTTCTTCCTGTGAGGCTGGCTACTTCTTGTGACAGGTGGCCTCTACATACAAACACACAACCCTTCGTATCTCTGGTTTCCAATAACCATTTCCTTCTCTCGCTCTTCAGGTACAGTGATGGGATAAATGCTGGGATGTGAGCCCCTGGGTATGGTATTATCCCTTGGGCTTTTTCTTCAATCGCCTAATGCCTTTTCAAGTTCTCTTTATTAAACTCTCTTTAAATTGCCCAATTTGAATGTGCCATCTGTTTGCTGCTGGGATTTGACTGAAATTAAGACTGATGTAACTGAAATTCTCATGGGAAGATTAATGTGACAATGATGACTAGATGGTGCAGAGAGGGGAGAGACTGAATATGTTCGCACAGCTAAAAGTAGTAGGAAGGTATAAACTAGGGGGTGAGCATGAGGATAAAGGACAGATGATGCAAAAAATAATGTAGAGGTAGAATACATAGTACTTAGCACCTGACTATATGTAGGGGATAAAGACAAAGAGTATTAAAGGTAGATCAAGGATAAAACCTGGTAACTAAGTGAATTGTCATTCCACTGTGGAAATATCAGCTTCAGAAGGAGAAATAGATTTAGTGGCTATTAGGAAACATGAGCTGCTCTCTGACCTAGTATATGTCAGCATGGTGGACTTCAAGGAGAGAAGACAAGTAGGTAAGTTGGAAAGGTGGACTGGGCATTTCAGAGGGTACTTGAAGATAAAATTATGACTCAAGAGCTATATAAAAGATGTTATAACTGAATTCATAAGAATTATTGTGTCTTAAGAAAAATCAAAGGACAAAAAAAGCAAGGGCAGAACCTTGAAGCACCTATTCACAGCAAAATTAGGAGGTAAATGTTCAGACAGGAAAGCGTCTCTTCTCTTTCTCTTCAGAGATGTTAAAAAAAAAGTCAAGACGTTGCAAGTAAAAAAAACAAAAACAAAAACAGAAGAGCTTTTAAATAAGCAGGAAATGGTTGGATGCATGCCTCTCTCAGTGCCTGCCTGGTAACAGGTCGAACAAAGCAAAGTCTCGGCCATGACCGTCACTTCACAGGGACCATGTCACCAGTCTCACACAAGCTGTTTGACCAGGGGTACACATCTCATCCAAAGATAAAGAATTCAGAGCCTGGTGGGTGGTCCATGAGTGCACTTGCATGATACAATAAATCTGGCCAATGAAAGTCTTGCCTTCAAAATTTTATTGAGAAACCCAGGCAGACTGAGTTAGTAAGTACAAGTAGCTAATAGTGTCTCAAGTATAGAAACAATTCCAATGACTACTGAGGGTCATATGCAAATCACAATTAAGAAGCAGTGGTAGTAAATAATAAAAGCAACAAAAGTCAGCCAGCTGGCAGAGGAACAGCACAGGCTAAAACAGGAATCACATCAAGAATCTTGGTTGTAGATCCATGTCTGACTGTTGATCCCAGAGACCCGCACTGACTCAAGAACTATCTTCCACCACATCTCTTTGAGGCTCGGCTCTGTTAAAATGTCCGTTCTTAGATTTCTCTTAGCCCTCTACACATATCCAATATAAAACTGCCTATTTTTGTGCCAGCCTGAGGGGCTACCTGTTCCTACCAACCAAATGGCTCTAAAAATCAGAGAATCCTTAAACTCTTGCTCTGATCTCTCTGTCTGTCTAATATATACATGTAATCAGTAGGAGTAGAAATCAAGAAAACAATGATCAAAAGGACAGAAGCAGTGATAGGAAATGCTGGGACGTTCATTAGCTGAACTAAGTCTTTGCTCACTCTAGGATGGCAAATTAGCAGTTCATGACTGGGAAAGCTTGATAAAGTTCTCCCATGCAAAGCAAGAATGTTGACAGATAAGGAATGGATACGGCTCTAACAATGTAATGGTCCCTAGAAATAAGGCTCAACCACCTTCAGCCTGTTTCCCCAGTGCCATGCTTTGTGCCATCTCACTGCCACCTCATCTTTTAACCAATAAGCCATGTATAACTGACCAAGAGCAAAACCCCATTTGCTGATTTGCAACCTGTAAGTGCCAACCTGGAAAAAGATGAACAGGCCAACCAGGTGATCATCAGCAGGAATGGAAACTAGGAATCAGAGTCTGATCCAATCAATGGGTAGAAACGGAATTTAAAAGACATGATGCATAACTGAAACCAGAGAGGTCATGATGGGTCTCGTTCACTATAAATTATATGATGAAGGAAGTCAGTGACTGAAGAGTCCAAGAGCAATAAGGAGATGGAAATAGCATATAGTTGTCATATGAGTAATGGCATAGTAAAGGTATGCAAAATCCTTCTCTTTTTGAGGTCCTTAAGACTACTTTGAAAACAGTAAAAAAAAAAAGTAGTGTCTAGGGCAAAATCTTAAAGACAGTTTGAGGATGATAAAGACATGTTTTATTGGGAAAAAGGAACTTTAATTAAAGACCTTTGAGAGAGCAATTTCAGCAGAAAGGGAAGGAAAAGGAGGAATCGTAGGAGACGAAGACTGAAGGCATAAATGAATAAGAGCTAACAGGAAGTGCCTTTAAAGCAATAAAAATGAAGACAGCTTTTGAAAAGAAGAGGTTGGATCAAAGAATAATAGGTCACAGCTGGATCAAAAAAATGTCCTTTCTGGTGCATTGTTTTGCTTTGAAGTATAGGGGAAACTAGAGAATATTTTTAAGCAGCGCAGTGGAGAGGATTACTAAGTTGTGAACTCCTAGAGAACTGAGATCTTTTTATTATTAAAACATCTTCTAACAGTTACAAAATAAAATAGTATATTTATATAATCTGTTCCTCCCAACTTTTTTTTTTAATTCTATTAAAGGTTCTTTGAAGAGAAATACCGAGAAATCACCTGGTTCAATTACTCATTTGGATAATAAAATCATTCAGTGACCATTTGCCTAAATCAAGTGACTCAGATGCATGAGGTGTGGAGTCCTAATGATTGAACTAAGATTTTGATATTTTTGCTTTACCATTATCTGTGTCCCCAGATGATTAAATAATGAATCTTTCTATAACTTCCAACTTCACCACAAATAAAAATATGAGGATATATAGAAATATAAGAGAAAAGTGTCAAAAACTGTTGTTAATTTCTAAGTGTTAAACATGTTTTGTCCACAGTAGGTAGTGGATCTGACTATATATTCTGAAGAAATTATAATCTATGTTCTATATATTTTGATTTTTTATTTCAATGACTGTGGAAAGCTTGATATGAATTTAAATGTGGTAATTTTTAATTTAGATTTTTGTTTGGTTTTGCTTTAAAAAACAAACAAACTGGAAAATAAGTCAGAATGGGTCCAGGGAGTACGAAGTATGTGTCCTGCCTGAAGGTGGGAGCAGACTAAGGGGGGGAGACAGAAGTCACACCAACAGGGTAGGGATTGTACACTGAGGTTAGTTACGCGTTCAGTTCACACCTGGAAATGGCAATCTCATCAGTGGTGATAATCTGAGGAAATGCCATGAACATTTCTATATTATAAATAAATTGATAACAACATGAAATAGGGAAATATCAGACTCTTTATCTAGTGCATATTAAAGTTCATATTAACTGCTAATACTCAATTGAGATTGAAATGTGTTAATCTAAGCTGTCACAAAGACATGTTCAGTGCCATATACATGTAGCATGTTCAAAGTGATAGAAAGAAAAGAAATTTTAAATGAGTGTCAGGCACAATTGAAATACCAAGAAATATTTGGTCAAAAAATAATTTTGAAGCATGTATATTAATATCAACGTTTAACTATTATTTCAAAGCTCATTTATTTACCCAATAGCTATTATAAGTCAGGTATTTTCAAAAGACCTGGAAATTAAAAAATGAACATGGCAGAATCCCTATTTTCAAGATGTTCCTAGATAACTGAAAATATAAAAATCATATCCTATCATATCAGAAACTAACTGGACATTTAAACTTGAAAGCTCATCAAAGCATCTTTATTTATAAGTACTAAACACATTTACATCAGAATGTATATGAAAACATAGCCAACATAGAAATAATGTGGCTTTCATTTCTAAAATGGTCTAAATAGCCATCTGTTCTACTAATAAAAACTGTGCTTTAGTAATTTTTCATTATAAATAGTACTTTTTATTTTTTCAACTTTATTGAGATATAATTGGGATATAAGTTTGTGTTAGTTTAAGGTGTACAGAATGATGAGATTGATATATTCATAGCTCGCAAAATGATTACCACCATAGCATTAGCTAACATCTATCACATGACATTTTAAATTTTAAATGGCTTTACTCTTACTGCTCTTATCTCTCATTACTATTTTGTTATTGCAAACATGCATTACATAATAAAAACAACCTTGAATGATTTTCCAAACTCTGTTCTTAAAAAGCTTAAATGCATGTATAATCCTTACTGTCCTCTGAAGCGTGAAGGGCTTCTGTTAAATACAGCTAGACAGATGGCAAAATAGACAGAATATCAAATATAGTAGATTTATGAGATTCCACCTTAACATCTTACATAAAATTTCTTATATGAGCTGTTAATGTAGATGAAAAAAATAACTAGTCAATCAAAATTTCTGATGTTCTTATTTTATATAATCCAGACATTTTGAGGGAAACAAGATTATAAACAAATAACCTGTTAATCAAAAAACTACCTAAGAACAAAACTCCTAGACCAGATGGTTTCACTGCTGAATTTCATCAAACACTGAAGACCTAATACCCATCCTCATTAAAGTTTTCCAAAATGTAGAAGAGGAGGAAATACTCCCAAACTCATTCTACAAGGCCAACATCACTCTAATACCAAAACCAGGCAAAGACACCACAAAAAAAAAATTACAGACCAATATCCCCGATGAACATAGATGCAAAAATACTCAACAAAATATTAGCAAACTGAATTTAAAAATACATCAAAAAGATCATCCATCATGATCAAGTGGGATTCATCCTAGGGATGCAAGGATCATACAACATTCGAAAATCCATCAACATCATCCACTACATCAATAAAAAGGACAAAACCCACATGATCATCTCCATAGATGCTGAAAAAGCATTCAACAAAATCCAACATCCATTCATGATAAAAACTCGCAACAAAATGGGTATAGAGGGCAAGTACATCAACATAATAAAGGCCATATAAGACAAACCCACAGCCAACATCATATTTAACAGCAAGAAGTTGAAAGCCTTTCCTTTAAGATCAGAAACAAGACAAGGATGCCCACACTCCCAACTTTTATTCAGCATAGTTCTGGAGATCCTAGCCATGGCAGACAACACAAAGAAATAAAAGGCATCTAGATTGGTAAGGAAGAGGTTAAACTGTCCCTGTTTGCAGATGACATGATATTGTACATAAAAAACCCTAAAGAATCCTCTCCAAAACTACTAGATCTAATATCTGAATTCAGCAAAATTGCGGGATACAAAATTAATACACAGAAATCTGTTGCATTCCTATACAGTAATGATGAACTAGCAGAAAGAGAAATCAGGAAAAACATTCCATTCACAATTGCATCCAAAAGAATAAAATACCTAGGAATAAACATAACCAAGGAAGTGAAAGACCTATACTCTGAAAACTACAAGACACTCATGAGAGAAATTAAAGAAGAAACTAATAAATGGAAACACATCCCATGCTCATGGATAGGAAGAATTAATATTGTCAAAATGGCCATCCTGCCTAAAGCAATGTACAGATTCAATGCAATTTCTATCAAAATACCAACGACATTCTTCAATGAACTACAGCAAATAGTTCCAAAATTCATATGGAACCACAAAAGAACCCGAAAAGCCAAAGCAATACTGAGACAGAAGAATAAAGCTGGAGGGATTACACTCCCCAACTTCAAGCTCTACTACAAAGACACAGTACTCAAGACAATTTGGTACTGGCACACGAACAGACCCATAGACCAATGGAACAGACTATAGAGCCCAGATATAAACCCAAGCATATATGTTCAATTAATATATGATAAAGGAGCCATGGATATACAATGGGGAGATGACAGCCTCTTCAACAGCTAGTGTTGGCAAAACTGGACAGCTACATGCAAGAAAATGAAACTGGATTATAGTCTAATGCCATACACAAAAGTAAACTCGAAATGGATCAAAGACCTGAATGTAAGTCATGAAACCATAAAATTCTTAGAAGAAAACAGAGGCAAAATCTCTTGAATATAAACATGAGCATCTTTTTCCTAAATGCATCTCCTTGGCAAGGGAAACAAAATCAAAAAGAACAAATGGGACTACATCAGGCTAAAAAGCTTCTGTACAGCAAAGGACACCATCAGCATAACAAAAAGGCATCTTACAGTATGGAAAAATATATTTGTATATGACATATCTGACAATGGGTTAACACCCGATATATATAAAGAACTCACATGCCTCAGCACCCAAATAGCAAATAAATGAATTAAAAAATGGGTGGAGGATATGAACAGACACTCCTCCAAAGAAGAAATTCAGATGGCAATGTGGAAAAGATGCTCCACATTGCTGATTATCAGGGAAATGCAAATAAAAACCACAATGAGGTATCGCCTCACACCAGTTAGGACAGCCAACATGGAAAAGACTAGTAACAACAAATGTTGGTGAGTATATGGAGAAAGGGGAACCCTCCTACACTGCTGGTGGCAATGTAAGCTAGTTCAACCATTGTGGAAAGCAATATGGAGGTTCCTCAAAAAACTAAAAATAGAAATACCATTTGACCCAGGAATCCCACTCCTAGGAATTTACCCTAGGAATGCAGCAGCCCAGTTTCAAAAAGGCATATGCACCCCTATGTTTATTGCAGCACTATTTACAATAGCCAAGAAATGGAAGCAACCTAAGTGTCCATCAGTAGATGAATGGATAAAGAAGATGTGGTACATATTCACAATGGAATATTATTCAGCCATAATAAGAAGACAAATCCTACTATTTGCAACAATATGAATGGAGCTAGAGGGTATTATGCTCATTGAAATAAGCCAGGAAGAGAAAGACAAGTATCATGATTTCACTCATCTGTGGAGCCTAAGAACAAAGCAAAAACTGAAGGAACAAAACAGCAGCAGACTCACAGAACCCAAGAATGGACTAAGAGTTGTCAAAGGGAAAGGGACTGGGGACGGTGGGTGTGAATGGAGGTAGAAGGGGATTAAGGAGCATTACAATTAGTACACATAAGGTGGGGTGGGGCACGGGGAAGGCAGTAAAACACAGAGAAGACAAGTAGTGACTCTATAGCATCTCCCTATGCTGATGGACAGTGACTGTAATGGGGTATGTGGTGGGGACTTGATAATAGGGGGAATCTAGTAAGCACAATGTTGCTTATGTGATTGTATATTAATGATACCAAAGAAAAACAAACAAAAGAAATAACCTACACCACTGTGACTCATCTGTACTGAATTTGCATGTCAGCTTGGCACATTTTTGTATCTTCATGTGTTTGTGTGTGTGTGATGTTTGTTATACACTAAAACTGTCAACTATTGTACTTATTTTCTAACAATACTCCTTTTCAAACTGATTCAACCTTAATATCTTAGAACAAAGCAGAATAATAAAAGGTCAGGTTGGCTCACTTTGGATTGGTCCTTCCCTTTCTCTCTTGTTCTTCCATTTAAATATACTTCCTTCCTTTGCCTACATACAGTGCCTTCCTAATGTACAATTTGTTATATAGCAGTGGAAAGCCATCCAAGAAACACGTTCATGTAAGATAATAGGAGTCATTATATTACTCATTACAGGAATATTTGTTTTTTAATAAATAGAGAGTATTATGCTGCTTAAACATTTGCTTCTAGATTCTAGAATTCAAATCCTGAGTTGGTTAGGTATTATAAGCAATTCAGGTAAACCTTTTAGACTCAATTTCCTATTAAATAGATGTAATAATTCACTGCATATAATTGATATAATGATTAATATTAGAAAATATAAAGTACCCAGCAAAATCTCTGGTAAACAATACATGTTTTATAAATTTGAGTGAAGATCAGAGCTAAAATTGATTGACCACATTCTCCATTAGAAGTATAAGTTGTATAGAATAAATTGAGATATTTCTATATTTTAACCAATACTTAACACATGCCAGACATTGTTTTCAATTATAGAAATAAAGTTTACCTTATGGGGGAAGTTATTTTACCTATGAATACATGCATTTGTGTATGGGTGACATTCCCAATCCTCTCTGAAGGATAAGGACAAAATTTCACCTTGGCTCAGCAGAGCAATGAGGTTTGCAGTCATCTAGTGCCTCCTCTAGGCTGTGCAAGTGACCAAATACTTGTTTGTAACAACTGAAGTGATGGTAGAGAGAAGAGGAATTGGGTTCCAGTTAGACCTGTTGTGGAAGTCAAGAAGACTGACTGCTGAATATTTTTCTTTCTGTGTTCTTAATAATCCCAGCATTTTTATGGCAACATGGATAGTGCTGCCTGAGTAGAAGCCTGTATTTTCCTGGTTTAAGAAAAGGGACACGGGGGTTTGTGGGAAGGACTGACCTTGGTGCTGTGCAATGCAGCACAGAATCTGTGCAGGAATGCGGGAGTGACAGCCGTCATCTCAGCAGTAGAACAGCTTCCATGAGACTGTGGATAGAGTTGTCATCACTGACACCACGTGGCAGGGGCCAATGTTGAGGACTGTGGATGAGTCGCACTTTGCATTTCTTTCTGTATATCTAGTATTTGAAGGTGGGTCTGATACTTTTTGGACTGAATAAGCCCCAGGTATTCGTGATCAAATGTAAAAAAGGGAAAGACTTTGAGAGAAAGGAACCAGAGTTGACACTAATACAGACAATGATAACTCCAGAAACTGATTGTAATAATTATAGTTGTAAGCTATTAAACTAGATCAATAAAGGGATACATACAAATAGATAATTGTATGTAATTTAAAGAGTGATATGACGGAGACATAATTATAATACAGAATTTATCTATATATGCTAAGAAGTAAGTGATCAAATAGTGGCTCTAAAATCCATTCACTCTTTACATGCCTGTCGACATGCTAATGCCAGACTTCCTGTTTAATGACCTGAATGGTCCCTATTTATGAAATGCCTTGAGCAGTGTGTATATGAAAAATATCATATAAACAATATAACTATCCAGTTATAAAGTTGAGATGTTTCATGACTTAAATAGTTTTTTTTGTATAAGTGAAGTGACTACCCACTGCATTCTGAAACCTCACATATCGCCTGAGCCGAAGCACGTTCAGGGCAGGAAGAACGTCCGTGGGAAGGACATCGGAGGCCTCAAACCTTCCCTGTGCCTTGTAGTTATTTGTGTCTTTGAAATTATTAATAGAATTAAATTCTAGCTACCATACAGACATATCACATACACAAAATAAAAAATACACGAATTTAATAGTGCTTAAGGAAAAAAAGTAACCTTTTCTCTACAGTAACTCAAAGTTAAAATAAAATTAACATTAATCACCACCATGTACGGAGTCTCAAATATATGCTTGCCATTTTGCATACAGCATTTTATTTGGTTTTCAGAAAAAATACAAATGATACTATTTTCATTTTAATTAAGAAAACAGGCCATTAAAATTTTAAAAGATTAATTAAGGTTTTAAAGAAATTAGAAAAAAAGTGTTGCTAAAATCCACAAACTAAGTAAAGAGCGAAGCATGTATCTGAACCTATCAGGAGCTGATTTAAAATACAACCTCTAGACTAGTAAAGGAGTTAATCAAGTAAAAACTATAAAAAGAAAGAATAAAATCTTTAGCAGAAGGTCGTTGGAGCACAGCCAAAAGTTGAAACTTGGGAAGTGTCATAGAGGAGATTTTAGGTGAGGCAGGGCAGAGACATGGGGCAAGCGTCATGATTATATGTGGATTTTCGACTGTGCAGGGGGTTGGGGCCCCTAAACGCAGTGTCATTCAAGGGTCACTCTACCTGCAAAATGACAGACACATTACATGTATTATTTTATTTAAAAATGGTAATAACTTTGAAACACTGGGTTATGATCTCCAAAGATGAGGGAAATTGTACACATTAGGATTACGTAACTATTCATAATCACATCTGCTTCCCTCCCTACTAAAGGGTCACAAGTAATTTTATTGTTATGTAAGTTCAAACCTATGTTAAGAGAGACAGAAAATATTCATTCAATTATTTCTTAACTATACTCCAAAGATGTGGTTGGGTTTTTACTTCCATCTATGAAAGTACTGGGTTCCAGACTTAACTTTCCATCAAAAACAATTATTTATAAAACTGGACACAATCATTAGGCAACTGTGTTTAAGCATTCACCAACTGCAAGCTCATGGCTGTGATCCTTGAAAGAAGGAAAACACAGGAGGAAAGCACCATAATCCCCTCAGGTTTCTGCCTTCGTCACTTTTCTATCAATGTTCATGGAGTCCAAGCACAGCTGCAGCCTCCTTGAGCAGAGAAAGCAAATATTGGATCACAGGCTACTGATGGAGCAGGAATTTGCAAGACAGGTTTTGAAAAGAAAGAATTGCTTGGGAGAAGGGAATCTGTATGGCGTTTCACTATACGTGCTTAACCAAGGTCTGGCAGATGAATGAGGTGGTAGTAGCCACAGCTATGCAGTGTGGGGGCATTAGATTTATAGCCCAGCAAGAGGAGAGAGGCCTCAGTGAGTCTCTTGGTGAGATTCAGGAAAGGACAGCCTTTGAAACAAACACCACAGGATAGAGTATTGCAAGCCAACACTAACATATAAACTGAGCAGGCTGGCCTGTTCTAACAATGAATAAAATGAAGTTTGACAGAACCACAGCGATGCAACAATAATTTATTATCATTACACATAAAATGTTCAACAAGGTAGGTTATATACTGGGCCATAAATTATGTCTCAATAACTTTGAAATTACTGATACCTTACAGAAAATGTTCTCTGCCTAAAACTGAACTAAGTTAGCAATCAATAGAGGAAGATACAGAAATTATCCAGATATTTGAAAATTAACTAATACAACAGTTAAGTTATTATTGAAGAAATTTCAAAGTAAATTAGAAAATATTTAAAACCAAATGATAAAAAAGATAAAATGTAAGCCTGTGGAGACCAACTAAAACTTATGTGAGAGAATTTATTGCTTTTAATGCTTATATTTGATATGTGCAAAAGTTTAAAATAAGCAATTTCTTACCTGAGGAAATAGAAAAGGACAAATCAGAAACAAAAAAAGTAGATAGAAGAAAATAAAGATAAGAGCTGAGCTAAGGGGAATAAAAAAATAGAGAAAGTTAATATAACCTTAGTCAACTCTTTGAAAGATTGATAAAATCACTAAAAAGTTAGCAATTTAGCAGGTCTAAAATTTGCAAAGAAGACTGATTAAGAGAGAAAGAAAAATATTCCAATTATAGGAATAAATGAAATGATATGATATTTATGCAGACCTGAGATACATTAAAAGACAGAGGATTATTCAGGTACATTTATGCAACTTAATGCCAATAAATTCAACTCAACTGACACAAGAAGACATAGAAATCTAAATTACTAAAGAATGTATATGGATGACCAAAAGCACATGAAAAGGGGCTCAATATTAGGGAAACACAAAATTATGAGGTACTAGTTAACTCTCTCTAGAATGAATATTATTTAAAAGATAATCAGCATGAAATGTTGGTGGGTATGTAAAACAATTATAATTCTCATATATTTTTGGTGGTCTAATGTGCACATCCACTTTGGGAAATGGTTTTAGTAGTTTCTTAGTAATTAAACAACTATAAGGGACCAAGTGCAGGCTGACCCAAGATACGTCACTCTGACATGCAGGCTATTTTGAAATGAAAACCATTGAGGCCCAAAAGAGTCAGGAAGATACTTTAACCTCCCCACCCTATGAATTCGTGAAAATAATTTAGATGGAGGAGCTCTCCAGGAGGAGGGCTATCACTAGAGATAGCTACATTGTAATGTAAATTTGGGTGACAGACAGGAACACTGTGACAAAGCCTATTCATTAAAATTTCTCTATGCGCCTCATTGTTTCTGTGTGGCCCATCGAGTATTTTTGTTTACCAAATATTTACTCTTTTCATCATCCTGTGAATTGCTTCCGTTTCCTTTTGGAGTCCCAGGCTCCTATCCCCTTGGCTCAGGTGATGGATATTCCTCATTCTCCCGGACTGTCTTTGGAACCCATGTCAAGGGCTTCCCTTTATGTACTTAATTACTCTTTGTGGTTTTTTCCTATTCATCTTCTCATGTCAATATGATTCTTAGAGCTGCTGGAAGAATATCAAGGGGTAGAGGAAATTTCTTCCTTCCCAACACTACTAATGGCTCAACAATTACACTTGTAGTTATTAACTCGAGGCAATTATAAGGAACAAGAGTCTACAAAGTAATTGTGCAAAAGACTGTTTATAATGATTCTGTTCATAACAGCCCAACACTAGAGACACTGAAATAGCCATTCAGAGGAGACTGGGTAAACAAACTGGGTTATAATTTTAGAATGATATACCATTTAGCAATAATAAAGAGAGGACAATTGACTTCACAAACATTATACATATAGGTAAAGTTTATATATTGTTCATATATGTAATTTGTAATATACATACAAACTATATTTTTTAGTATACATATATAAATATGTAAATAACCCATTTATGTACTAAATGTTAGTATTAGTTAAATATGGGTTATGGGTTTTAGAGTTATTTTTAATTGTTGTTGTTATTTTACAATGAACATGAAAATCTCATTAAAATAAAATTGTGTTTTTGCTTCCCTTGCCCCTCAATGGGCTTTCCAATGTGCATGATGGGAAAAGACATATTCACCAAGAGGAATGCGTGTATAACTAGAGCTGTCAATAAAATGACTTCACCCTGTCAATCAAAGGAAGTACCTCCCTGGCTAGGTCATGACAAATAGACCCTCCCCTAAAAGTTCAGCACCTTTGCCTACCTTGACTCTGGCCCACTCCTCCCTTGGAGTGTATTAAATAAACCTTTCACTCTGCTTTGCTATTGTGTCTCTGAGGCCTTTCAATTATTTGTTGCAGTGGGGACAAGGACCTAGGAGAACAAACTTAACCCATAACATTGCAAAACTATAAAAACAAAATCTTGGGACCCTAATTTTGACATGAGGACCCAGGGAGGTTCTGTCCTTCCCTACCACCCCCAAAAGCCTTTCAATCCCAAAAAAATGCTTCACAAAGGTAAAGACTGCATTATTGAGTAAGATTAAACCAGAATCTGATGTACACCATATGCAATCCACTAAGAGATTACTGAAACAGGAAGAATTATTACACTTTTATATAGCCAAGCAGATACAAGCCACTGAATGCATGTTCTCAAGACAAACCATAACTAGTCCTCAAGTAAGATAACTTAACAGCACTATTTGTCCCACAAAGTTCATTCTAGATTCATCTGGTAATTGGAGCGACCATCTGTGTCAGGTAAGTGGCTTTAACCAGAGAAAAAACAAACTTCTCATATCTTCATGACTGGAGGTAGTTTTGCAACTTGGAGCAAGATGCCCACTGAAGTTGGGTTCTTGTCCTCACAGAGACACAGGGAGAAAAGGATGTTACCTTTCTCCATATTTACATATTAAAGAGATGGTTTCTGAGTCCTCTAGAAAATAGCTCTTGAGTCATAGGTTGGCAAAAAAATTTATACATAATTAAAAGAGAGGATTATAATGACAGGATTTCTGAAGTAAATCCTCTGTGCAAAATGAAGGGGAGGTCTTTTACTTATTTTAACAAGGAAAATTAAGACTCTTACTTTTAATTTTTACTGCTCTTATAAGAGTCAAAACACAGTCACGTTTAAGTTTTCATAAAACACATATTTAATGATTTGTTAAACAACTATATGCACTGTTAAAAAAAAAAAAGACCACAGGCCCAAAATGAAGTCACTTATTCTTAGACAAATGTCACCAAACAGAAACTTAATTTAACTACAATTTCTACTCTTCCAGTAATCGAATCTTAAACCAGTTAATCGGGAATCTCCTGATCATCGCTAGTTAGGTAATCTGCCCAAAGACTCCTGCCATCCTCTAAACAAAAGTGGCCTTGTAATAACCAACCCACTTTTTTGCCTGGTATAACATCCTTGTTTCTGCTCCCTTCTACCTATAAGTCTTTATTTTGTACAGTTTTCAGAGCTTCTTTCTATCTGTTAGACTGCATGCTGCCCAATTTGAATCTATTTTTGCTCAAACTCCTAAAATTTTCAATAAGTTTCAGTTTATTAACAAAAACTTTTTTAAAGGAGCTTACAATTTCTTAGTGATGGAAGGTATATAAAAATAAAATTGCATCTTCAAATGTGCTGCTGCAATTACATGAGTGTGATGTAGTCGGGACATAAAGGATTCTCTCTGCTCAGTGAGACTGGTGGGGGCAAAGTCAAGGAAGGACTATGGGGACATTTCAGGGGTGATATTTAAGTTGAGTCATAAAGATGTCCAGGAATTTATCAGTTGAGTATGGAGGAGAGTGACTTTTTCAGGTAAAAGAAAGAGCAAATGCAAAGTCTCAAAAGCATGGCTCAAAAAGGTCTGACTCTAACAATGCCGATGTATGAGACAGAACAGGAAATCAGTTGGTAAGAGCTAAACTAGACTCTGCTTTAGGTAGCATGCTAAGGATTTGGGGCTGTTATTTAGAAATATGACAATCTACTGAATGTTTTAAAGTAGGATAACAACATGACTAGATTTGGGTTCCTGGATAATGGTGACTGAGAGATCTCCTGACAGAGTGTTGGCCCCAGGTTTCTCTTGAATCCTTGGGCCAAGCAATCAGCCTGCAGTACCTACAGCCAGGCCCTTCATTTGTCTTTTAAAAGCATAAATGTACCTGTTTAAGTAAATTGAATGGCAACCCTAAATATTTACATTTGTAACATAAGCTGTAGAGGGTATATACTTTTCATTATATTTTGAAAATGAATATTTTAATTGGAACTTCTATTTTGGAGATTAGTAACTTAACACATTCTATTCTGACTATAACCTCCTACATTATAGGAGGCTTTCTTAACCAGTCCTTCCAAATATATTCTTGCCTTCTCAAGGGCTCCTTATCATGTGATTCCTTTACTTTTCCCTTATCTTTGAGTGCTTTCTTATTTCAAACACTTTTCTAATTTCGATGAGACTCTAGTACATTTTGTTGGCCACTATCAAGTCAGGGTCTTCTTTGGAAAACCCCAGCCTCAGGCCAAGGTAACCATACACTGGTCTAGCTCTGAATTCCTAGCCAGATAGCCTGCTGACGTTGAACAGCAATCTCTTTATTTCCATAATAGCAATGTCCACAGAGGTCATTTTAAAATACTACCATTTTCTGCAACCTTAGATTCTGTAACCACTCTCTTCATTTGCAATAGGTGAACAGCTACCCAATTCAGAAAGGCAACAGCAACTGTAAAATCTCAATTTGTTAGGCAGGAAAATGGATATGAGTGGGGTGGAAAGAGAAAAAGGCCAGGGAAGTCCACTAAAACGACCCAGAGTTAATCAGTTAAAACTCAAAAGCCCAGGAGTAACTTAGCCTGGTATGTTTGAATGTTCCCCAGATAAGGAAGATACCTCAGCATAGCCCATGTCTTTATTGTGTTAAGCATGCAGGCCCAGCCGTGAACAACAAAGTAAAAGGCAGGAAGGATTCCATCTTGAAGACTGCATTTTAATACCCAGGAATGTGAGAAGTAACTTACTCTTTACCAAACAGGCAGTAACTCAGCCCACCTTGGGGGCTGGGCAGGCAGCCTGTTTGATCTGCTCCCAGACCAAGAATGCCCAGTATCCCAGGGAGAAATCAGAGCAGGAAGTTCCTTGTGTTAAGTTACTTCTAAGACTATTTAACAAGTCTGCACCCCCAGCCCTTAGTCACGTCCCTAAAGAATCCTTAAAAGGGGGAACCCACAACCTTTCGGGGTGCTCCTCTCTCTGAGGTCGTCCACACTTCCTAAGTGTGTAACCTTTTAATCTTAAACTTTCTCTCTCCAAACCTTTCAGGGCGCCTCTCCTTACTGGGGTGGCCATACTTTTTCTCTCTTTGAGTAACTGTAAATAAAACTTTTACTCTGCTTCCCTACTGTGTCTCTGTCCTTCAAATCTGTGTTGCGGCGGGGACAAGGACCGAGGAAATACACAATGCTCTCCCAACAAATTAACTCCCCTAAACCAAACTTGTTCAGCTTTCTTTCTTCATCCTTTGACCCAACAGAAAGGAATCCTGTTTCCTGCGCAAGTCCATCTTTCACTTGAGCTCTAGATCCCATCCCTTACCTTTCTCAGGTACTTCATCCAGTAATCATCCTTTCTTCTTTATCTTCAACACTTCCTCTTCTCTGCTTGCTACGGCTCCTAGCATTTCAAGGTGCCTACATCTTTTTCATCTTTAAAAACCAGAAAGTGTAACAAACTACAAAAAACAACAACACAAAAACCCTCTGTTTCAACCCCTGATCTACTCCAACAGTCTCTCTTACCTTTTCTCTCCTTCAGCACTAGATCTGACCAAATCCACCTGCATTCACTGTGTCCTTGGTTGCTGATAAAACTGACCTGCGTTCCATACCTTGCTCGTATTCTGGCTTCTGTTCCACCTCTCCACTCAGATCTCTAATGCTGCATCCAAGAGACATTTTTTGAACCTTCATTGTTCCTGAGGTCTCAACAATATTTGGGCCTCTCGACCTCACACCTCTTTGGGACGCATTTTGCCATTGTTTATATTAGCGCCCTTCAACATTTTTAGTTTCCATTTTTCATTCTATATCGGTAGACTTTTTCCTCAGCTATTCATAAAATGCAACTATTACACAGATTTTTTTTTTTCCTTTTCCTTTACATCTTAGACCTTCTATCTGGATGAGGTCCTGCGTTCCAGTGGCTCAAAATACGATCTATGTACCGCTGACTGTCAAACTACCACCCGGAGCTGCTTTCTCTCCCATCATTCTCTGCTCTTACGTGTCCTCTCGGTGGGTCGTACAACCACATGGCCCAGTGATCAAGCCAGAAGCCTGAAAATGTTTCTCTGCATGTTCTCCTTTCTGCCCAGAGCCAATTCCTGTATAATCTAACTCTGTGAGAACTTAAATAGCTGTTTCCTCTTCTTTATTCTTACGGCCACCACCTAAGTTCAATACATCATCATTGCATTTCTAAAAGAGCCTCAAAAATTGTCTCCCTACCCTCCAGGCCTACAGCATATATACACATTTTCCAAATAAACTGAAATTATATATCTAAAATGAAAATTAATATTTCTTCTCTGTTTATTTATTGTGATATGAACACATTCTAAGTTTCTTTCAGTTCTTATATTGTTTCCTCTACCAGATATGCGCATTTTCTCCTCTTTCCACCACCTTCTGTATTATTTTTGAGTAGTTCTGAGTAATCCTTTATTCTAAGAATAGAGAGGGCTTTCATGCTCATTACCCCTCTAATCTCCCAGGACCTTACATGAGCTACTGTAACACACTGCATTTATTATCAGTACATTTACACTGCCTTGTAAGTAGATGAACTTTGTGTTATTCACTAAAAACATAGTGAGTGCAAGAAATACAGTTATCCTCTGTCTGCTTCAGTCACATATTATATCCATAGTGACTATTAGTGTCTGCCTGACACAACCTCATAAATACTTGTTGATTTATAGTAAATATTTAAGACAGAGAATGGTTATGTTACCAGGGACAGGTCCTTGGTCTGGTTTCAAGAAAGAATTTAATAATGAATGAAGAAAACTGTTGAGCATTAAGAGTTTGTTTGGACATGTAGAGTTTAAAGAAGGACAAGAGTACATGTCTGGGAGTTGGGGTGCAGGCAGACCCAGAAGGGGCTGTGCTACGGGAATAATAGGAAGCCTTTTTTAAATAAAGGGAGATGAATATTCACTAAGTGGGGTCATGTTTCTAAAAGAACAGAAGAGTTTTTCCAGAGTCCAGGCTTCCTCCACCCTCATGTGGTTGGATTTTTCACTCTATTTGGTACCCATGGAACTGTCATGGTGCAGGGAGGTGTGATTTTTACTATGCTAATGATGGAGGGGCATGTTTTTTTACTATGTTAATAGATTTGGGGGTGAAGTTTGGGTCAATTTGTCTTCCATGCTGGAATGCCCCAGTTTAGGCCAATCTGTTATCTATATTATCTCTACATCCCTGCAGATGTGCAGAATGTAAGGAAGCATCTGACCAATGCTCGTCTCCCTCTCCCTGCTTATGCCTGGCTGTCTAGCTACTGTAACAGTTAAAATAGTGGAATTAGGTTCTGGTTCTTCAGTTATATTTCTGTAAGGAAAAAAATGAGCTTTAATACTTGATATCTCATTAGCTATCACTATGAGGTTAGCAGAAAGAAAAAAATGACATTGAAGCAGGTGCTCAAAAGAACTTTAATGCATAGAAAAAAAGGTGGCCAAAAGAGAAATAAAGCCATTTAAAGAGAAGTGAGTTAGCCATATGTTCAAGACCATGACATGAAATGCATGCTTTTGGAAGATAATATGCTTTTTAGGGGCCCATTTTGACCCCTATATGGCATTTTATTCTGTCAAATTGCAAACTGTTTATCTTGCACTCCTTCAGCTTAATATAACATCTCCCAAAATAGGGAATGATGGACAAAACTGGTCAAAAGGTTTGGTTATTTAATAATAACCTTTTGAAGTAGGATAACTTTTTTTAACTCTGTTTTATGGATGAGCAAATGAGCGTCAAACAGGTTGAAGTAGAGGCCCAA
Organism: Phataginus tricuspis; assembly: GCA_029783875.1. NCBI lineage: Eukaryota > Metazoa > Chordata > Mammalia > Pholidota > Manidae > Phataginus > Phataginus tricuspis. The sequence goes on along the minus strand of JAQQAC010008350.1, from coordinate 2,386,847 downwards.
GGTCACATATTTGGTCGCAACAAAATTTCTGATTCAAATCCAAGTGTACATTTTATTGCCACCGTCCTTGAATCTCTACTTTTCAAAAGGAGGCATTATATTATTGCCTTTCATACTCTACAATTAAATTTTATCTTGAAGCAGAAACTTTTCAACCATGTGAATCCATCATATATTCATTTATTTTTAGCTGCTCCATTTGGTTTAGTTAGAATTAAAGTGAATATAATTTATTTTTTTCTCTCAAGACTGCCTTAATTAATTTCTAATTATGAAGACAGTCATTAGAATATTTTATATGAGTATCTCAAAATATATTAATAAAGAACTAATAGTATAATGTAAAATTAAAATTTAAAAATGATGTCTAATCTGGATAAAAAATCTTAAATATTGTAATGCTTAAAAATGTGTAATAAAGCATTGCAAGCCAAGAGGAAAAATATCTCTGCTCTATATCAAAAATCCAGCTAAATCAAATATTTAAAATTGAAAGATTAGTAGCCATAAAAGTATAAGAGGAAACATGAAGCTATATGCTTATATAAATATACATATGTGTATGTTTTATGTGACTGGTGTATGTTCTCATTTTGAAGAATTCATTCTGCCCAGAATCTATACATAGAAGAATAAAAGCCAATAATTTTTCCAGGCAAAGGCATTCACTATAAATAAAGCTGAAATTAAAGTGAAAACACTGGCAGGGTGAGAGTTTGTGGGGGAAGTGTTGGAGAAGGGTTAAAGTTTAAAAAACTACAGAGGTAAATGGCTATGATTATAAAAAGAATAAAAAATATGGAAAGGGAATAAACCCAAGTTTGGAGAGAAGTAAATTTAAATAGATCTTAAACAGATAGAAAGATGTAAAAAAAAACCTTATAATTACATAAATTTAAATTTCAAGACTTTATTTGTCAGAATGAAGTTCAAGATTTATAATATACATAGTGGTAATGTATAAGAGCAAATATTCTACTATGTTTTAAAAGTGAGGATAACAAAAAGGGCATATAGGTGTTATCTATCAAATTAAAGATGAGTATAATTTCATAGCACTATATATCTTTACAGGAATTTATTCTATAGCTATTACAAACTTGCACAAAATACTATATATAAAAGGACATTCTATATGGCACTCTTTGCAATGAAAAAAATTCTATTTAATATCAGTATAATGAATTACTAAGTAATGAAGCATTAAATAAATTACAAGACTGTAATGGTAACTATGCGGCTACTTAAACGAATGAGACTTCTGTTTTTTCTTCCATATTAAATGGAATGCATATTAAAGACATATGATTGAGAAAGAAAGCTAAGTACTAAAGAATGTGCACATAAGTTTGAGTGACTATGTATATAAATATACCCATATATATTTTCATGTGCACGGAATAACTCTGGAAGGATACTGAGTACTGGACAGGGGCATTACTATCCCAGATCTGAGCAATCTGGCCCTGTCTCAGCAGCTGCAGTGCTTGGGGCCAGCAGCTGTGAGTGTCCCAGAAAGAGACTGAGAACCACATGGGCCCTGGAAATTTTCCTCAGTTTGGGATACAGTCCAATCCTCTGCCCTGCGTGAGGTCTGTGGGACTTGCTGTGTACGCTCCTCCCTGGCTGTGGGCCCCAGGCCCTCAAGGATGAGTGACAAGCAGAACTGCTCTGGGATCCATGATGCATTTTTTTCCTCAAAAAGAGAAATGTGGGAAACACCACGTGTGAAGTAGTAACTATGTCAAAAGGACCAATATAGGTCCCAGCGAAGAGGAAAGAGGGTCAAAGACAAAGGGTGTGAGCGATGCAGGAAGAATCAAACTCACTGTCACGAATTAGTCTTTATGACTCGTGACAGTGTTGATCAGATCACAAATCAGATCTTATTAATAACTGTTTTTTCCTGATTTAAAGGCCATATGTTGGAGCACACACTTGTTATAACTAATAAATACAGTTTTACTTAAAGGAAAATATTAACAACAAAAGAGACATATTAAACCTAGAACATGTGAAACTTTACAGATCAAATAAAAATCAAAAAGTGTAAATTTTTTGTCATTATTTGGCTTTTCTTCCTTCAGGTTTCTATTAGTCTTTTTGCCAAAAGGTGTGACTATTTCATGTAATTCTCATCAGATTAACAATAATAATTATAGTATTCTGTACCTGCTCATAGGTGAAAGTAACTATTTCTAAGCCATTTTTATTAATTTCTTTTTTTAGGAGACTCTAAAAGACAAGCATGTTAATTTTTCCTTAGGTCCTTAATATTTTTTAAAGCAAATTATCTTCTGAAAAAATTACCTTCTTAGTTTCTTCAGTGTATCTTTTCTAATTTTTAATTTTCTCCTTAAATTTATGTATATTTCCCATCAATTTTTAATCAATTCATTTCACTTCCTGTGGTTAATCTGCATAAGTTAGCAAACTAATATTGTTTAAGAAGCAACACTATTTTAAAATATCTTTTAAATAAACTTATCCCATCATGTCATAAATAGAGCAACAGGTAGATTTATTCACAGTAATAATTTACATTTGAAATGATTTTTTTCCACTTGACAGGGGAATATCGTAATTGAAGCTATTTCTACTGTAATTGAATTTATTAGTAAAAGGAGCCACAAAGATCAACTAAATGAATATAAATTATTCAAATAACATTTATCAGTTTAAAAATAGATCATAATTAGCATTACATTATCTAGCTCTTTTTATTAAATTCCAGGATTCTATAATGATTTTTTTCCGAAGAAAAGAATGATCTTTCATTCTGGAAATATGATTCGTTCAACATCCTCTTAGTAACCATACATAGGGGAAATCAATAAGGCAGTTAGTTAATTGTACAAAATGATTCCTTGTTGGAAATTTTTTTCTGTCCCAACTCGGGAATAGTTGTACTGCATATTCTAAGTATTGATAGTTTTATTGGTGCTATAATTAACCAATATTTTAATCTTCTTTGATGAGTCATAGGGGAGGGAAAGCCTGCAGCTTCGTTAACTCAGATCAGTGATCTGTAAAAAGTGAGAAGAGGCACATTCGGTATTGCATTCCTCATATCCTAAATACTAAGACTAACAACATGTCAAAATACAATATCAAGCACTAAAATCATAGAGAAAAACACATGAAAAAGCAAGTAAGTATAATGAAGAAATTACCCAATGTAGAATTTGTAAAAACTATTCAGGTATAGTTCTTTGAAATAAGCATAATTCTTAACATCCATAGAAGCTCAAATGTAGTAATATTCCTATAATGGTTGTGATTAAAATTGCAGTATTTCCAGAATCTCTTGCCTGGCTTAGAACAACTCCATATTAGTAGGTGTTTCCAAGGGGTGGAGAGAAGTAGTCCATCTCCATATCAATACAAGGGGAGCATGGGCATATCCGGACTGGAGAGGTTTGATGGTGTCCCTTTTTGAAGCTGGGGCATGAGAGACACGGGTGAGCAGAACTAGAAGCCTGCTTGTCAACAATAAACAGGTTTCTCCCACTTTATTTCTCCCTTTGATTGATTTCAGTTTCACAGGTAATTTGCCCAGGGCTGGGAACATATTTTCCCCCTGGAGTCATGCCTGGCGGTAGGCAGCAGGGCCCTGAACCTGAAATCTGTCTGCATGGGTTGGGAGGCCCCAGTGGCTGCTGCGATGGGGCGGGTGACAACTCACCCTTCCCTCTGGCGGTGGAGGAAGGCATAGCTCCACCCAAGAATCCCCTATCAATGGGGCTTCCTTTTGGGGAGCCCCTAGTAGGAAATTGGTCCAAGGTGCAGCACCTTCAAGATGGGTGGGGCCTTCCCCAGAACTGGGGAAGGATGGAGACACTGTAAGTTGTGGAATCAGTCCTCCATCAGACAGAAGACTGCTTAGAGACTGTGAGTGGCCGTGTGGCAGCTGGGATTGCGGGATGCTTGCTTCTCAAGACAGTGGAAAGGGTTGTTGAGGAGAAAGAGAGACCAGTAGGAGAGAGACACACTTCACCATTGCTTGGAGGAAGCTGGGCGACGACCTATGGGATGCCCATAAGAAAGACAGACAGTTACTGAGAAAACAGGTCATGCTCTTGGAAGATATATTAGCAGCAGCGAGGGAAGAGACATCAGGAGAATTCATGTTGCAGAAGGCCTTGCCTTCAGCCCCGGAGATAGCAGAGGAGATACCTTGGCAGGATGGGGGGGTGGGGCTGAGGGCCTGACTGTTGCTGAGGTCACTGCCCGAGGCACCAGCCTCTCCTGTATTAAAGGCCTGCCCAGTTGCAATTAAGAAAATAAAAACACAACAACCACAGGCTCCTCAGGGGAGGGACCGCCCCTTCCCCAGGTTGTGGAGCGCTCCATGCTCTGCCCCTGTACCCAAGATGAGCTGGTGGACATGAGCAGCAGGTTTCAGCAGAAGCCATAGGTAACTCTGCCTCCAGGGCTTTTGTGTCTCTGGGATATGGGGGTGGAAAACATTGTTAGGTCAGGTTCTGAAATGGGTAGACTGGCTTCCCTGAAGACTCACCCTTCCCTCCAGCAGTGGTTGCAAAGTGCCCATCACACCTCAGGGAATCAGGCACTTCTGGATTGGCTGACAGCAGCCATCGGGGCAGTTTGGCCAAATCAATGTGATGTACCATACTTACCCACTAGCTGGAAAATGTATGCAGAGCTCCCATTTCTCTTTGGGTCCCTAGTGACTATCCTTGCCCCTCCATAGGACAACCCATACGTTAGGCTACTTGTACTTTAGCATATCTGGGGAAGAACATGAAAGGAAGTACAGGCTATGACTGAAAAGAGAGGTGCAAAGAGTCCCATGAAGGTCTTGAGGACACAGATGTGGGTTGATTTGATAAAAGCCAGGGTACTGAAAGAAAAAATTGATGGGCAGCACAATAGAATCTTGTTAGAACTGTGACAACAATAACGCCAGAGCAGCAGTTTTAACTGCTGAGGTCTAGGGTGCAGAAGCTGGAGGCAAAGCCCCATTTCCAGCCTGGGTTCCTGCAAGACCTCCTGGGGAACTATACTCAGGCACCGCATGGGCCCTCGCCCCCACAGGACTATGATTGGGCATTGTGATTTGTCTTGGGACGATCAAGGCCGCCCCCACCTTGGGAGACATGTTGGGAACCAGAGGCCACATGTAGAAATAGCAGTTCATTGGTCCCCATGAATGTACAACATGTCCTGGCACTGGTGAATACAGGAGCTGAATGTTCTCTGATTTGTGGAAACACTGAACATTTTTCTGGAACCCCTGCTGTGATAGATGGCTATGGGGGTAAGGCAATTAGAATGAAGATAGCTCAAATCCCATTGGGTATTGGGCATTTACCCATAAAGGAGTATACTGTGTATAGTTCTCCCATCCCTGAATATATTTTGCAGGTAGATATCATGCAGGGCCTGTGGTTACAGACCACTACATGTGGGTTCAGACTGAGGGTAGATACGTTAAAGGCAGTTCTGAGGGACATGCTAAGCACCCACCTGTAGCTCTGCCTGTACCTTGGCAGGTGACAAATACTAAGCAGTATAAATTGCCTGGGGGTCAAAAGGAAACTGGAGAAACTCTACAGGAGTTGGAGAAAGTGAGCATCATAAAGCCCACTCATAGTCCTTTTAATTCCCCAGTGTGGCCAGTGAAAAAGCCAGATGGCTCCTGGCGTGTGACCGTGGATTACAGGGAACTGAATAAAGTCACACCCCTTTTGCATACTGCTGTCCCTTCTATAGCTCCCCTTATGGACACACTCAGCCATGAACTTATCATTATGTTGTGGACCTTGCTAATGCCGTCTTCTCTATTGACACAGCACAGGAAAGCCAGGAATAATGCCTTCTTGTGGGAAGGCTGGCATTGGACATTCACTGTCCTTCCACAGGGATACCTCCACAGTCCCACCATTTGTCAAGGACTTGTAGCCCAGAACTTGGCCACACAGATGAAACTGCAAACAGTGCAGCTGTATCACTACATTGATGATATCATGCTCACACCTGATTCTCTTGCAGATCTAGAAGGGGTAGATCCTAGACTACAGCAACATCTACAGGAGAAAAGATGGGCTGTTGAACAGCACCAAGGTTCTGGGAGGTGGTTTGTCTCTAAGTTCTTGGGGGTTTTCTCATCGGGTAAAACTGAAGTTATCCCAGAAACAGTCATAGACAAGGTCCAGGATTTCCCTACCCCTACCACTGTGGCAGTATTACAAGAGCTTTTGGGTCATCACACACTTAGCAAAAATTCTGAAGCCCTTATACCAGGTGGTATGAAAGGGTATCAGGTGGGAATAGGATGAAACATACACAGCTGCTTTTACTGCTGCTAAGAGAGTAGTCAAGGCCATACAGACCTTGAGTGTAATGGGCTCATGAGGGCCCTGTGAGCTAGATGTTAATGTAAGCAAAGATGGTTATGGATGGGTCCTTAGGCAGCGGCTTGAATGGACCTGCCAACCTATTGAATTTTGGTCACAACTATGGAAAGGAGCAGAGGTCTAGTAAACCTTGATAGAGAAGCAACTGGCTGCCAGGTACCATGCCTTGCTGACTATGGAGCCCATTGCTGGAACAGCTCCAACCAAGGTAATAACCACCTATCACATCAAGGGGTGGGTGCAAGACTGGACCCAAAGGCCACAGAGTCCCTTTTGCAGCCGGGTCATGAGAGACACAGGTAAGCTGAAGTGGACAACTCCTTCTAAACAATGAACAGGTTTCTCACAGTTTATTTCTCCCTTTGACTGATTTCAGCTTCAAAGGTAATTTGCCCTGCTGGGAAAATATTTTCCTCCTGGAGTTACAGTGGTTTGGGAAAAGTACTGGTGAAGATTAGAAAATATATGTGCATGAAGTCTCACCCTTTGTAATTTTGAGAACATGCTCAGCAATGCCCTGACTCTAAATTTGACTTTAAGACAGCACACCGGTTGCAGTAGATGATAACTATATAATAAAATTCCTATGCTGTCCTTAGCTTGAAAATCACCTCCCTCACCAGCTCCACTGAAATCCAGTTATTATTTCTCCACATTCCGACCCCCACTCCTAGTTGCCATTCCTACATTGAAATAGGTACCAAATTCCTTCTCTCAAATTTCCCTTTCTTCCTGTTTCCATAGCTTATACTCAGGTTCAAACCACCAGAACCTCTCAGACTTTCAAATGAATTTCTGTATCAAACTCCCAATCTATATCCTGTAGTCCAGTCTAGCAACATCCACTCCATTTTTCACATACAGTTAGGATACTTTTTCTGAACTACAATGTGATAATGTCACTACTGCTTAAAACTCTTCTGTAACAGCTTTAATATCTATACTGCTTTTTGGGTAAGTTTTAAATCTAAAAATGGACCAAGAAGTTCCTTACAGTCTGACCCCAACTGCTGCATAGAGCTATTTCCCTCCCCACTTACACCTTTATGCTTCAGTCATACCAAAGTGTTTCTAATTTTTCAAATGCACTGTTTGCAGACCATACTCTTTCTTTCTCCAAGCCATTTTGTTTACTTCCTTCCTGTGTCATTTCATATTCTCCCTTTTCCTTCTCTTCATTCAGCTAGTCATGACTCATTCAATTCTCACTTTTTCTAGGCAGCCTGTTCTGATACCTTGAGAACATTAGGAACTTATGCTCCCATGTGATCTGTTTTACTCCTCTCCAGAACTTATTCCAAAGAATTGTATACCAAGATTTGAGTTCACACATGTTAGGGACCCTGTTCGTTTTCTTGTTTATTTGTTTTTTTTTCTGTTTTGTTTTTGTTTCTGATGTACTCACTGTACCAAGCTCAGAACTTCGAATTCAGTCAGAACTCAACAAATATTTATTGAATCAATCTGAACACGTTCAGTATTCTTAACCATAAAGTAGGTCCAAGGAAGAAAGGAGACATAATCTTCAATTGACACTGCATTGCTGTCTGAATGAGGTCACACATTTTTCTCTTCAAAACCCCTAAAAACATTTCTCTCCTCACACATAGAAGGGTATTTCTAAATAAACGGCTCTGTCCCTACATGATGGCATATGTGGTAATGGGAGGCTAGGGTCAGCAGAGGTCAAACTGACCCCATTTCATTTTGCTGCCTTCAGTTGGTACTGATGGCATTTAAGAAGGAATTCCTTTCTACATTCAAGAGCCCTCTCATTTATGTACACTTGCCAAAGGAAAAGGTGATTTATCAAAGCAATTTCAGTAAACACTTTCATCAAGACCTCTGTTTAAGGAAAATATTTCAAATTTTTATTTTGCTTCTAAAAGTAACTTCTACAGCTAAATGCGATGAGAGTTAATACATACATAATAAGATTTTAATTTCCTTCACAGTAAGAAATATTTCTTGAGTTCTTGAATTTTGTGTCTACAATGCCAGGTTGATTTCTGAGGCTATTTGACAATTTCTTTATTACTCTTGGTAAACTCCTCAGTCATTGTAGTTCCAAAAATAAATCACTCTAGTCAAGGTTCCATCCATCCTTAATGGATCTCAGTCTCAGTGCAAATAAAACAGTGCCTTCTATGGTAGTTAAAAACTGCACCTAGCAAGTGTGCATGATTCAGCATTCTGATTACCTCCTCTCAAATACAAATAATTTTTTGTCTTAACCTCTTTTAGCCCTAGGGAAGGAGAGGTTACTTATCCTAATCAAATTCAGCCCCTTTACAGGGACCTCAATCCCTTACCCACTGCATTTCCTCTAGGACTTTGCCTTGTCAGTCATGGTGTATCTTCTCCATATTGTCAGCTTTCCTTCTTTACTGGTCCTTTGCCTCCACTTACAACAAGCTTATATCTGGCTTTTTGTGTTCTTATCTGGAAATAGGGGTCCTCTTCCAAGTTCATTCAGGCTATTGACAGAATTCAGTTTTTGATGTCTGTTGGTCAGAGCCACTCCAAGCTGCCAGAGGCTGCCCATTCTTCTTATCAGTAGCTCCTTTCTTCTTCAAGTCCAGACATGGAGAATCCCTCTTGTGCTGAGCTACCCATCTCACTTTAATATCCTTTCTAGAAAGAGCCCAAATTCTTTAAGTCCTCATTAAAAAGTTTCGTACACTAAAATACCTTCCTATTTTAAAGTCAACTGAGTTAGGACCTTAATACCTTCTTCAAAATTCCTGCAAAATACCTTAATTATATCTGTGCATTAGCATTTGATCAAGTAACTGGGAGAAGATGTGTATGGGGAATATTTTAAGATTCTGCCTACCATACTCATTTTGTTTTATACTTTTCCATGTTGTGATTACTTATCTAATTGTTTTACATGTTATGTTATATAGCACTGGATTATTGCCTGGTATTTTTGTCTTTTTTCCTTCCTTCAGCAATAGGAATGTTATATTTTCTTAAAAAAACAAAGATAAGCTACAAAGTGTTTATTCAATCTAGCTCCATTGGGGCTTGCTTTTTGCCTAAATTTTCTCAGTTTTGTGTACATAGGCTGAAATACAAGAGGTTTATATGTTTTTCAAAAGTATTTTAGAGAAAATGTAGATAATCCATTAACTGTTCTTTTAAAATACCATTGTAAGCAATTGTTCGAATTTAAAATAGGCTTGTATTTAATATTTTTATGAAGCAATATGTTAATATTGGTAATTGACCACGCTAAGAGATACACATGAATTTTACAGTTTTATGAATTAGGTTTATCAATTTTAAGCTGGTATCAGTATTCACTAAGAACACCTTGAACAAATGATAAAGCATTATTTTTACTAAGGAATTAAGATGTGCATATCACTGAAGAAATATTCATCTCTGACTCTAATGCTACAATTAAATGCTCTCAGTCTTAAAGTGCTGAGATATTACAGGAACATCACAACCAAATAAATGGAAAGACACATTTTAATGGCCCTTGTTTCTAGTGAGGCCTATCATGTGATGTAAGATTGGCCTCATCCTGCTGTGAGAGACACAGAAGATCTCTCTTTAGGTTTAGTGGTAGTTCAGTGGCCTGCTGTGATTTTCCCCCAAGTCAATAGTTGTCAGCCAGTCTGTTGACTATCATTTGAGATAATAAATCTTGATCTTCACCATAGTAGAAGTCAATATCCACTTAAGTTAAGAAATCACAGTGTTTTCTTTTATTGTAAAACAGGAATTGCCTAGGTCTGGCTCAACTTAATTAACTAATCTATTTCCTGTGGTGAAACCCATTCTTGACATGTCTTGATTGGGTGAAAAGAATACTATGGATGGTCACTAAAATGTCAAGATGCTGGGACTTACCTCTCAAAATACTATTTCAGTTTAGAGGTGGAGATTCCTACAATCAAAGTTATAAAACTTAGATGTTAGATTTACTGACTTTACTAATTGTCTTCACTTGTGTGAAGGAAAATATTTATGAATTTCCTAGTATTTTAATTTACCTTTAAAAATATAGTTATACTTAGACAAACTTTGAAAAATTGCTTTACCATTTACTAGCTCTTTAGCCATGAGCATGACATATAAAAATCTACTCTTTGTGAGTAATAATTTCTATATCTGCAAATTAGCCATAATAATTACACTGTTGCTGTGAAAATTAATTATATATTTCTAAATAATTTTTGACATAAAACTAAAGGGGACATATCATTAATATAGGTACTTGTTTTTTAACATGGTTTAAATTCTTCATTCACTTATTGTGCACAGATATGATTGAGAAATGCAGTATCCTTTACCTAACATTCCAGATAGACTAATAATGAGGATCTCATAGCAAAGTATTTTATGACAGTTCATCATCTCATTATTCCCTAATTCCAAACCAGCCAAGTAGTGATTGATCATTTTTTTCTTTCACTTAAATTATCTCATTTTATGCATCTTTGTATATTGTTGCCACAGTTATTTTTATTTTTCTGTTGTAATATATTTAAACTTTCACTCTGTTCAAAGGATTCCCTCTTTCCTCCTGCCCTGCATCTTCCATATCATATGTCGAGATTCAGCTGCAGCAATATATATATTTTTAAATCTAGATCTTCATAGAATAATGGTGGCTGCAGAAATGCATATCTCCCCACTCTCAAAAGACACACATATCAAACAAACATGGTACATTAAGTTCCTTATAACTTACATCAACTGGTAATAGGAAAATATTCTAAAATAGCAAAGCATATTCCGAAGACCATTCCAGAGATAGGTTAGGTAGAAATTGCTTAGAAAATAGGAACATCTATTGAGCATGATATTATATGTATTGGGATTCATATTAAGTAATCTGTAGAAAAAGTGTCTCACAATATATAGAGAAACATGTGGAACAGGTATAATATCTACAGGTTTAGATACTGGCACTTAGAGAATCAAAAGAAGGGGACTGAGTTTGAAATGTAAGAAAGATACTACTTCCAAAGAATTGGATTTACTGCAATAGAGAATGTGTCCCTTGGAGGTTTGATGGTAAAAGAAAAGAAGGAAGCAAAAGGTGGAAATGAAGAATCTGGCAGAAAAAAAATAGCATCATAAACTCAGAAGACATACAAATTCAACTCCTCAGAATAGCACAGCTGATGAAAAAACTGTACTTCCCTTTGCAAAAAAAAGGGAGCATTTTTGAACTAAGAAATACAATTGGCAGTCCTACCAATAATCTAGTTACTGTTAGTTAAGTGGCTATTGCATGTCTCCATCATTTTTAGATTACTTCTTTACTTTTTGGTGGAACGATATGTTCCAAGAGTATCTTGTATTTTCCCTGTCCAACCCCAGGAGTTAGCCATTTCTCCCAGATGAAAATTATCCCTACAGAGCAACCAAGAGCAGAGAAAAACGGAAACAATATACTGCAATCTGACGTCTATATCTTTAAACAGCCATTTATAGATATGCAAATATACCTCAAATCATCAACTCAAAAACTGAGAAAGCCATGTACAAAAAAATCCCAGCTTATTGTAAAATTAGTTAAATAAATTTGGAAAAAAATAAATACTAAAAACAAAGTAAAACAGATATAAATAATAAATTACGTTTTTCAAGAGATAATAGATCAGACTAGAATTATTAAAAGAAAAATTTCCAAAAAAATGAAATTAATAAAGATGTCAGGTAGAAAGTGATAGATAAGGCTGGCAAAACTATGTAATATATGTATAATGGAAGTACATGAAAAAATAATTAAAAAAAAATTTTGTTGCCTATCCCAAAATCAGCCCAGTATGGTCAACTCTCAGACATATACTAACTAGCTAAACTTAGTTGTTAAAGATAAAAATAAAATTATTTGGTCTTGAGCTCCAAGTAATACAGATTAAGTCTAATGATGACGAGAGTATCAGTTTATCCTCAGCCTTCTCTTCAGCAGGAAAAGCATGAGTGGATGAATATTTTTATGAAACTCAAAGAAAGATAATGGAGATTAAGGATTTTTATACTCACTAAGCTCTTCTTCAAATATGAAGTCTAAGAGAAACAAACAAACATTTTAAAGCATGTATGAATGAAGAGAAAACTATATCCATGAATTCTCCCAAAAAACGGCCAGAAGAAATGTTTTACTAACTAGAGGAGGGGGAAAACTCTGGCAAAGCTGAGAATTAAATATGCTTTTGTTAGCGATTGAACACTAAAACAACATGGAAATAAAGATGTAGCAATATTATATAAATTTTATATTCTATGACATTAGAAAATAAAGTCCTATTAAAACTTGAGAAAATAAGAGGGAAAAAAAGGAAAGATAGAAAAGAGTAAGATTGATCCAGAGGTATTAAATGAATTTCAAAAGATTTAAAATTGACAAAATATTTGAAGATTGAGAAAAGTAAAAGAGGACTAGAACTTTATAAAAAATGTTGATTTAAATACATTTAGTAGATAAAGTCTCTCTAAATACAAAAACAAAATTTAAAATAATATTAAGACATATAGAAAGAAAAAGTAAATATAAACACAGTAGGTAAAGCATAAACCATATAAAAATATAACATGGTATGACAAAGCAGGAACCAATCATTCCAATATTATTAACACATAAAGAGGGATTTGACTCTACTATTAAACAAAAACAACTGGATCACCTTAAATAGCAAAATCCAAATGTTTGCTGTACCCAAGTCAGCCCTAAAAAAGGATTCATAAAAGATTAAGAATAAACAGTGAGCAATGTACTCAATAAACAGCAGGGACTGTGATTCTGATATAAGAATTCACACCAATAAGAAGCTAACTAAACAAAAATGGGTACATATACATACTAAAGATTTTAATTGATAATGAAGATATATTAAGAATATCTATGAGTCAAATACAATATTAATAACCTCCATAATTTAAAAATTTAAAAATTTAAAATTTTAAATTTAAGGAGAAATGGACATTACAAATAATTAAAAATTTCAACTCACTGTTCTCAATCCAAGACAGATCAGTGGATAAAGAAAAGTAAATCTATAAAAGACCTAAACAACATAAACAATATATATTTTTAGATAGCTAATGAAGATTGTACCTTCTTCTAAAACACATGTGAACAGCCAAAATATTTTGTCATGTAAACCACATGTAAAATTTCAAATAATTAATGAAATAATACATCCACCTTTAATCACCATGCAATAAAACTAAAAATTAATTGCCAAATCAAAATTAAATGCCTTTCCAGTTGAAGATGTATAAATATATAATATATGTATTTATATATGTATAAATCATGTATGTGTATATATATATAAATCATGTATATGTAGTCTTTTAAATTCTTGAGTGATAGGAAAATACACTTCTAAATTGCATAGCAGGATCTGTGGAACAATACTTAAGGCAATAATCAGATAAAGATATACAACCATTTGTTAGATTGGATCATTGGCAACAATTATTCACTCCTCCTGTATCCACTCTCTTTGCAATGCAATTTAATAGTGCCTTTCCACATTGGGAGAATCAGTCTATTCTACCTCTTAAGTCTAGGCCTGACCTTATAACTTGTTTTGCATACTGAGATCATAGCAGATATAATACAAGGTGAGGCTTGAAAAGCACTTGCAAATGTGGGCTTGCTCTCCTTTTTGCCCTTTTGCCACTGTCATAGAAAACTCTTAGGCTAGCTTAGGTGAAGGTGAGAAATACGTGGGATGAGCCAGCCAAGTCAGACCATTTATCCCAAAGTTCCTGGAAGAAATGGCTGTATATACAAGATAAGCCTAGAACATTCTGTTTCAACAGAAAGTAAAGCAGTTATCAGAAAATGGACACATGCAGTACACTGGACCTGGCTTATAATGGCCTGTGAGAACTGACTGTGGTATCTTCCCACTTTCATTTTCAGGTTTACAACAGCTGATTGTTAACTGTCTTCCCAACCTCATGTTCAGTGATGTCATGTTGGTAGCTTAAAACCTTCCATAGTAAGAGTATTTACACCATGGAAATCAGCAAATACTTTATGTCAGGAGCTTCCTCCCTCTTTTTTAGAGCCTGTTTACAACCATATCACTAAAGACTTCTCAAAACAAAATGATACAGAACCCAGCCTTATATATCTCCTACTGAACAAATTTGAAAAAATTTGATTATCAAAACTAAAACATGATAACACATTATAACCAATTTAATGAAATATGAAGTCTTGAGTCTATATATGTATGTTAGTAAATAAATAAGTACAGAATAAAAAAACCTCATTCTTCAAATAGAATGCCAAAGAGAAGTATAATGAAAGACATAAATAGTGAATCACTACTTGCAATCGTTCATTATAAAAATTGATTCTGGAAGGGCCATCAATGGATGCTACAGTTACTGGGTGAAAGTTTGGTGAACAACATACTTATTCAGTCTCAATATATCTTCCCACAAGTGACCTATAAATAATAAAGGGAAAAGCAGTAACTCCGTAAGGGGAGAGGCCTATGATCAAAGTGAATGTCACCTAATCAGAAGAATTCAGTGTCACAGGAATCTAGATACATGCACTAAGAACACAGTATTGCATCTGTGGTATTCCAACATCAGATCACCCTAAATTGAGGTTAATTCTAAAAATAGTTGTCTTGCACTGTTTAAAAAGTAAAAAATATCAATTTCAGTGTTATAGGAATAAGTCCCTGCAATCAAGCTCATGAAATCTAACTGCTCCACAGTAGCTAAAGAGACCTGTCAACAAAATGAAACACATAATATGTGATCCTTAAGGAGAAACCTTAAAGATTTTTCTTCTTTAAAGACCATTATTTGGACAAGTGGTGAAATATTAAAGTCTGCATTTAGATAATAGTAAGACATCAGGTCAGGAAAATGTTATCATTATACTATGGTTACATAAAAGAATCTATTCTTGTGAAATACACCAAAGTTTAAGGGGTAAAGGGACATGATTTTTATATTAACAATTGGGGATTTGTGGAGAGTCGTAAGAGAGTTTTTTGTATATTTTCCTACTTATTGTTAGGAGACGTATATTAAAGTATTTGGAGATTTAGTAACTAAAGGTTAAATGTCACATGTTTGAATACACCTTAAAATAATTCTGCAAAAAAAGCATGTAAAAAATATATATACAGAAATATATATTACATATGCATATTTTATATGCATACACACACATATATACTTGAAACAAATACTTAAGTGAGAGAATATATCTGTGGCCAAATGTAAACAAATAGGGAATCTATGTGAGGAATATAGAGTGTTCATTTCAATAAACTTGAAAACTTTCTGTATGTTTGAAATTTTTCAAAGTTAAAGATGAAGTAAATGAAATTATGAACTGCAAGATTTGTTCAAACTCCTTCAGCAGCTCTGGATGGCCTTCAGGATATGCACAGCCTCCCGCAGCCACACACTGCAGCCTGTCCTTCACATTTCAAGCTAGAAGTCACCTCTTCCAGGAGCTCTGTCTTGACCTTAAACTTGACTAGCTGTCTTTGATATTAAGCTATCTATGTGCGCAACAAAGTATTAGCTTTCTCATATTCCTAAGGCCTAGCAAACTGCCTAAGATCAAGAAGTATTTAGAAAATAATAACATAAATGAATAAACTTATGTGTGCAGATATGTGTCTATACATATGTAAATAAATATAAAATAGATGAGAAACATCTAAAATATTTTTGACAAGTAATTTTTATGTAAGTAAGTCTTACAGACATGTCTCAAGGCATCAATCACAGCGTAAATTAGATGTAGTTTAGAAGGATATTTTATTGAAAAAGCCTTTTATCTATATTAATGGGAGAAGGAAAGGAAAAAAATGGGACAGTTCTTAGATCCAAGACTAAAGAGCTAAGTGATAACAGAACACTTTATAACGAACGAAAGTATCTCAGTATTTGAGTTGAAAAAGGAGAATAAAAAAATATATCACTAGAAGGAGGGAGAAGGGGTGCTCTCATGTGAGAAACAGGATGAATATGAAGAAGCAGAGATGGGCATTTCTTTGCTTCTGAATCTTGTCTAAAAGGCATTAATGTGCTATTGGTTTTGTAAGTCAGGGAACTGCTTTAAGAAAAGCCCAATAAACATAAGAGTCTGTCCCTGCTAATGGACGTTAGCTACAGATGTGAGTACCTCAGCACTATTTTGATGTTCTGACCCTTGAGAGTTCAACAAAAGCAGAGTATTTATCTTTTCCAAATATTTGTGTACTTTAAAGTTTTAAATTACATTTATTCATATTCTCTAATTTGATCTGTATAATAGTGATGTGAGGGTGTGAGGGAGATAAAGATATCCTTATTTTGAAGGGAAGGAAACAAAACTCAGAATGGCTACATATGTATGAATGTATACCACATTTAAAACGAGATCTTAGTAGAGAAAAATCAAGACAAATGTCTATGAAAAGGAAATCCTAGAGTAAAACTAGAAAAGAGTTATTAGAGTTTCATTTGAGCCCAGATTTAGGACAGCTGCCAGGGAAACACAGTCCTGAAGAAGAAAAATGCTCTGGAGAAGAAAACTTTCTTACATATATACTTTCTAACAAAGGATATAAGTCATGATGTCAACAGTTATATTTTACAGATGAATATATACAGAAATTGATGGTACAGTGTATTGTTTTGATCATTATTAAGGTTCAAAGTAATTTTGTGAAGCTATGCAGACCCAAGGCTGATGTACAATGCTTGCCCTAAAGACCAAAAATTAGGTCTTTGTTTTAGATAAGCCCAATGTTAAGGCCAGGCACTTCCAGAAGTGCATATTTTTAGCATGTTTCCTTGACAAAAACTTATAACAAACATAGCATCCAACCATTCAGTATATATAATATAATCCAATACTATAACCATTGGTCAGGAAGCCAGTGAATGGTCAAGCCAAGCCAAAATCACTGTCCAAACCAAAACATGGAGGCAGGAGCAGAAGTCCATTCAGTCCAATGGACAGTCATGTTTTTGTGAGGAAGTGTGTGTGTATAGGACTCATGCAGTGTGAGATCTCACGCAGAATAGACTGGAAAACTCAGACTGGAAACAGAAAAAAAAGTCCAGATAAGAATAAATGAGGGCCTGAACTGAAGTAGAGATGTCAGAGTAACTATAGGAATAACATTTTGGGACTTTCCTGAGTGAATGAGCAAACACAGATTGAGAAAAGAAGCAAAATGAGGACTCAACTGTACAGGAAACAAAGTTTATAAACTCTGCATTGGATATGCCGAGCTTCACTTTCTTCAGGGCTAGTATTAGTGTTTCTGAGGAGAAGGAGTGAGTCTTGAATGTTTATACATAGCTTTACAATTAAAAGTAAAGTTTAAGAGCTGGAATTCTTAAAGCCAGATTTCCTGGGTCAAATACCAAAACTATGATTTCCATGCTTTGGGCAAGTCCTAATTTCTCAGTGCATGTTTCCCTATACGTATAAAGGGATAATAAAAGTATATTTTGTAGAGTAGTATCTGATACATAGTAAGGACTAAATATTAACAAATATTATTTTTTGGATTTTGTTTTGCTAAACTGCAAGGTCTTACAAATGAAAAGTGAGACTTTGGAAAATAAGGATTAATAAGCAAAGAAGGTAGAACAAAGATTGAGGTAGCAATGGGAAAGAAAAATTAAATTCAGACCATTCTTGGTAGTCTTGTGAAAAAGAAAGATTAATAATGATTCAGCCTTAAAATTATTAGAAATAACACCATTAGGGATAACTATATTTTCAGGTTTGACAAGAAAGAAAAGCATTTGACAAAAGAAGTATCCCATTCAGTGAGCAGCTTATTCACAATTGGAGAGGATTCCATAGGACAGAATGGAAGGAAGATGGCTGGGGGTAAAGGAATATATAAAAGTGAGCTATGTGATCATTAAAGTAATGGAAATTAGAGGAGGGTAAGAGAGATACACATAATGATACCAGTAATCATTTTTTAAATGTGCCTAGGAATTTAACACTCCTCTGGTCACT
>JAQQAC010008350.1:2114656-2367978 GCA_029783875.1 Phataginus tricuspis | reverse complement strand
CAAAGACTAGTTATGCAGAATGAATGTGAACGGACTTTCTAGCCAGCACCAGATACAAACGGGGTAGCTATTAAGAACGGAGTACTACTAGGAAAGTTCTTGAGTAAGTGGAAGAATAGAGAGTAGAGTTAAGGAAGAGGTAATGCAGTCGGGAAAAATTACGCAAACTAAAGCTTGGGGACAATAAACACATTCAGTTAAAAAAGGAAAAGAGCTCACGTAGTAGAGAAATGAAAAAGAATGTCATTGAGATGGTGAGAAACAAAGCTTGTTCAAAGAAGTCAAAATTAGTCTGTACATTTTAAAATGAATATACTTGACCTGTGGGAGTTTCTTGATCAACTCAAACAGGGGAACGTCAATGTTCGCCCGATTTATCGCGGTGCACTTCATAGGGGTTCACAAAATGAGCGGACAAACGGGAGCGAAGGAAAGGGGGTTTGAGAAATGAACTTCATCGTGGGTATATGTGGAGCACTTTATAGTTGAAAACTTATAGTATTATTTTATTTAATTATATGAAATAAATTTTAAAGACTATAATACCTTAATACATTTTAGGAAAAAAATTTAAATACTTTTTAAACCCACCCCCTTACATGACAATTTTTTTTCTTTTTCTCATGCACATGTATCTTCTACCTGGAGATAATCACAGAATATGTCCTTTTGTGTGTGTGTGTGTGGGTGGGTGTGTGTTTGTGAGTATACCAATATAAATCTCCTTATTGTCAAAAAGTTCTAAAAACGAATGGTTTATGTACATTTAATAATCTTAAGTCTATCCTGTCATTTTTGTGATAAGCTATCCATTGTTAGTGTTTTCTTATCTTTCATATATTGAACTTTATTAATAATTATTCAGTGCATGCATTTTTAAAGGTTTTCAATTATTTTATTTTATTAAATTCTTATAAGCAAGTTCCAGAGGGCCAAGAGTAGGCATGTCTCTAAATCTCTCCCAGTGTATCATCTAGTTTCTCAATTTCTAACAATTTAAACAGTCTCCAGCCTTTTCCACTCTTTTGAACTGCCATTTTAATAAATGAGAAGATGAAATTTGCAAATTTAAACAAAAAAAAGCATTTCAATAGACCTAAATTATTATTTGACATGAATATTATAGGAGGGAATAGTTGAACAAAGTCCTAAATTTGGTTTTAAGCCCACTTTATTGTTACACAGTTTCAAAAGTTGTTCTTACAGTTGTTCAAAAGAATAGTACTTAAGATAGGGGTCAAAAGCACTCTATCACCAGGAAATAAAATTGAGAGGTATAGTCATTGCCTGTGCAAGCAGTAATTTTGTCTTCAATGAATACAGATATGTTTCAAACATTTATAATTTGCCTGTTTTAGCTCTACAACTGTTCTTTGAATTATAAGCCATCCATCTTATTTTTCTATGTGAAGAAGCTGAAGCTTACAGAATTTAAATAATTTTTGCTAAGATCTTAGAGTTTTTCATTCCTTTTCTAATATTTTATTATTTTTTTACAGAAACCATTAGTTTTCTATTACTCTTTTAACTGCCTTATTTACCAAACTCTCATTAATTATAAAAGTTTTACAATTGGTTCTTTGACCATTTAGGAGACTTTTTTGCAAAAATATTTGGTCTCTCACTAAGAATAATTAAGTAAAAGTATTTGTAATTAGGATTCATTGAAGTTTGGAGAGGGGAGAAGATATAAGGAGAGATGAAAGAGAGAGGAGGCAGAGGGAAAAGTTCCAACTTTGAATTAGTACAGGAGGTATATTTAATGGCTTTGATTTAAGTGTGGCCATGGGAATAACAAGGAAAGCAGAGATTAAAAAGGCAATAAGAAAAAATGGATATAAATTCATAAATATTTTGACTAGTAAAAAAGAGGAGGCCATTAACTCCAGAGTTTGTGTCTAGCTGCTCCTCAATGTGCAAGACCATGTTACAGTTAAAAGATAGACTCTATACTCAGGTCTTCTCTACTACAGTAATGTGTTCCAAAGATTTATGACACTACCTATGAGATAGAAAAGAGAGAAAAATTGAAGCTATGGAAATAGACGGGATAAAAATGGTGACTGCTATTACAATTAAAAAGAAGTTAAAAATGGAGACCTAGAAATTACTCATAGTTATGAGGATAAAAAAATCATTATGTTTAATTTTAAAACAAGGGCTTATTATTATTTCTATGCTATAAATAAGCCATTGTGCTAAAAGTTATTCTCAGTATGTTATGGTCTTACTATTTACTATTTAAGAGGTTTCACACATTCTTAAACAATCGAGGAACACAATGATTTTTTAATATTTGGATCTATTTTAGAGAAACAATGCGATTGAAGAATCCTTAATGCTCGGTAGATGCTGGTGGTGGCCATAAATTAGCAAAATGCTACCTAAAATATTATCTGTAGAAAATAAAACTTTTAAATTTTGCCAAGAATATTAGTATGAATCATATCTGTTAACACAAAAGAAGTAAAAGTTTTAGGATGAATCAAATATTTATGATATAATTAGAATGGATTGGGAAAATTGGGCTGTTTAACCATGAATGAAATTAAAATTTCAGTGGAAGGTTAGGATCCCAAAAGACTTGGAAAAAGCTTTATTATTATTTCTAGAGATAGAAAAAGACTATTAGAATCATTTCCCTTTCAATACTTTATAACATTAGAAGCCTTTTTGTTTTTGTCTCTTTCTGAAGTCCTTTGTTTTGAAATTTCAATGAAACATCAAGCTGTTTCAATTCACATTTATACTTGAACAGTGTACTCTTTAAATCCGAATACAAAATTTAAGTTGTGTAATCCAATATTATTTTCAGGAATTATTTTCCTATTTTTTACAGTCACCCTTTACTGCATCATAGGATACATATGTGCATTTTTATGTTACAGATTTGTATGTATTTATTTTCACATTTTAAAAACAAAGTAAAGTGTGTGAAAGTAAATACCAGAATAAGTTTCCATATTTGCCAATTGTTCTAAATGTGCTTCTTTAGGCTACTTGTTTTTTGTTTAATAGGAATTAAAAAGTTATTGAATAGGCTATACAAAGTGTGTGAATGCAGTTTAAGTGCCCTCAAATTCTACAAAATAACTTCTTTACACAAAAATATGAAATAAGGATTTGTTTCTTAGGGAACACCCTAACTGCTGATTTTAAGAACTTTCTTTTTTCAAAATTGTTTGGCTATTTTAATTTCTTTGCCTTTTGATGTTATTTAAAATCAGCTTACGTATATCTATGAAAATTTTTGCTGGAATTTTGGCTAGGGCTGTGCTAAATTTGAAGGCTAATTTAGACAGAATTTTGATCCTTAACATCTATCTGAGTCTTCCTGTAAAGCAACATAAGTCAATGGTTTTCTAACATACATAGAAAACATATTTACATGTTTTATAGATTTATTATATGTGTATATGTTCAATAAAATTTAAAAATTGGTTAAAAATTGCCCCACGGCAGTCTAGAATTTTGATTGGGATTGTGATAAATCTGTAGGTCAATTCAGACAAAATTGTGATCTTTACCATGAGTCTTCTAATATATGAACATGATAAGTCAATAGTTTTTTAGCCTACTTTTCATTTTACTAAACATACACACATAAAATAAATCTATAGAACATGTAAATAATGCTGTCTTATATATGTCATATAACTGATAGAAATTTAAGAGATCAAATATGCATTCATAATAACAGTGCATGATTACAGTTCATATTACATTCTGTAAATAATTGAATATATTTAATAGTTCCTTACTTTGTGTTTTTTAAAAATGTTGACCACTGCACTTAAAAGTAAACATTGATTCAAAATAAAATGAAAAGGAGAAGAAAATAGAAAAGGAGCCAGATCAGCCTGCACATAGTTAAATAGGGGCCTCTTGTGTATTAGAAAACTTTGATGTACTAAGATTCAAAGGAATCTTAATCTAAATTCCTCCTCTTAAAGATGACCTGTTATAAAGTAAATAACTTATGGGGATGTAACTTATGGCACAGGGAATATAGTTAATGCTATTGCAGTAACTTTGGTGACTAGTAAGTAGACTTATAGTGGGGATCATTTTGTAATGTATAAAACTACTGCATCACTATGACGTACACCTGAAACTAATGGGACCTTATATGTCAGTTACACTTAAATTAAATAATAAATACATAAAAATAAAGATGACCTTAAGACTAGATAAATTAATGGATTTGTCTGAGGTCAATAACAATTCATTGTAAAAGCTAGAGCAAACTTAATTTTCACTATTGTCCTATATTCATTAAACTTCTTTATTATACAGTTTGTATGGAAACAAACTACACATCTAAGAAATATTCTAAACCTCACAACAAAGTGGGTTGCAAGTTCATCGAAAAGACAACACAATAATTTTAAGGTGATGTCAAGGTGTTTGGTGACAACAGGAGCATGAATCTAAAGTGAGAGCTTAATTTGCTGTGCAAAGAGTAGTTGCTCTGTTGAAAGTATTTGGTCTTTATGAAGATAAATGAGATGTGATTTTTCTAGACTGCCATGGGGCAAGACAAACTTAAATTTACCTTATAATAACCAACAGAATTTTTCTATTTTGGAAAAAGTGACTTTGTTCTTAATTAGAGTTGTTTTAACTTGCAGTTTGTTCATTTTCATAAATTTTCTTGTTTAAAGTCACCTCTTAATTTTGAGAAGGACATAAATGCTTAAGAGACAACAATTGAGGACCTAGAAAGCAGGAACTATTCCAAGGTTTAGGTTATATTCCTAAACACGTTCCACATTCTGCACAAGTTTGGCTAAAATCCATATGTTATTACAGTAATTTTGCAATAGAAATTACATTCTAAAGATGTAAAATGACTTTTGAGGAGAAAGTTCTGAATACCAGAGATTCTGCAATGACCATGACTTTATCAAACTGTCAGACACCATGCTAGAAATCTGCCATTTGCCCTGACAAATACATATGCTTTACTTTTCCCCACCTTGGTCTGTTTAATGAGCAGCTGGGCTTTGTGGCATGCATGACAGAGATCCCTTGCCCCTTTTCTTCTCCTTAGATCCCTAGGTTATTACTGGATTATAGAATAAAAATGTTGAATTTCCGAAGAGACATAAAGTCATTTCCAGAGAATTCATGTCAACTACTATACTTTAAAATAATTTTTATATCTGAATTTGTTTCAAAATAACAAAAAAGGAAAGATGCAGAACCAGTTTGAATTATAAACAAAACTATGATACTGCTTGATTAAACATATGTATATATATACACATACACACAATATAATTGGGAACTATATAACGTGTGGCATATAATTAATCTTCTAATTGATATTGTACATAATAAGAGTAGACCTATTGGCTAGCTGTTGAATTATTTCAATTACATTTAATGTGATTACTGACATATTTACATTTTCTCGATTTCTTACTTTTCTTTATATTTTTCTATGGCTTCTTTTCTCCCCTTTTTACCCTTTAAAATAATTCAGTGATATTTTTATTTGTTTTTATTATTCCATTTTTAGTTCTCTACTTGTTTAGAAGTCATACAAACTTTAAAAATTACACATTGGTGATTATTTTTAAATTTTATCATGCATATGTAGCAAAATTATTTAATATTTTCATTCTTCTCTCCAAAGTAAAATGGCCTTGAAACATTTTATCTCAAATCTGCCTCTGCAATATTACAAGTTATTTTTATCTAATATTTTAGTTTTAAAAAATATTTAAAATATTTCCATGAAGTAGTAGTTACAGTAATATCAGTATGTAACAATTATTAAGGGTCATACACTGGATTACATGTCATCCATTTTCTGATTTAATCTTCAGAGAAACCCTCTAGAATATGCTATTATTAACCTTCATTATACTAACGAGGCAGCTGAGACACAGAGGAAATAAATACCTTTACCTATGTTGAATAATCAGTGAGTGCCAGAGCGTTTTTAAAAATCACTCTTTAGGCTCATAGCATGTTTTTAATTACTATACTTTACAGTAGAAAATATGTATTTAGTTTGGCCTCCACATTTACCTATTACTGTTATTATTTGCTTACATTTGTAACTGCAAATAAAATTCCTTGTAGAATAATTTATCTTCTATTCAAAATACATTTATTAGAATTTATTCTAGCTTAGGCCTGCTGCTGTTAAAATATCTCAGGTTTTCTTATTAGAAAATGTTTACATACAAGAACTCAGAGAATATTGTTTCAATGAGGCCTTCCTGAATAATTTACTAGAAAGCACATTTCAGACAACCGAAATAACTAGAAAGACATTTTCATTAAGGACTGGTGGTAAGTATCAAATATATAGTTACTTTAGAAATTAGACTAAGCAAAGGTTAAAAGAAGAAAGTATATAAAGGCTCTATGCTCTCACAATGAATATTAAAGAATGGTGAGAACACATCCTGAAAAAAAATGTTTTAAATTGTTTTCAGTAATTGTATCAGGGGCGGTAGTATTGCCATTCTGAAACTGTTATATATATAATAGGACATCGAGCAAATAAGTAATTAGATATCCTAAATTTATATTCCCCTGTGTCCTAGGACCACGATTCTGTGTGGAAGAAATGAGAGGTGTAATATCAGAGAGTTTAAATTAAAATCCTGTATTATTGTAAAAAAAAAAGTGAAAATGTGAAAACATTGCTTATTTAATCTCATTTGTTTTGTAGGTTATTTTATCTCCGTGCTTGAAGATATTATTCCACTGTCTCTGACTTTTTTTTTTCTGTTGAAACTGATGTTGTCAGTTTCATTGCTGTTTCCTCTTTTCTGGCCACTTCTATGATCTTTTTGTCTTTGATGTATTTTGGGTCATTGATGTTTCACTACATTGTGCTTAGGGGTGGATATCTTATTTTTACTGCTTGGAATTTGTTGTTCATAATTGCATTTGAAGTTTGTATTTTTCAAATATTTTGTAAAATTCACATCCACTATCCATTCAAATAATTGTTCTCTTCTATTTTCTGTATTCATTCCTTCTGGAATTTTAATATATGTTACACTATCTCATTCTGCCTTCTTTGATTGTTAATGTGCTTTTTTTTTCCCCATCTTCTTATGTCTTTAAACTGTAACACCAGTAATTTTTTCAGGTTTATCTTCCAATTTATTCTTCTGTTTCAGATGGCTTGAAACTGTTGCTTAAAAAGTGTTAGTTTTTATTTAAATAACTACCTTTAAAAATATCTGTCCAGTTCTTTTAAAAGTCTGTACGATTATATTTTAGTCTTTCCTTCTTGGTCATTTTTCTATTTCCAATTTAATTTCTTTAATAATTTCACATGCAGTAATTTAATATACTGTATTTGATATGTACGTACTGAGATTAATATATGAAATTTGGGGGGTTAAGAATCTTTTATTTATTTATTTCATTGTAATTTTTGTCATTATTCTTCAGTTGTCTTGGATTCAAATCTATTTAGTAGATATTGAAGGACTGAAAACCTAAACTGAGTACCTAAATTAAGCATGCCTTCACTAGACTAGATACAATTTTAATTCTGCTTCTATGACACATAAGCTATCATCAAAATGCTGGCATAGTTCAGGCGTACCAGGGGCAGCTCCAGAACTCTGCAGCTTGCCGAAGCACACTTTCCTGAGCAATACTGTATTGTCCTCAGAAAAATTCCACTATATTTTCAGTTATATATGTCTTAGAAATTTACTTTATTCCCTCTGAATCAAGCTATACAAAAATGTTAAATATGGCTGTATTTTAGCACTTGGTTGCTTTACATTACTTAGTTCACACACTGCCCAAAACTTATCATTTTGAAAATATGTCTGTAAAATATTTCACTCTCTAATACAAATAACTATTCCCTGGTTTTTTAATGATCATTTATTTATCTACATTTTTTTAGATCATTACCTATCTACGATGTGTAATAAACAATAAAAATACAAATAAAACAAACATTAAACTGTAATAAATTAAGGGCTTCCTCATTTGTGCTAAATTTCACCTATTATTCAGAGGAAGATCCAGGAAATATAGGCAGGTAGAAATACAACAGAAGATATTACTACTTAATAGTACAGTTGGCATGACCATGTGATTTTAGGTAATGTAGTGGGCAGAAGTTCCTGGCAGTTGGAGGAAATGATGTCTTTTATAATTTCCCTCCAGATCATATTGCTCTGATATTAGCCCAGTGGAAGAGATTAATAAGAAAATTTATCACTTAATACCTAAAATTTTAACTTCCTATATCATAAAATGGAAATGAACCTCATTTCTAAAATATGTGAACATATAAAATATTAAAGAAAATATGAATGACTTACATTTTCATCCATTACTGCATTACCCACTTATTTTTCGATTGCATCTATAGAGTGTCACACTTTGACAGTATTCTATAGAGATAGATGTCTTTCTGGCCATAGTGGCTATTGAATATCTGTAAAAGGAAGGAGCCTTCTAAGTTCCAATTGTTCAAGAAATTGGGATGAAAGTGAATTGAGAGCAATGGCATATGTGTTGTTTTTAAATTCATTTCAGTGTCTGAGGAACTACATCAGCTTTATTGGTACTTACATGTATTGCTTATGTGGCAAGAATTGGGATTTGTACTTCAGGCCTACTTTGTGAAATGTTTCATACCTGAATTTGCTAAGCACAACAAAAAAAGAAAAGTAAGATAATATAACATATGTAGGAGCAATTTGGATTATAAACAAACATATAATGAGCCTTAATTAAATGTATCTATTACTGGTAACTATAATATAAATTATATGCATTTCAATCATCTGATTAATTGGTTGGCCATTAATGATGATGAGGTTAGCCCTATTGGTAGTCAGGTCACACAGCTGCATCTCTTATGTTGTGAGAAGTAATGACAGTTTCTCTTTCCAAGCATATTACTCACTGTTTTGTTCCATGATAGCTCAATGATATAGATTCATTCCTGTTGGATTATAATTCCTCCAAAAAGCCTATTGCTAGCTACCTCGCTGTATTTGAAGCAGGAACTATTTCTGTGTGATCTAAAGCTTCCTGTATTGTGGCATTCACCATATGACTTTGTGGCATACCACATTAAATTATCTGTACGCCCAATTAGATGATAACTGCCATAAGAACTTTACTTATATATTAATTTCCTTAATCAATAAATATTTAGAAATTTTTATATAAAGCCAGGCACTGGTTTAGACATTGAGAATACTTCGATTATTAAGAAATATAGAGTGTTTATCTTCATTGAGCTTATAATCTAGTGGGGAAGACATATTTTTAACAATTAAATAAATAAATAGTTCACTTCCAAATAGCAAGATTAAAAAAAAAAAAAGCAAGGGAAGGAATAGAGAGTAGGAAGAAAGAGAGTGACCCCTAAGATTGTGCAGGTCTTTCTTGTATTCCAAAGCCTAACATAGTATCCAGCTCACACCAGGAACTTGTTTCTAAAATAAACAGATTAGAAAATTCTAAAAAACACAGTGTCTCTAAGAATCTTATGTTCATTTTTCATAATAATACTCCTCAATGAGGAGAAACCATAAAGCCTTTGTTGAACTTGACTGAGTCTTGCTATGTCATTGTGTATTGTATTGATACATTATTTCTTTGGCAAGGCCTGAAGAAAGGGAGAAGATGAAAGGTCAACTGACAGACAAAAAACAAAAGAGGAAAAATTTTGAACAAAGAGTATATGTAGCTTTTGTGGGGGGAATATCTACTTTCAGTTCCCTGTTGCCTTCTGACATGTAAAATTCTGTTTCTGTGGCATTTTTTAAACTATTTCTTCTGACTTTAAGCCTTTCTTTTTGTCTGCCTTATCTCCCATCCTTTTACCCAGAAATATTTTGTAAAGTTCTGTCATTGACTGTTTCACACTTCGCATTATATATTCCTTTTGGATGACTTATTTGTGCTTTTGATTTCCCACCATGTGTTGGAGATATTTTTTAAATATTTTTTTCAGCTTTATTGAGGTATAATTGACTAAAAAACTGTAAACTCTTTAGAATGTACAACATAATGATTTGCATACATGTGAAAGAATTCCCCCACTGAGTAAATTAACATATTCCTTACCTCACATATTTACCTTTCTTTGTGTGAGAACATTTAAGTTCTACTCTCTTAGCAAATTTTGATTATACAGTAGTGCTACAGCTATAGTCACGTTATACATTAGATCCTCACACCTTATCCATCTTACACTTGAAAGTTTGTATTATTTTACCAACCTCTTTCCATTTCCTCCAACTCCCAGCCCCTGTCAATGACTTTTTGGTTCTCTATCTCTATGAGTTAAACTTTTTAATTTTTAATTATTTTTATTTTAGATTCCACACAAATGATATCATGCAGTATTGTCTTTCTGAATCTGGCTTATTTCATAGCATAATTCATTAGCACAAAAATTTCATAGCACATTAGCATAACGCCCTCCAGTTTCATCAATGTGGTCAAAAAAAGAGGATTCTCTTTTTTTAAAGGTTTAATAATGTTTCATTGTATATAAATACCCCCATTTTCTTTATTCATTCATCCATCAGTGAACTTTCAGGTTGTTTCTCTGTTTTGGCTATTATGAATAATGCTGCAATGAACATAGGTTTAAGAATGTTTTGCTGAAATCCTGATTTCATATATTTGGATATATACCCAGAGGTGAGATTGCTGGATCATTTGGTAGTTCTATTTTTAGTTTCTTAAGGAAACTTCATGATACTTTCCATAGTGGTTGTACCAGTTTACATTCCCAGCAACAGCACACACAGGTTTGCTTTTCTCCAAATCCTTGCAAGCATTTATTATCTGTCTTTTTGATAATAGCCATCCTAAGAGGTATGAGGTGATATCTCATTGTAGCTTTGATTTGAATTTCCTTAATGATTAGTGATGTTGAGCACCTTTTCATAAACCTGTTGGCCCTTCTTTGGAAAATATCTTTTCAGATCCTTTGCCCATTTTTAAATGGTTATTTGGTTTCTTGTGTGGTTTTTTTGGTGATTGAGTTGTATGAGTTCTTTATATATGTTGGATATTAACCCCTTATCAGGTATGTGGTTTGCACATATTTTCTCCCATTCCAAAGGTTGCCTTTTCATTTTGCTGATGGTTTCTTTTGCTGAGCAGAAGGTTTTTAGTTTAATGCAGTCCAACTAGTTTTTGTTGCCTACACTTTTGGTGTTAAAGCCAAAAAATCATTGCCAAGACTGATTTCAAGGAACTTAGTCTCCTATGTTTTGAATAAAGACATAAAACAGAAACGTGTGAAGGGAAGTTCAGAAAAGCCATTTAAAGGGAACTAAGTCAGCTAACATTGAACTCTTTGTATCTTTCTTGTCCTCTTTGTGGGTCTGGATGAGGTAACAAGGGGTGAAGCATCAAAAGCTACCTTGTACCATGACGTAGTCTTGAGGTTGGAAGACAAATACTACCAGAGCAACATAGGGAGATAGAAAGCATTTGGGTTCCTGAAAATGAGAAGATATTCTAACTAGCCATGTGGGGGAAAAGTTAACTTGTTGAGTCACTGTTATTTACGCTTGCTTTTGTATGTAGAACACCTAAACCCAAATGAGCCAGGGTCTTGTCCTCCTTTACTCTTCTCCTAAAAAGGAAGCGTCTCCCTCTTCAGTTCTGTGTAATTTTCAACCTCCTCTCTCTTTATATTTTAACTATCAGTAGTAACATCTCGTATTGTCCTGTGTGCTGAATAACTGGTAGGTTCAGAGAATGTGAGTGATCAACTGGGTCATTTGGTAATATATTCAAAATAAGAAAATAAGTGAATTCAGTTATTGCATTCCTAGTCCACAAATTCCTTTCTATTAAGGAAAAGGTTAAATGCTTAATCTTAATTAAATACTAATTAATCTTAGTTAAAATATATAAATGCTAGAATTCACATTTAAATCTTTAGTATAAGCTTAATTCTAATAGCATAAGTTGAAAATAACATTAATGCTCAATAAGATATTTGCTGAATGATTAATGGCACATTGGGTTTGTGGAAAGCTTAAGTTGAAGTATTTTGAAAAGTGCATTTATAGACTCATAAGTTCACAGATATTTTATATATAGAAATGAGGCTATAGAAGAAGGTGCATATTAACTTCAAATGTATTCATATATATTCACATTAAGTGTGAAAACATTTGAAAAGATTATACAAAATATTTCAAATGTGATGAGACTAATGTTCTGGATAATTTTGTTTTTCTTTTTTTAAACTTTTATCTTATGTTTATGCATTAAAAGAAATGTTACATTGAGAGACAGAGAAATTGCCAGAGACAGTACCACCAAGATGGATAATCAAAACAGCAGACTACTGTGATTTCCACAATTCTAATCAATTTTGAAAGATGATTTATCATGAGAAAGAACTCCATTTCCACTACTTACGTTGCTTCTCCCAGTATCTACAAGGTAGAACACGAGATGCAAATTCTGTATCACATACATTTAATATAATCACTCTGATCAAGTGCTTTCTTTACTTGAATTACACAAAATGTTTCAGAGTTTTCCACATTCTTATGGTCAAACAAATATAAATATTCTGAAGATTCTTCTTAATCTTATTAAACTGAGTTATGTAAGAATAGTCCTTAAAATCCTTGAAGTGATTCGGTCAGCAATTTCAGCTTATTTTTAGATTAATAACTTTAAAACAATTATTCCAGGCAATTCCACTAAGTAACTTAAAATAAGACCATACTCTAAAGAATTATTATTGAAACAACACTGATGGCATAGATTTAGAAACATAAGATTTAATAGTGAAAGCACATGAATATGCAGCAAACTTAACTATTTTTAAGTTTAGCTTTACCACATATTTATGTAATTTGATTTTTTAAAATAGTATGTGAATAGTATTATTTTTATAAACCTGCTAATATAATAAGCAATTTGGATAGTTAATAATAATCTCAAAATCTGCATTAATTATTTGGTACCTTATTTTCCTCTCAAAATGTTCCTAGTTTATTGATAAATTACATATTCAAACTTAGAGAGAATGGCATACTACTTCATTAATTTATACATTTAGATGACTCTCCAAACCTGTGAAACTGGTGGTAGAAAGCATATATTATTCCAGGGTAATCCTGATGAATGCGTGATAATCAAGTACATTAGGTGTAATAATATTCTAAGGGTAATAATAAGTATAAATTATATTCCTATGAAGGTTTAGAGTATTTCTGTCTGTATACTTCCCTCAAGATGCTTAATTTCTTTGCCCATAATTTAAGTGTTTAATTCATCTGCACATTGGATTTCCCATGAAACTTATATAAATTAGATAGCATTTGTACAAGGCAATCCTTGGTGCTTTATAATGCATAATGTATTTAATACTTCCACAACACGTATTTTAAAGTCTAGGACTCTATCTCAGAGAGGATTAATACGTCCATAAGACAGAATAATTAGTTGAGTTGTGAAAATTTGAGTTCATACTCAAAATACAAAGGATTTACAATTCTTTATTGACTAAAAAATATATGTAGGGTATGAAATAGATATACTGCAAAGAAAACTAATTTTAAGAAGGAATATTTTGTACATACATCACTACATGATAAACATATTCTAAAACCAAGAGCATATCGTGTTGAAAAAAAGAGGCAAGATAGATTGACTACTGTATAGGGACTGTATGAAAATGGAATTAAAGAAACTTCAAAATGCAAAAAAGAAACCCTGATAAGATGACGCAAGGAGAAGATGGGAAATCACAATTGTAATTAAAAACAAAGAGTCAAGGAAATAAAATCATAATGTGACAAAATATGTTAAATATTTTCCCTAATGAAAGAATTATAAATGAAGCAAAAGCAATAATCAAAGTCATCACAGAATAAAGATTTTCTTATTAATGAAAACTGTAACAATTAAGGGTGCTCATCTACCTACTATTTTCATATGACAAATTGAAAACAGCTGCATACTTAAACAACTCTAAAAGTACAAAGCTTTAAGGAGAGTTTAGTTAAAAAGGAATTGTACCATTTTCTTCATGTGTTACTGAAATATATTTATTAATTACTCATGTTAAATGTTAAAAGTTAAATAATTTAAAGTAGAAAATGTAAAGAAAGCCTCAAAGTTCTGGCGGACAGGTTCCATGAGTTACCATCTTTAAAGGAAAGGAACTAAAAACAGAAAAATAGCAGTAACACAATAAATGTCTGCAAGATGAATCAACTGATGGGTGGATAGATGAAGACACACATATATATGAAGTATCTGGGCAATGTGAGTAAATATATATCCTCACTGTTTATATTGGCATAGGCCCCTGAATATTCATGTCCAAAGTTACTTCATATTAAAGACAGATAAAATACCATGTCATGGATTCCATCCCTCCAAGCCATCAAAACATTCACTCTGCCTATGTGATTTGTGCCACCACCCACCTGTTCACCCAATGTAAAAATCTGGGAGTTGTTCACTGCTCCATTCACTCTCTGACCTTGTTTAATTCACTGTTTCCCTCTCTTAGCATATATATATATATATATATATGTGTGTGTATATATATATATGTGTGTGTGTATATATATATATGTGAGTGTATATGTATATACACACACACATTGCTAAATTCATACTAAGTTTATATGGATATGCAAATATAATTATTCAATAGATTATTAGTTACATAGCTTCATAGAACTATGATTATGAACACAGACTTTGGAGTAAATTTGTCTGTATACAGAATTTGACACCATCACTTATTAGTTGGGTCACCTGGGCATGATAATTTTGGTCAGTTGTGCACATTATGAATACCTTCTTTAAGTTTGAAATTTGTACTTTAAATATCTTAATTATCCTTTCATGAAAAAAAGACTTAATTTTAATATAATCAAAACTTATCAGTAATTTTATTTAAAGTCAATGCTTTTGTCTTAATTTAAAAAATCTTTGCCTACTTCACTCTCTGAGAGATATTCACCTACATTTTTTTACCCAAGTTCAACATTTTCATTTTGGTATTTAAGCATTTAATGTATCTGACAGTGATTGTATATATGATGATAGACAAGAAACCAGTACTGCCTTTTCTTTTATATAGTAAACCACATCTTCCAGCTCTTCATATGGAAACATCCTTCCTATCACTACTTTTGTACAAATTCCACCGAAGTGTAGGTCTAACCTAGGGCTGTCTTTTTTGCATTTGCATTATCATTTTGTTTATCACTTTACAAATACTGAACTACCTAATTTACTATTGCTTCAAAAGTTAAATAATTTAAAGTAGAAAATGACTTTACATGATTTAGGGCATATCTACCCACCCTGCTCTTCTTCAGATATTTGGTGGTTATTTTTTGACACTTTGAGAATTTTGGTTTTATTTGGGAGGCAAAGCGATTTAATTGTCCAGTCTTTTTTTTTTGTTTAGTGGGTCCGTGTGACTAAGTTCTTGATAAAGGTATTAACCAGCTGCTCAGCTTTGAGCACTTTACTGCTGATGAAAATCTCGCATAGCCTAGCATTTTCATGTTGTCATGGGCACAGCATAGGGGAATGTGCAGGATCAATGCTAGTGCAAACTTTACTTCCTGTGAATGCCTTCCACTGTCTTCACACTCCTCCTCCCCAAACTTACTCAATCCCCCTCTTTATGCATCCACAGTGTCCACACTTTTCCTTCAAAGACTTTTCACAATTGTATTAATCAATCACTCAAGTTTTCTTTAGTATCTATTTTGTACCATATAACATGATCAATTTGAGGGTTGTGAATTATATATTCATTCACAATAGCACAGTGCTTGAAACAATAGATGATATATATTGAAAATATGAACTGATCATAGTTTCTTTTATACTATTCATTCATTCATTTAATAAATATATGCCATACACTCTGTAGGCACTTAAGATATATCAACGATCCGAACAAACAACAATACTTGCTTCATGGAGGTTATATTCTAATTGTGCGACAGAAAATAAAAAACAATGTAATCAACTCTTACATTTTAAGTTGGAAGGTGCAAAGTCATTTGGAAAGATAAAATCAGAGCAGGGTTATGGGAATTGAGAGTGATGGGTGGGGGTGAGGTTTACAGTTATAAATAGAACTATAACTGTTAAAATAAATAGAATGTGTCATTTGATCAAAGTCTTGAAAGAGATGAAGGAGTTAGCCATGGAGATTCTCAGGGAAAGTATTTCAGGTGCATAGAATTTTCAGTTGACAAATCCCAAAGGAGGAGCCAGCCGAGAATGTTATTAACAAAGCAAACAGACCAGTGTTGCTGGCTAGACCTGAATGAGCCAGTGGGAGATAAGTGGTAAATGATTAAGGAGTGAGTATACTTAGTGCATACCGAGCAGCATATGGCAAAGTTAAGAAATTTTTACTTCAAAGTTTATCCATTTGGATGAATTTCTCAGAGATCAAGAACAGACATTAGGTTTCTTTTACTGAATTCAGCAATTCTGAATAATACATGAACTAAAGAAATATAAAAGATTGAGATTACTTATTTCACCAAGCACAGGCACGTTACTGATTCTGTAAATTTAAGTTAGAAGAAATCCATAATATAAGTGCATTCATTTCATTGTGTATATTTCAATAACTACTAATAGTTGATATGTGACATTAGTTTTTGTTCAGAAATATTATATTTACCAAATAAAAACTACAGTTAATTTATTGAGTAATCTAAGTTATAAAGTGTCGAGTCATTATCGACAATAAAATGAAAATAAACTCTTGAAATTAGTAATAAAACCAAACAGAAGGTTATATAGTCCACGGACCATAGGGAAATAAAAGTTAAAAGGTCAACATGGCACAGTTGTAACAGAGATGAATTTTAATAAACTTTATAAAATGAAACTCTT
Source organism: Phataginus tricuspis (assembly GCA_029783875.1). NCBI lineage: Eukaryota > Metazoa > Chordata > Mammalia > Pholidota > Manidae > Phataginus > Phataginus tricuspis. The sequence goes on along the minus strand of JAQQAC010008350.1, from coordinate 2,351,091 downwards.
AAATAATACAGAGAAAATATGTTAGGAGAATTTCATATTTCTCTTCACGATATTTTTTTTCTTGCCAGGCAGATGTGCAATATAGCTAGACACAGAAACAAAACCCTTATCAACATTTCCTTGAAAAACAAAAAAATTTATATATTATAGGAATGGTTGGATAAATGACATTCTTCAACATTCTATTTGGTGAGTAGATTTTAGTGTGTAATTACAGAACAAAAGAGAATATAATTTTTAACTTGATTTATTTACTGCATATTGCATGCCAATATATAGTACTATAGTTGTAGATAAATATTTTTTAGATATCATTGATGTATAACATTATTAGTTGTATATTACTAATTGGTTATGTATTCATTTTATATATATATATATAAAATATATATATATTTATATACATTGGTGCATGGATTTATATATATATAAAACCATATTACATAGCCACAATATAACCATAATATTGTAACGCTCCTGAAAACGATTGCATTTTTTGTTTCAGATTTTTATCATTTTAAACAAGACAGGAATTATATAGATGTACAGGTAGCCTAGTCAGAAGATTCAAGAGACCTATAAAAATCCATTCTAGTTCTGATTTTATGGAGGTAAAACTTTTCTGACTCTGTTTTTATACTCATATGAGAAAATATTTTTTAAAGAAGTATTAGAAAATGATTTGATTATTTCCTTATAAGTAAATTGTCATTTTTATCTGCTACTCTTTTCACAGATAAATATTTAATAATATTCCAAATTCTGGGATTCTTTTCTCTCACCACTATGGTTATAGTTGATGTTAAATTGCGTATCTAATGTAGCAAAAATACTTGCAAAAGATACATAGTGTTAACACCAATTTATTTCACAGAATATTTATTTTCTACAGGACACAAGTCATTTGACTCTCAAATATTAGTGATTCCATATGGTGAAACACTTTGCCATACGAAAAAAGAGTTGCTTATAGAGGTGATTTACATAACGAAAAAAGAAAATAGTATACCGTTCTGTAACATAAGGGTATATATTAATCTGAAAAAAAGTATTCACATTTGCATTAAATCCTGTAACCATAAATTGTGTTTATGTTAATGTCTTCTTTACTTTTCATAAAAAAGAAAGGCCTAGATTAATCAAATAATTCCTATGGTTATACACACTGAATTATTAAGTACAAGAAGATGCAACCTTCTAATTTCTTTGACAAACTTAGCTGTCCTTGGAATTGCCCCAAGATAAAAAGGTGAGAAAAAGACAATCTCCAAACAAATAAGAAAATCAAAATGGCACAAATGGCTCATGGGTGGCATTGGTGAGGAGGAATTATGTTAGGTATGATTGAGTGAAAAGATGGCAATAGGTTTCATATCATGTATCAAATCCTGTGCATAGAATACTCTCAAGTTTTTATGTCAGTTGGGTCTTTTGGATGCAGACACTGAGATACACTTAGAATTACAAAATGTTTGATGATGGGCAAAGTCTGAAAGATGGAGAAGGAAAGAATTAGGCAGGGGAGGCCTTCCCACCCAAAGGCAGATCTGACACCTGTGCAAAGGAAAGGGACAAGGAGAGTCTCAGATATTATTCTCTCATTTATACCAAAGTGGTAAATTTAATTAAGATAGTTTCTATTACTAAATTTTCATTCTTGCCGCTGTTAAGATTGTGTATGTGTGCATGTATGTGTGCTTCACTGAGTATTTTTATTATGGTTTTATTCATATGCACTCTTATGAAGGTTTCACATGAATAACAACGTGGTTACTACATTCACTCTTATTATCAAGTCGAGTCCCCCCATACCCCACTGCAGTCACTGTCCATCAGTGTAGTAAGATGCCACAGAGTCACTATTTGCCTTCTCTGTGCTACATTGTCTTCCCCATGATCCCCCCCACACCATGTGTGCCAATCATAATACCCTTCAATCCCCTTCTCCCTCCCTCCCCACCCAACCTAAGTGTCCATCAGTAGATGAATGGATAAAGAAGATGTGGTAAATGTAAATAATGGAATACTATTCAGCCATAAGAAAGAAACAAATCCTACCATTTGCAACAACATGGATGGAGCTGGAGGATATTATGCTCATTGAAATAAGCCAGGCAAAGAAAAACAAGTATCAAATGACTTCCCTCATTTGTGGAGTATAACAACAAAGCAAAACTGAAGGAACAAAACAGCAGCAGACTCACAGACTCCAAGAAGGGACTAGTGTTTACCAAAGGGGAGGGGTGGGGGAGGGCAGGTGGGGAGGGAGGGAGAAGGGGATTGTGGGGTATTATGATTGACTCACTTAGTATTTTTTAAAAATTGGATTACTACCTACTTTCCTAACTATACTGTAGCTTCTTTCTTACCCTGGTTTTTTTTTGTGTTTTTTTTTTTTACAATTTATTTTATTTTAGTATCATTAACCTACAATTACATGAGCAATATTGTGATGATTAAACTACCCCCTTCATCAGGTCCCCCCCACCAACACTATTACAGTCACTGTCCATCAGTGTAGTGAGATGTCTTCTCTGAGCTGTACAGTCCTCCCTGTGCCCCCCCACCTTATGTCTGCCAATCGTAATGCCCCTTTTACCCTCTTATCCCTCCCTTCCCGCCCTTCTTCCCCAGTCCCTTTCCCTTTGGTAACTATTAGTCTGTTCTTGGGTTCTGTGAGTCTGCTGCTGTTTTGTTCTTACCCCGTTTTTTAAAGGATTGGAAGTAAATCGTAGGCAAAATGTGAAATTTTCCTCATGGATTTTGTTTTAAATTAGGACAGTTTCACAATTCTTTTGACAAATATTTAGTGAGAACTTACTATATACCACACACTGTTTTAGATACTAGGCAGAGAGAGGTGGTAAAAATGCCTGTCACACTAAAATTAGAGCCCATGTTTCTGGTGAGTTAGTTTAAACATAAGCCCAGTGTAAGCAAGTAGCAGAAGATTGCTTCTTCTCCATTTCCACAGGGTGTATTGGTGTATCACAGGCAAAAATTTGGACAGGAAGAATACAGTTTTAATCAATCTGCTTTCACAGTATATGGATTTTAGATATTTTTATCTTCTTTTATTTTGAAGAATTCTTGGTTTTGCATTACCAATGTGAGGTTACTTAAACATAGATCTAGGTTAGATAAATGGAAATATTGTTAGGTGAATATACACAAATACCTCTTAAACATTCAAAAGAAGGATGAGCACACTGCACTAGCTTTAATCAGTCTGGCTAAGCCCATGCCATGGTCTTTAAAACTTTGTTGAAGACCCCTTATTTTAGCTCTCCTATATTGAGATTCCTCATGTGAAAGATTACTGTTTTTCTTCATTATTTTATTTTGTCTTTTTTCTGAACATGTTACATAGCAGTACTTTCAGGAGACAGAGTGCGATTGCAAGGAAGAAAGCTAATGCCATTGCATAGAAATCATTCCTTTCCAAATTTCTGTGCACTGGGAGATTCATTTCCATTTACTTCAAGCCAAAAGTGAATCTTTCTAAAGATAGACAGTTGTCTTATCTTAGAAGAATTTTGCATCTCCAGAAAGAATATAGCTTCCAAGAACACAAATATAATTATAAAGGGAGAGAGAGAGACAGAGATACAGAATAATAAGCAATATTTTTGAAGTTTGTGGGAGAAATTAAATTCCTTTGCAGAAAATAAAGATACATTGGTGCATAAATTATGTGTCTTAGGATACTACATACAACTAATATCTTACCTTAAAGGGCCTGAGGAAGTAGCTGAGTACTTGAGTAGAAAAGAATCCAACCTGAAGCATATTTTTCCTAGAACCACAGGGATAAGTTTCTTAGTAAAGAGAAACTGGAGACCACATACTACTTTACAGTTCATTTTGTATAGTATGCATAGTAAACCTACCATGGTTAAGAGTCTGCTCTGAGAAATAGGAATTTCTTGTAGAATTTTAACTTGTTCTTTCTTTTGGGAACATTTCAGTTTTGTTGGTCTCTACATTTCACAGGCAGTCTTATGGGCCAATTTATTCATTGGTGGTTACTAAACAGACAGTGACAGATATACCACCCTTATTCCATTATTTCTCGGCCTTTGGACTCTTCCTATTTTCATTTACCCTGTGTATCACTTTTGTTTACATGGAATTTTTCTTCCCATTTCTGGTCCTTTTGCTTTTTGCTTTGCCCATGCCTGGGTAATTGAAGGAAGGTGGGAAAAGAAAAGGAGGAAATAAAGAGATGGCAGGGAGACAAAATCCCCTCACTGCTAATATTTCTACTTGAAATTTGAAAGTACATATAAGGTGAAGTTGAAGTCTTTCTAAAACAAAGTGACTAATTTTACTGTTGAAAATTTCCACAGAATTATTGATTATCCCACCTAGCAATTTAATTGTAGTATAGGAACCATCTTTCAATATTTCAGCTGCTTAAAATCAATATTTTTGGGCACCTGTACTATTTGGACTTAGAGAATGCAGACTCATACAAACTAAATTTGTAACATTAAGGTATATTAATTTACCACTAAAATAGACCTATAAAGTTGATAAATCTTTTTTAAAGAGCTCATTTTGTTGAGTTATAGTTGATATGCATAAGACTGTATATATTTAATATATACAGCTTGGTAAGTTAGGAGATAAGTATACACTTATGAAACTATCACCATAAACATGCCATCACCTTAAAAAGTTTCCTCCTGTATTTCTTTTCTTTTTTTTGTGTGTGATAAGAACACTTAACTACACTCTTAGGGAATTTTTCAGTACACAGTATAGTATTGCTTCATACAGGCACTGTGCTGCACCATAGATCTCTGGGACTCATTTATCTTATATAACTGCCACTACGTAACCTTTGACCAACAACTTCCCATTCTCTCTCCCAGCCCTTGGTGACTACCATTCTACTCTGCTTGAATCTGACTTAGATTTCTCATAAATGTGGAATCATACACTCCTCATATAAGTATTTGCTCTTCTGTGTCTGGCTTATGTCACTTAGCATAATGTCCTACAGGTTCATACACAATGACACAAATAGAATTTCCTTCTTTTTTTAAGGTCTAATAATATCCCACTTTGTGTAAACACCATATTTTATCTATTCATCCATTAATGGACATTAAGGTTGCTTCTATGTTGGCTATTTTGGGTAATGCAACAATGAATATGAGTGTGCAGATATCCCTTCAGAACCCTGATTTCCAATATTTTGGACATATACTAAGAAGTGTGAGTGCTGGATCATCTGGTAGGTCTATTTTTAATTTCTTGAGGAACCACCATGGTGTTTCCATAGTGGCTGCACCAATTTACATTCCCATCTCTTCATATACCTGTCGGCCATCTGTATGTCTTCTTTTGAGAAATATCTACTCAGGTCCTCTGCCCATTTTTAAATTGGGTTATTGGTGGGGGTTTTTTTGCTACTGAATTATAGGAATTTCTTACATATTTTGGATAAATTTTTCATGATGGGCCAGTGAAGATATTATTTTAAAAATAACATGATGAAATAAAAAATACATATGCATAATGCATATGATGAGTATGAAATTAATGTACAATGTAAGACAGAAATATTCATATTTTTAATGCATTAAGATTGATGTCTGTAAAGAGCAACAAAATTTCACAGACTATCTGTACATCCTTTTATCTGGACAGTAATATGTAGGTTCTTATATGTAGCCTGTGAACATATAACCTTTTGGTTTGACAGAATTTTCTTTAAATACGTCATATCACCTCTTAAGTAATAAAACACTCCATCTCTTTACTTATGAGTTTGAAAACATTTCCCCTTAATATTTATTATATTGTAGTTATTTATAACATATCAATGTACATCATAAGATATATACCATGTAGTATTATATATGTATTTAATAATTTAATGAGCTATTGTTTCCATTACTGCCAACTCTCAAATTCTAACAAATTCTCAGTCCACCTTTCCTTGTCTCATTCCCCACATATCCTCCTCTTCTCTTTATATGCAACTCTTACTTGAGTTCCATTAGCCTATTCCTTATCCTCTACTCTGAACCTAATTTCAATACTATTCAAATACCTTCTTGTGCTGTACTTTTGATGTTTCTCCCCCAAGTTCTCAACCCACTACTCATAAAACCAAGGTACGCTTCTAAATTTCATGTGTTTTACTGTATCAACTTACTGAATTAGCTGTCCTATACCAAAGAAATTTCCAATGTGCTCTAGGAAGAAGCATGTAATGCTCTATGGTTAGCTCTGAAGAACAACACGGAACAGAATTTCAACCCTCCATTTCCAAGAAAGCTAGATAAGTGTCTACTTGCTATCTCCAGTTGGATCTCAAAATTAATATTCTTGGGGAAGAAATATTATAATTATTAATAATGTATTATGAGTATGTCCTAGGACATATAGTCTGCATGCCTCACTGGAAGGTACTATAACATCATTAACTGTTCTGCCTTTGGTATCAGAAGTTACAAATTATACCTACTTGTTATCACCTGTTTGATCTTAAAATGTCTCAATTTCTAAACCTCTAAAATAAAGTACCTAATCACAGGGTTGTTGTAAAGAAAAACTCAGATAATGCTTGTAACGTAGTACCTTTTCTCTTAAATTATAAATTTTCATTATTATTTATCAAGTACACATTATATTCTGTTGGAAAATGGATGTTTAATTTTAAAAAGTAGTTAAAATGAACTTTTTAGTATTATTAATTTGTGGATAGTGGACTACTTTCATGGTTACTATGTTTACTTTTTTAAAAATAAGAAATGAATTGGCTTTTCTAACCCATTTATCATATAGAAACAAAAATAGCACTTGGTATTAATGTGTTTTATCATTTCTTTATTTCAGCTGAAAGAGCAGAACATATGCGTTCATTTCTGCCTCAGAGAACTGTGAGAAATACTTGAGAGGTCTGTGCTTTAGTGTCCAAACCTATTTATGTTCATTGTGAAGGCTCTTCCAGCTGTATTATAAATACCCCAGATATTATTTTTTATTAATATACATGCTAAAAAGCACAGATTACTCTAAGGTGTACATTTTTTTCACAAATTTTTATTGTTAAATATACAATTGCATGCTGAGTTATAATACACCCCAGTGTCATTATAGTTTAATAACTGGGGGAAAGACTGCTCATTAAAATTGGAAAAAAGAAAGTGTCTTAGGAATTAACATATTACATTACATTTCTGGTAAAACAGAGGTGGATCAGTCTTAGCATTATGTTTCTCTAATGTGATAATCTATTGTGCCATGGCTCATTTCAGATTCTTTTGCACAGTTGGGACAAGAGAGGTAAAAAGTGGAAAATAAAGTTTTTTTTTTTCAAAAAACATTCAAAAATTCTGAGAGGACAGTTTTATGCGATGCATTATACCACCTAAAAGGTGGAGTCATTACATTTTTAAATGTCTTAATTCTCTCCATATGCACAGTTTTTCAAAATATGGTATTTGCAAAAATGTTATACAATAGAAAATCTTCAAAGTGTTATAGTTATGAAAGTTTGTTGATAAAAGATAGTTTCCATAAAGATAAAAGCTTAGGAACAAGCTTCTTTTTAAGTAAAACATAATAGGCAGTATAGGTGTCTGTTTTTCTCATCCACTGTGGTGTTTACATCAAAGGTCACCTAACATTTAATCCCAGTCACCCAGAAAAGCAACCGATTCATTACACACAACTGGCATCGAGGGCAGCAGGGGGCATCCCAGAGGACACTTCCCAGTGTCTTCCCCATGAACTTCTCCATGAATTGCCCCTGTTTCAGTTATACAACAAAAAGCGAGGATAGGAAAAAATACTGAGTTGTTAATAATAAAGCAAATACCAGGGATAAAGGTTTTCAAGTCTGATCAGATAATCAAAACCTTCTTAAAAATGATTAATTTATTTGTAGGAAACAAAATATTTGAATTTGGTTTTATCAATGAAATAATAAAAAACATGTATATTAATAAAAACTTACCTATCTCACTCCTAATCAGAGACATCCCGGATAGAGAGGCAGGACTGACTACCTAACGTGGAGCCAGTACAAAACAAAAAACAAAAAATGCAGTGTCCTTTCTTCAAATATTGTTAGGAAATTTAAGACAACAATAACAGAACCTTAAACCAAAACAGAGCCCGTCTAAGGATGGGGCCCTGAATGACTGTGTGAGTCACATGCCCAACGAAGCCCTCTGCTCTGACAGGGGCCTCCGAGGGTCTCAGATGGAGCGCGACTATTCCTGATTTGAGAATCTTGGACCATGACAGTGAAGAGGTCTCAAGTGAGGCTCAGTGGATCTCCATGATCGCTAAATACTCTCTTTCAAAATACCATTAAAATAAACTGCTGATGAGAAGCAGCTGAGATTATTCATACGGTGCCATGGGAAGTGCTACCTTGAATACTGGTAGCATCTTGAAGGGTGGGAGAGAATGCTACTGGAATGCTTACATGTTTTAGAGTCTGCTTCAGGATGGTCTTTCAATACAGGATCTTTATTGGGACTGGGTAGTGATTATGATATAATGTAGTTTAGAGTATAGTGAATGAGGATTTTGAGGGGAGGGTTCTGAAGAAACCTGGGGAATGAAAGTCACTTAATGCTACCAGCTGAAGAGAGGAACAGTTTGTTGTTCACTTGAATAAGTTTTTCAGGATGTTCCAGGAATGAATAATAAAGTTATTGTAATTATTCTCTTCCTGGACAAGAGTGCGCTTTAATAGTAAAAACATGTTGGTGAAGACAGAAACACAGTGAAATAGTCAAGTTATGTTTATGTAGTTAGCAAACTGTATCTGTATAGATTTGATTTCTAAGAATAAAATCTATTTTACTAAAGAAATTGTTATTAAACAGTATTAAACAATTTTTTTCAAATATGGGTAACTAGTATGTATAGTTGTTTGTCTAAAAATCAACATTGGAAAAGCATAGAAAGAAAGGGAAACAGTTTCCAGGAAGGAGCTGAAAGAGACTGGAGAGTGGCAGGGGAGGGTGTCTTGCAATGGGTTTCAGCCCCAGACAAGTTCACGCTGGATTCAGTGAGACTAAGGAATGACAATGGAGTGTTCTCGGGGATAAAGGGTTTATTACCCAGCTTGTTCTCCCAGCGATAAGTCAAACACTAGAATTACATCTGCAATCCTCCTGTGTCTCTACCTTCGCCCAGAGCACTGGGAAGAGCTCTTTATATAGCGACTCAGTCAATAATAGCTCATTGCCTATGGGCGTGGAAGCAGTAGTGTAGCAGCAGGCCAGTTACATCAAGTAGTTTAGGTTCAGGTGAGGATCCTGGCCATAGAACCTTCAATTTTCCCCACAGAGGGCGAGAGGAAAATCACTTGAGAGACTTCAGACTGTCTTGGACATTTGCCTTTCCCCTGATTTGCCTGAGAATAATCGTTGCCTGTCTCTTCATTGCAGCAAAATAACAGTAGCCACCCAAACCATGAGGTTTTATTGAAGGAGCATAATAATTCTGCTTGACTGAGGGGCTGATTACCACATATGTGGGCTGACAAGCTACGTTTGGGCTTTGATTCCTCCACCACTTCATCCCTCAATTAGTTGATTTAATTTTTAACTAGCTTTCTTCACAGCTGTTTTATGGTAAAGATTTAAGGGGGAAATCTTGACCAGTGGAGTTTGTGCTGTCAAACTCTCATGGCAGTGAATGAAAGTAATCAGCTGTCTTTCTTTGGTGCCTGGGCCTCTTTCTAGGTTTATCAGAACCAACATAAAATTACATATTGCTTTGTTCTTTCTCCATTATAAATGATTACACAGAGTAGTTGATAGCTCCAGAGAAAATGAACTCATAACTATATCAGTAGAAAGGCGCCAAATTGAATATATGGATATTAATATCAGTGTGATGCACTCACACAAACACAACATATGCACCGGCTTAGAGATATATGAGAACATGATGGCAATATGCCAAAAGACACTCAAAACTAGCCTGTGGGGAAGTTGGGGTCCCTATGTCCAGGATCCTCTCTGAACTTAAACCACCTGATGATGTAACTGGCCTGTTGCTAGGCTACCACTTCCACACCTTTAGGCAATAAGCTATGACTGCACTATATAAAGAGCTTTTGGCCCAGTGCTCTGGGCGGAGGTAGGGATGTTAGTGCTCGACCTACCGCTGGGAGAACAAGCCGGGTAATAAACCCTTTCACCCCAAAGAACGTTTTGCTGTCAATTTCTTTGGTCACATTAAATCCCTAGTGAACTTGACTGGGGCTGAAACCCATTGGCAAGACAGAGCCATATGAAAATGTTACATTATAAAACCTTTAAAGATTAAAAAACAACCACTTAAGATGGGATAAATGATACCAAAGATCTAGCTGGATAAAGGAAGAATGGAAAGATAAGAAATATACAATAAAAAAGACAATCTAGAAGATTGTGAGGATAGAAATGTAAGAACCAATATAGAGATGATAGAAATCACATATGGAGAAAAAAATATTAGATAAGAAGAAATATTTGAAGAAATACTGAGGATACATGATTCAGAATTTAGAATATGGAAATTTCTATTTGAAAGGGTCCATCAAATACCCAAAAAGAAAAAAAATGAAATCCAAGACTTGGGTATGCTATAGTGGAATCTGAAAATGTCTGAATTAAAGGAAAAATCTAAAAGTCTTCACAAGGAAGGAGGAACATGCTAACCCAGAGGGAAATAATTAATTTAAAATAGATTTTCTTGACAAAAATATTAAACTCAAGAATGGGGTATTAAATTCTAACAAATAATAGAAAATTATTTTGAACCTAGCATTTTATACCCAAATTTTTATTCAAACATGAGTAACAAATATATTTTTAGTCATACAATTTTATGTTGGCTACAGGAGATCTTAACAGAAAAACAGAAGGCAAAAATTTATAGAATAAAATACACCATACACATATATGGACCAAAAATATTTGAGGTATCAATTTTAATATCTGTAAAAAACAGAGTTACTGTTCAAAATTTTATGAACATAAAACAATATATACACATAAATGATATAAAAAACTAGAAGCTACATTCATCATTATTAAATATGCATACTATAAGACACTTTGAAATATTGTCTTGCCAATGGGTTTCAGCTCCAGACAAGTTCTCTATAGATTCCATGAGACCAAAAAATGACAGTGGAATATGCTTTAGTTGAAAATTTTTATACCCAACTTCATTGCCAGTGCGGCAGGTCAATCACAAGGATCCCGTCCACTCAGAGCGAGTCGGCATGCAGCAAGCTGGTCTCTGTCTCTGCATTTCTCTGCCCCCACAGCCGTCTCAGTCTCTGTCCTCGACGCTGCCACCACGCCAGCCTCTGCTGTGCTCTCCTGCAGTCGTACAGCTGTGCGGCCGTGCCACCATGTCGCCCAGAGCACTGGGTGGAGCTCTTTATGTAGAGTCAGTAACAACGTATTGCCCACATGTGTGCAGTGAGCCAGCCAGCCAGGGCCAGGTGAGAATTCTGGCCACAGGGAACTTCAGTTTCTCCACAAATATATTAAATGGTAAATGACTATAATGCAGAGAGAAATGATAACTCACTGCTGCATTTGGTAATTTAATAATGCACCACCTTCAGAAACTGCATAGAAAAAACACACATATGGAAGTCCTAAATGATGTGATTCATGAGATTGATTTATTAGATATACTTAGATTTCAATACAAACCGTGCACACATACTGTTTTCCAAGCACACCTGAAATCTTACAAGAACAGACTCTGTAGTGGGGCAAAAATTAGACCTCAATAAACTTCAAAGAATTAACATCATATATATTAGTTTGTAGGACAATAATACAATAAAATTAAAATAACAGCAAAAATATATAGCTTTTAACAATAAAATGGATATTGAAAAGAAATATCTGGGTGTTAAAAGGAAATATCTTTTAAATAATAAAAAAATTATCCATCTACAACTTGGACAAATTCTGGAAATCATAAGAAAATACAGTATGAAGGTAGTGATGAGGGGTATATGAAAAAATCATGATTACAGATTATTCTTATTAGAAGATATTTATATTTATAGTTGAAAGTTTGGAAAATATAGGCTTAAGATTTTTTTTCTTTTAAACATTTTATTTTTTTTTCTTTTCACAAGTATTCTAAGTGTAAATGACTTAAACTAAAACATATGCTATAGCACAGAGAGCAAAGTCCAAGTGCTGCCATTACTTATGATTGTTGTGGTTACAATTGCAGGTAGGTTACGACTAGCGACATTAGGGAACTCCAGGAATTGCGAGCTAGAGGAAGAGGTGAACTGCTGGGCATGAAGGAATTTGAGTCACAGGACATGGGGTGGGGAGAATGGTAAATGCAGGAATTGGCAGAGGATAAAACTGACTTTTCACTCTAATTGCTGACGAGACGGCTTTTCTGTCCTTCAGATGCTCCCACTATTCCATTTATTATTGTTGTAGTGTTTTCAACTGCATGTTCTCCACTTTTACTGCCGATTTGGTTCAAAATGTCTATCTTCTATCCTTAATTGAGCCCTTTTCTTATTAAATCAGACAGAATTTTCTTGTTAAACAGGAGGAATTTTGAAATGTGAAGTGAAATGTATAAGCTCTTTGATACTTTACTTTTTGCAATTTAAGATCCCATGGATTTTCTCCAAAGAACTTTTTCTAGAGATTTTATTTGTTTTTCTCATTCTTCAGTCTGACTGAGGATATTGGAACCTCACCTGATCCTAGAGGCTAGTAGTTTTTTTTCTTTTAATTAAAGTATTGTGGATATATAATCTTATATTGGTTTCACGTATACAACACAGTGGTTCAACAGTCACACACATTATTAAATCCTCAACTCAACTAGTGCAGTTACTACCTGTCAACACAGAAAGGTGTTACAGAATCACTGGCTATATTCTCCATGTTATACTGTCATCTTTGTAACCAATTTATATCATGACTGAGATTTTTTATGTCCTTTTATCCCCCTCACGCTCCCCACTCACCCACCCCACCTAGGAACCAAAGGCAAATTCTGTATATCTTTCAAATGTACAGATAAAAATGAAATAAAGAGACATACAGGCCAAGACACAAAATAAAGAGTGGATCTCATTTTCCAGTGTGAAAACTGGTAGAAAAATTGGCATAACTGGTAAGATTTTAAGAAACATAATAACATATTTCAGAATTAATATGTCATGCAGAATATAAATTATTATATTTCTGGAGTAATACTTCTGGTATACAATATCTTTACCCAAAGCAGACGATGAATCAATAATCAGAAATCCACTGGGCAGAGAAATAGGCATAAATTTTAGCAGATTTTAGGTCCTTATTGTTGGCAACAAAGACATCCAGCAGAGGTTTGGATTAGTTTATTTATTGGTTAAGTGTTTTATACTCTGTTAAATGATTGACAGCTTGGGAATTCATGTCTCTGGTAGACCCAGCCGGCACATAAGATGATTTCAGGAAATGATACTGAATTATTACAAAACATGAATTTGTGAAGAGGCTAGATAACTTTATTTTTTGGCTGTATGAAGTAGACTCAACATATTTTTTACACAAAGAATTGTGTAGGGTAATGAAGCATTCAAATATTAACAACATTTAATCCACAGTGGCTATAAATATATGCATATAAGTCAGTGGGATGGGCGCACTTATAATTTATGAACATAAAAAGAGAGTAACTAACATAGGACTGATTTTTATTAAATATAACAAAACTCATAGGTCCTAAAGATTCCTTTTTTCCTTGTCTGGAAACAATCGAGATTATAAGCTTAATTAATTTATATTCACTTAACAAGAAGAAAAAAAAAGAGATTGATATATAAATACCAATATCTCTCTGAGCTTCATTTGGCAAGCTTTTGTTGAGCCTGATTGGTCAGTAAGAGGTTCTACATAACACCCTGTTTTGGATATAAAACAGAGGTGAAATAGACCACATGCAAAATTTAGTACAGGAGTGGTACTGGGGATTTCACACATGTACCAAGAAAGTCTGAAAAGTTCTCCTGCGCACTGAGGCCTTCTGTGGAGTGCCAAGACCATTCCTAAGCTGATCTAAAAATGGCTCAAAGAAAACAAAGAAAGGATATAGTTCAGAATTTCATGATAGCTTTAGGATGGAGCCAGTGTGAGGGTTTCTGTCCTAGACAGTCAGGCGTTTCATGATTTGAATGTCTTACTGACACCAAAGGAGGGAGCAGATGTGGGGCAAGAGAAAGGGAGAATTGTGGGGCTTGAAAACTGTCAGACATCAAATATAGAGTCCAACTCTTTATTACATGCCATCTGTGTCATTACAACAATTCTGACATAAATAATGCAAACAGGTTTCCTGAAGTTGTTATAGGCCGTATCATTAAATAATGCCTATAATGGGAGATAGATGCAGCTTTTCCCAAATACATACAGCCAAGTATATTTTCTTCATATATTAAAGTTCTAAAGCAGCTTAGATGAAAATAAATTTTTTTTCTCATTTATTAGAACATAAAACCCATACAGAATAAGGTGATAAATGATTTATTAGTATTAAGGCAAGTGCTAATTCATAGAGTTCTGTGATTTTTGACAAGCCTAACCTCAACCACAGATTCCCATCACTAATATGAAAATAATTTCTTGTCAGCATTTACTATATTATTTGGAGCTGCAAATATACTTGTGAAGTTATTTTAAAAACATAATGTGTGATATAAGTAAAAATGAAGTTACCGCTGTATAATTTTAACATATCTACGTTTGTTAAATGTTCATAAATTAATTTTGTCTTCAAAATAATTAGTAGAATTAAAAACAAAGGACCAAATAATTTGTTCATTTTGCTTTTACTTTCACTTGATTTTGTTTATTTTAAGTGTAGCCACCAGAGAACACGTCTGAAAGCATAATAATCAGAAGTATCTACCTAGACATTCAGTCTATTGGAACAAGTATGATTGAAGCCTACCGGCACAGGCAAGTTCTCTCTAGGTGTTCAGATCTGGTTCTAAAAAAACAACCCGTATCAAAAGCTAGGCTATTGTTAAACATGAATCAACACTTAAGACTACGATAGTTATGTGGCTTCATGGGCTGTTCTTGAATAGTTATTCTAACGCTCAAAAGGAGAGACTTTTGTAACTTGCAAGAACAGGGAAATTGTGGTAAGTAACCCCCAATTGAATAATTATAATTTCTATATGCTCTGAAAAATGGAGCTGGCTATTGTACTAGAAAAGACTATCCAAAATGTTCTAGTTATTATCCTGAGGTTGCTGTTTGTATGAGTTACCTCCCATACTAAGAAAAGTAAACTTTCATAAACTGCAACATTCAAATTCTAACCAGCCTGTTTTCTGCTGTGCAACCTTGTTCCATATACTAAAGTAAAAAAAAAATGTATTTTTCTGAATTAGTTATATCTGTGAAACTATATAAAATAAACAACAGTAACTGCCAATTGCCAACAGGTGTTAAAATAATACATTGTTTCATGACTAAAAGAACAAAGTGCTTATTTGGAAGTGTTACGCTCAAAAAGGAATGATTTCAGCTATTTTGAAGATTATATAGCTTGAGGAAGATCTATTATAATACTCCATCTTGTGAAATAATTCATTTTCATAATACATATGTACTTAAATAAAAAGTTTGAATAATTAGTATTTGAGAAGCTTACAATATCGCTATTATATGAATTTACTGGTAGTACTTAATTATGGTACACAATGAGTGCTATTGCAAATGTCTTAGGCACTTAACCATTCAGTGAAAATACTCAACTGCTTAAATTACAAGTATAAATGCTATTCAAATATCCATATACTTCTACACTGTATAGTCAATACATATGCTTAAAGCAACTGAATTGTTGTTGCTAAGCATATCTCCCATTTTTGAAATTGATTTTCTTTGCAAAGAAGAAATGTGAATCTCAGCTGGAGAAAATCAATGCCTTGGGGGCATTTTATAATGAATGACTTGACTTTTTTTTTGTGAAAGTGTTTGTACTATTTTGAGAAATGGATATACAGTAGGATGGTTACCAGCAGTTTGCTTTGTTGTAATTTCTGAAAAGCAGCTTCCTGCATGTTTCAGAGAATAATTGATTTTTTAAAAATAGTTCTCTCTTAGCTATAGGAATTATTTTATATCATTTTTCTTATGGCTTTCAAAAAACAGATGCTTAATTACTTACTGCCGCAGTATGCACAATTAAATTACACAGTTTTTTATTTTAGTTTAATATTTTTATAAAACTAAGAGAAAATAAAACATTAACTGATAATGCTTTAGCATAGGTTAAAAATCTAGTATTCTCAATTACAATATTCTATAAAGTAAATAAGCATACATGAAGCTGTGTCATAATTACATGATATGTTTGGAATTATCACAATATGAGAAGATTTAGGGTTTATACATTTAAAACATTAAAGAATATTGTCATGTGGAGAACTGTGGAGAATATTGATTTGTGGAGAATATTTTAAAGGAAAAAGGCTAGGTAGAATTAATTTAAGTAAAATCATTTGAGCTAAAAGTTTAGATTTCTTTGTGAATTATTTTTAATATTACTTAAAAGTGTCTTATATAGAGATAATAAAATCTTTACTGGCATTTCAAAAAAAGAAACAATGTTTCCTATGTTCATACATTATTTATTATTACAAATATAGAAAGGTGCACAAAATTAAAGGGTAAGTCAGGATGAAAATTCATTTAGATTGTATATTAAATAAAAATATTGTTCAGATCTTTAACACACTCAGATTATAATCTACAAAGCTATAAATATGTTGCTGTTCTTAGTCATTATCATTCTGCAAATATTTATCAATATTTCCTTGACTACCTACATCAGTTACTGCCAAACAAAGAATAATTATGATTCTGCTTATCATTCTTATCTCTTTTTTCTCCTCCTACCATTTTTATTTTGCCCTTTCCTCTTCCCATTTATTTTTCATTCTTTCTTTTAATTGTTCAATAGGTAAATACTCATTTCTGTTGAGTGTTCATCAAGCCATACACTCAAAATACAAGAATTAGATCTAAAAATCACTTGAAAGGCCAATACTGGTTTAGTGAAATGAGTATCAATAAAAATCACCAACTCATAGAATTAAAGCAGTTCACTCAGTGAACTGTCCTTTTCCCAAGGATTCCATTCCCCTTTACTCACATTTAGTAATGCATTTAACTAGCTTTCTATGCTACTTCATTTACATAGTGTCCTAGAAGAAATATATGTTATTCATTTCCCCGATATGGATATCTTTCCCCTATTTCAGGTGTTCCACAGGGTTACAGAAATTGCTCTTTTTTGTTCGTTATTCTATCATGAGTTAAAATGTTCTCATTTAAAATGTTCTCTACAATTTATAATCGAAAAAAGTACTAAATCCTTCTGTACCATTTCCGTTAGCCTACATTACTCCAGTGTTTACTCCAGAGTTAGCCCTTAAACTGATGGTGTATTATTTTATGTTTCATAGTTTGATGAAAAAACTGACAGAAAGGAAAACACCATACAAATTTATAACATTATAATATTGCACTTCTCATTGAGTTGCATTTATTGCCCTCAAAATATATTGTGATATTTTACATACATTAAATAAATGTTTTATCTAACTTTCCATAATAAATTGTTATGTATAGTCAACTATGTCATCTATTTGACATAATCATTTCACTAATTCTTAAATTATGAGAATATAAAGGTCAAAAGTTTTCACTCCATTAGCTAATATCCATAGGATTTTAGGACTATAGGGAGGGGTCATTGTAGTCCAACTAAGTCGTTCTCCAGATGAGGAGAATGAAAGTAAGACAGGTTAAATGATTTGCCTATGATGTTTTAAAATCTACATTAAACTTTTAACTTCACGGATAACTTTTAAAAAACAAGTACCTAAGTATACTTTCATTCTGCTTCATACATATTTAGAAAAACAAATGAATAATTAGGTTGAATTTTATCACAACTGGGTGTCTGATATTTAAATGAAGAACTATTAATATCCTACAAAGAACATAATTCTAAATATTTCCTATTTTCTGGAAGGTGGTAAATTGTTTTATCTTCTTGTATATACAGTCCTCGCTAGTTTATATAGAAGATAAAAGAATATATTTTACTTTCCTCTAGGGATTTAAAACACTTTAAAAATATATCTCAAAAACAGGAAATAATAATTGATGTCCCTCTTATAATCCATCATACTCTCTGCAATGAACTGTACATACAAGTCATTCATAAAATATAATCTATATGTGATTTTGAAATTATTAGATATCTTATTTTTATGTCAATATATCCTGGAAATAAAATCTCTAATTTGCTTCTGATAGGTTCCAATAACCCTTATTTGACCTTGTAAATTTTCAATGATCCTGTAAATTTTGCACACACAAATTAACAGCCTCCAAGAACAAAATCAACCCTCTTTAAAATAGGGCAACATGGGAGGATTTGGACTTAAGGGCCAGCACCCTTACCTGCCCCTTTATTTCTCTCCTTTTCTCCTTTTCTGAGTAAAACATTAAAGACTAGAACATTAAAAAATAACTGGATATATGTGGAAAATAGAAAGTGACCGCGATACCCAGTAAAAGGCTCAGAAAAGACATAAGAACACTGTAAATTTATACCTCAGGCTGATCCTTGGCACACAGATAAACAACAAGAACCAAAAACTAAAAACAATTAACAAAATGAAACAAATCCTGGGTGAGACAGAGAATCTAATTTCCAGAGTTACCACATTAATAGATTCAACTGTCCATTTGTCAAAAAAAAAAACACAGACAAGGAAACAGGAGAAAAACAAAAAAACAGAAACAGTGAAGTATGGCTCATTCAAAGGAAATAAATTAATCAATAGAAACTGTCCCTGAAAAAGATCTGATGGCAGATTTACTAGATAAACACTTTAAAATAACCATCTTAAATACACTCAAATAACTAAAGGAAGATGTCAAGAAAGTCAAGAAATTATGTATGAAAATGGAAATATTAAAAAAAATAATAAGATTAAAAAGTTTAAGCAGGTGTAAAAAAAGAATCCATGAATTTAAATATAGCACAATGGAGATTATTGAGTCTGAGGAACAGAAAGAAAAAAGATGAAGAAAAGCAAACAGCCAAAATCACCTATAAACCCTGGCACTCTGCCCTTGACCCTTCCCAGAGGAGGGCACTTCACCTGACAATGCTCTCAAGTTCTGTCTCTAGCCTCAAGCAGGTCATACACCCTCCATAACTTTTGAGTACTAAGCCTTATTTTTTCAAAGTTCCCTAATGGTTGTTGCTGAGGTGTGTGCCATGCACTCATAATAAAAACCACAAGGGCCAGTCCATTCACAAAATGGGCTCTTGTTGGAGAAATGTCTGTGGGGCTCACCCCAAGTTTTATAGGCCCAGGTGAGCACCTCAGTCATTCCTAGCCAATAGCATTACTGTGAGACCACATGAAACACTTGGGAGTCTTCAAGCACAGATATGCATGTTTTTTTAGACCCCCGTGCAGAAAAAGTGTGGGGAAGTGCAAATTTAATGTTTAATATAAGTATAAGGTTAAAAATTACACATGAATTGATATAAATTTAAAGTATGTTAAAGTAGCATATTGTAAACTGAGCAGGGATTACTAATGGGAAAAAAACCTTTAATTAGTCAATTGAGGAGATAAAAATTATGAAAGTAGAATATTAATGTTTTATAATAGCCTATCCAGGAGTTCTAATTTTATAATTTATTTATATGATCAGAAATAAAATGCAGGTCAAAATAACAATATTAACAGAGGATTTTGTTGTTAGAGTTAAAATTCATTTTAATTTTCACTTATTTGTTGATTAGTGTGTTCTCCTTTCTACATAAAAACTAGCTATTTAAATTTGTTTAGCAAATGAAGCCATGAAAATTGCTTTAGAATAAATAACAAAGATATTATTTGCACTTCCATAGTACAACTCATACAATATTAAATAGCTTCCATGTTTCCTTTAAATCACCTGTAACATACACAATAGGCAGAAATTTAAATTTATAGAGACCTTAAAAATATTTCAAATGAAATGCAACTTCATTTCTAATCCTCCCAGATTAGAAAAATTGTTGTTCATTTCTTAACAATATACTTTTATTTATTCTTAAAAGTCACTAACCTAAGTGTGGTGGTATAGTTTTTGAACTTTTAATACTGATCATTTTAATTTTACAATATGGTCCACTCTATTCTTCTTGATATGAGCTCTTAAACACTATAGCTTAGTTCAGTCTTTATGTCCTTTTGTACAGTGAATTCTTCTACAGGGCTATATGGAATTACTTAAGGAATATAAACATTTGTTATAAAATAGTATTGCTCTAACTTTAATTTATAGTAAGAATTATGGGCACCATGTTTGTAAACACTGAATTTAACTTGGGAGATGATGCTAACAGGAAGTTTCTTATGTGATGTTGCTCATGACAGTTGACATCAGCTGGAATTCTGGGGAGATAGTTAGAAATGGATAGCATGTGATTGGAAAACTTTTGATCACTGTATCTTGCATATTAAGGTGTCATATTTCTGGCTGAATTAAAAATATATATATATAAAAGTACATGTGAAAAATCAAAGGATTATAAAAGACAAATAAATAATGATTCTCAAATCCTTTAATCTAGAAGTTCTCCTTAATGATACATTCTGTGTTTGTTCAGAAGACAAATCAAATATGTTGCAACACTTTTCGTTTTCTTATACAATGTTTCAAATTAAGTATATTGCAAATTATCTTCTGACTAGGTAAACAAAGCCTCAAGATCACAAAAGTCTCTGTAGTAGGTCAATTTCCTTAATGAAGAGTGCCAGTTTGAATTTGCACTACTATGAAATTCTGAGAATACAGAAACTTAGTTCTAGAAAAATTTGCTAAAACCTTAAAATTATGGTATAAAGGGTTATACAAACCACATCCTTTTTCAAATAAAATTGGTTGTGAAATTAAGGCATCCTTATTGCATATAAATGAGGATATCAGTTAGATTTTTTAAGAAAGAAGTAAAATATTTTGATGAAAGTGACTCACATAAGCTTTATATTAAAATAAAAGGAATTGTGATCATGGGAGACAACTCAATTACTTAAAAATATATACATTGAATAAATGGAATAATGGTGACAAAATTTGATATAAATTCCCTCATTAAATTCTATGCACACTCTTTTTTGTCAGAACCATTTAACTCCCCAAATCAGGCCTAATGCAGCCTCATATATTAGTGCATTTTGCTATTATCCATCTATGCAGTACCTGAATTTTATAATTTAGATTAAAAAAACCCACATAACTTAAGTAGGCTTACTTTTAAGATCTTATCATATTTGGCATCTGGAATATCGCAAACATATTGACAGGGATCTGTGAATCAAATCCCCAATCAATATAATATAACTTGGAAGATGGCTTACAATATGTTTTAATCTTAAACTTGAGATTCAAACTGTTTAGCCATTTACTTAACACTGACAATCATGAGTTTGACTATGTATATATCAGATTCCTCATTTATATTGTTGTCACTTATTGCCTAGAGGCATACAATAAAACTCCCTTTTTTGTCCATCCACTCCAACACTGCTGTCATTGGGCATAGCCAGTAAAAATGTGGGCCTCTAACATAAGTCTTTGTTCTCCCTGCTTATGGTTTCTGCTCCAACAGGTAAAGAGCTTGGAGGTTGTCACTTCCAAACTTTTAATAAGAAAAACGCTGAATGAGCTAAAATTCAACTCTTCTAACCATCAGAGAACTGAGGTGACAGGGTAAACTAACACCATGAAAACTGGGGAAACTTGAATACAGAGAATACCAGCATATTGGGAGAAGAAGTCACTGGCGTCAGCAACTTGTAGGAACGCTTTACAGTAACTAATTGATTTCTGGTGCAGGGCATGGACTAGCTTGAGAGACAAAAACTCCTGGGAGACCAAGTCACATGGTTGTTCCCACATTTTCATGGGTTTATATCCAAAGAGCCCATTACTTTCTTGTGGTGATAGAGAAGAGTTCCATCCTGCTTTTAGTAGGGAGAGGGGAAAAGTAATCATTTTGATATATACCCAGAACATTCTGTTCTCAGTAGCAAAGTCCTACCAATAGGGGAAACTGCTTTACCAGAATCTAGTATGTTGTAGAGGAAAGGCAATTATACACGTGAGCCTTTGTACCCTCTCTGTCACACATATATGGACAAAAAGATGCTAAGAAACACTTCTGAAGTCCAGGTCACATCCCAGTACCCTTGCCCACTAAAAAATTAAGACTTAATGATATGATTAGAGAATACTTCCCCTCCCCAATACTTTATCACCTTATCAACAGGATACCAGTATAATAATGGACTACAACCGAGAGAGCTGTTAGAAATAGAATCTATTTGAGAAGTTTCTAGAGAAACCCAAAGGCAACAGCAGAGACACAAATAAAGATAATGGAAGAAATTGAAACCTCTGACAACTATGGCACAACGAGCGTTAAACACAATGTAACTCCCACCAGATAAATATAAAACCTCACACTAAAGGCCTATTTATTTCTTTTTCTATTAAACTGTACATAATGTCCAGCTTTTACCAATAAAAAATTACTACAAGATACTCTAAAATTCAAGAAAAATATAGTCTAAAGAGACAAAGCCAGCATTAGAACCACACCAATACATGAAGGTATTGAAGTTATCAGACATGGAATTTAAAATAACTATGATAATATGCTATGCTCTTGATTGGAGAAAGTGGACAACATTCAAGATCAGATGTATGATGTAAGCAGCATAAGGGAAACTTTGCGAATAAATCAAAGAGAAATGCTAGAAATCAAGCACTTATACAAGAAATAAAGAACACCTTTGACTGGCTCATCCTTAGGCTGGATGCAGCTGAGGAAAGAATCAGTGAGTTTGAGGACATGACAATAAAACCTCCCCAAAATGGAAAGCAAAAATAAAAATATTAATGAAAAACAGAATATGCAATATTCAAAGAGTGTGAGGCAATTACAAAATGTGTAACATACACACAATAGGAATACTAAAACACGAAGAGAGAATGGGGTAGCAGAAATATTTACAGTAATAATTGCTAAAAATCTTCCAAATTTATTGACAAGCACTAAACCACAAATGCAAGAAATCAGAGAACACAAAGAATTAAATACCAAAAATCTACATTTAGGCATATGGTAATCAAACTGCAGATAAACTGAAGACAAAGAGAAAAGTCTTGAAAGAAGCCCAAGGGCACAGGGGTGGGGGCGGGGGTCTTACCCACAAAGGAACAAGGACAAAACTTACATTGGAATTCTCTTCAAAAATCATGCAAGCAGGAACAGTGGACTAAACTGTTTAAAGTGTTGAAAGAAAAAAACCCTCCCCAATTTAAATTTTCTCTATCCAGTGAAATTATCCTTCAGAAGTGAAGGAGGAAAAAAGACTTTCTCAAACAAAAACAAAACCTGAGGGGATTTGTTGCCAGGAGACCTATCCTGCTAGGAATATTAAAGTGAGTCCTCTATAGAGAAGGAAAATATTATGTCAGAAACTCATATGTATATAAAGAAGGAGAGCAGTAGAGAGGAATAAATAAAAGTAAGCTAATTAAAAGTTTTTTCTTATTCTTAATTGTTTTAATATATAAAAATTCAAAACAATAATACCAACAATGTATGAGATGGTTATAGCTTATGGGTAAGTGAATGAAGGTCATCTACTGAGTGAAATGTGGGAAGAAGGAATTGGGAACACTCAGTTATAAACTGCCTGTGCTGCTTGTCAAGTGGAATAATGCTATTTGAAAACAGACTTAGATTACTTATAGATATATATTGAAAAATGTAGGACAATCATAAGACTATTTTTAAAATAAGTATAATTGATGTACTAAGAAATGTGAGAAAATAGGCTCATATAAAGCACTCAGAACAAGAGACAAAAGCAAATAAAATTGTATCTTTTCAACTGACTTACTAATTACAGTCTTTCTTCCCATTAGTAAATTGGACTAGCTATATTCATTTCAGACAGAGCAGGGAGACTTCAGAAAAATGAAAATTATCAAGGATAGAGACATTACATAATTATAAAAGGGTCAATTCTCAAAGACACATGAATCCTTAATGTGTATGCTTCTACCAACATATCATTGAAACATGAGGCAAAAACTGATAGAATTGTGTTGTGGTCTGAATTGTATTCTGCCAAAATTCTTATGTTGAAGCCCTAATCCCCAGTACTTCAGAATGTTACTATGTTTGAAAATAAGATCTTCAAAGATGTAATAATGTTAACATGGGGTCATTAGGGCAGGCCGTAATCCAACAGAATGGGTGTCATATAGGAAGAGATTAGGATATAAACACACACAGAGAAAAGACCATGTGAAGACACAGGAGAAGACAGTCCTCTGCAAGCCAAGGAGAGAGGCCTGAGAAGAAACCAAACCTGCTGATACCTCAGTCTCAGACTTCTAGCCTCCAGAATTGTGAGAAGGTACACATCTGTTTTTTAAGTCATCCAGTCTGTGGTACAATGTTCTGGAAGCCCTAGCAAACTAATGCAACTGCAAGGAGAAGTAGTCAAACCACTATTATAGCTGGAGACTTCAGCACCCCTCTCTCAGTACCTGACAGATGCAGCAGGCAGGAAATCCACAAGGATGTAGTTGAACTGAATAGTGCCATCAATCAACTGGATCTAATTGACATTTATAGAACTTTTCATCTAACATCAGCAACATACACATTCTTCTCAAGCTCATATGGAATATTCACCAAGACTACATCCTGGCCTTAAAATACATCTTAACAAATTAAAAAATTGAAATCATACAAAGAATGCTCTCAAATCACCATGGAATTAATCTAGAAATCAATAGCAGAAAGATAGCTGGAAAATCCCCAAATATTTGGAGAATAAGCAATACACTTTTAAATAACACATAGGTAAAAGAAGTCCCAAGAGAAATTAAGCAATAGGCAGTCCTAGGTCCAAATCACCAGTTTTACCAAGGGTGGAATGGATAATCTGCTCAAATTAGTGGAGCCTTAGTTTCCACAACTGAGGAATAGAGATGACATCATTCAGGGTTGTTGAGATAATTTAAGCTAAGTTGATTCAAATTTAACTTTGAGTTATTTTTAGAGAGCCAGTCAATGGAAGCTCGTATAAATGTAGCACCTTAAACACATTATGTTACTTATTCTTTTATAGGACTGAAGAGGAGATCACAGGAATCCCCAATTTGTAGCCAAGTAGGACAGAAGTGTGGTAACCTAGAGATCCGTTATTTGTGATCATATCCAAAGCAGGGGCCAAGTTTGTGGAACTAAGCCCTCACCCTGTAGGGTCTTGCCCGCTGCAGGTAGTTAGCGCCGTAACTGAATCAGAAGGCGCCCAGCTGATGTCTGGGAGTTGGAACATGGGTTGGAATGGCAAACTCTGGGCATTTGGTGTCGTAAGTGAAGTGTTCTCTGAGTATAAAAGAAAACAGACACAGGATTTTTTTTCCCTCTCAGTAACACAGTATTTGGCAACAGTAGGAACTCAATAAATGTTGAAGGGATGTTGAATGAATAAATTAAAAATATTTCATGCATCTGAAGTTCGTAAAAACTGAAAAACTTGAGAAGAGTTAGTTCCTATTCAGTATCACAATATGACAATGGAAGAAAATCATTATTCAATTTGAAAACATAATAAACACTGTGCTAGCTTCAGCCATCAATTCATTCATGCACTACTTTAGACACTGGTAGATAGCGCAGTGAACAAAATACTGAAATCCTTGTCCTAATTGAGCTCATGTTCTCATAATAGGCATGCGTCTAATAAGTCCCTAAATCACATACAGCTAAGTGGCGTCATATGCTGTGGAGATGCTAATATATAAAGAATTTCTTGCCTGACCCTTAGACTGAAGTCTCTATTATGTGCTGTCAAATAATACTGCATATCTTTCTTCCTTAGCCCTTACAAAAATTACATTTTCATTTGTGTAATCATTTTAATATCTGCCTTACCCACTAGACTTTAGACTCCATAAGAGCAGAAATCAAAATGTCTCTTTTTTTCATTACATTATGTTCATTGCCTAGCAGTGGCTCTCATATAGTAACAACCAAAGAAACATTCACTCAGAAAGTGAATGAATCTATTGGTGACTTTACTTGGTGTTCAACAGCATGAACTTGAATAATAAACGAAGGACTGCATATGACGGGGCTCAGGTGAAGAAGAATTAAACAATTTAAGTCATTTGCATGACAGAATCAACAAGGAAACTTGGCATTTCTGAATATAAATACGATTAATTTTCTGGTATCACACAGACTGGTATTAAAGAAATACCAAAATTTTAATTAAATTCTAGCAAACTACATGTAGTATATTATAGTTAAAGCAGTAGAAAAATAATGAACTGCATTAAAAATTCCTGTTCTTACAAAAAAATATACTATCAGCACCCTCCCTAAAGACTCCCTATCACTGTATTTCCTGAGTGCATTCTGTTGATAGTCATAGTATCTTAAACACATTGATAGGTTTGGAAATATTCACCCAGAAAAGGACAGTTTAGTCCCACAAAATGATAATGAAAACTGTAAAAATGCTGAAATAACTTTAAATTTCAAGTTTCATGTGAGATCCATGGTAGTTATATCCTGACAATATTATTTATATAAACCTTAAGCAGATGAGATACAGCCCAGGACGGCTAATCATTCCTCTGTCTCCAGAGCTTGAATTGATGCTCGTTTTCCTGCCTGCCATTCTATTGTTCTCTTGATGGGTTGCTTGGTCTACTCTTTCTTTGGTATTTGGCTATATATTGCTACTCATGAAGCATGAAAACAGCAAAATATATTTGTTATTTCCTTTGCTTGAAAACATGACAATTAATTTCAATAACATTAGGCCCTAGGGATATTAGATTCATTGGTGATTCTGGCATGTACCAGACCATTCCTTATCTAAGATAGTAAGCATACTGTCAATAGTCATACAAATATGGAGACAAACTCATTTTGCATTACATGAGGAATCTGAGCATTAGGCAATATTTTTGGTAATTATGGTCACTAACATATTTATGGAATATAAACTGATAGAAATGAAGAAACTTCTTTCCTCTGAAAAATTTGCAAAGCAGAAACTATTTTTGTTTGTCTCATTCCACCAGAGTGTAAATTACAGGAAAGAAAAGATATTTTCTGATTAATTTATTCTCCCAGCATTGAGAACAATGCCAAGTGTGTAGGAGGGACTCAATTTTTTGTTGAAATGAGAGAATTTTAGATGACTTCCTATAGCATAGTAACACTAGGAGTAATTTGTATAGCTATTGTTTTAGCTAAAACAAACAACATAATAATAGGATACCTATCTTCAGAATTCATTATTTTATAGAATTAAGTGAAATTTTGTAAAACCACATTTTAATTCATCAAAATTGAATGAAGCAATGCATCTTTGTGTTTTGGCAAACTACAATACAAGTACTTAAACTTGCCTGCTATCTAATGAGGTATGCTGCAAAGAAAGCAGCAGGTTCAAGATGTGAATTAAACAGGGAGCTAGTAAAAAAAGAACAACTTCTATTTTTAAATTAGATTGAGGTAAAGGTATAAAGTGAGATTAATTTAAATTATGCTCTATTTTTGTCATGAGTAACACATTTTCTTTGTTGAGTTTCCAACAATTCCAAGAGATAAAGGCTGTAGTTGCCACTGTTTTACAATTGAGCTTGCTCTTACCCATTTGAAAAGTAACCTTTATGTCTGTTTGAACATTATACTTTGAGAAACATCATTTGTATAATCGTTAGAAGTCATGAAGTATGGCTGGTAGGAAAAAGAATTCTCATTAACTGAGCTGAGTCGTGGATTTACCGAGAAGCTTGAGGTTCAGAGTCCTTCACTTGCTGGATGGAGCCCCGTCCAGGGCTTCAGAGGGGCCCTAGCAACGGATTTGCAAGGTCACCTGCTTTTGTGGAATTATGAATGTAAGGCTTTGCTTTATTCTTCTTGTAAAGAGGTTCTCTAATATTTTTCTCCAATATTCTAGGCTCTACAAATTTTGCATTTGTCCTTCATTATGTTGTTCATCACTTTAGACACAAAACTGAATTCACCACCATTTTCTAAGGTGTATATACTTTTAAATTATTTTCTCAGATAGAGAAAAGTCCTTTGTTTCAAACACCATGCCATGAAAATTACAGTGTAACGAAATTGTCTGAGATATTTGGTTACAATCACTGTCTTCTGGTCCCATCTGTTTACAACAATTTTGAATTAAATACAAGTGCTTGACAATTTCTTAGGCAAAACACAATGTAATTTTCATTTTCTGAAATTTTAAAATTTAAAAATGACTGATGATATGAGTACCATCTATATATACTTATATATATTCTCTTCATACATATATATTATGTTGTGATGATTTTTGTGTACTCTGTGGATATTACATTTTTATAGGTGACTACATTTAATTTTAGGTTTTAAAATATCACATAGCAATGTTTAAAATTCCAAAATCAATCGTTGGCAATAGATTTCTGTCTAAATTAGTTATCCTTCTATTTCTGAAAAATAAATTTATTGGAAGGTCACATAAGCTACCACTTCAACTACTCCATTTTGGCACATAACATGAAAGCAATGAAATCTGTAAGTATTACTTCTATAAAAGGAGAAAGGCAACTAATTTTAACTTTAGATATAATATTTTTGCAGTAGTAATATAACATTTATATGGTAAAAAACCTTTCCACGATCACATTCTTTTACATTATAATTAGCATGAAGATTTCACTCTTTATGTAATATGGAAGTCAACTATACTAGAATAATAATATAAAAGAGAAAGAGATAAAGAGTACTCAACAACTGATTCTCCTAACATACTGTGGAACCCCTGCTTATTTGTTATGATCCTCTATGTATTATACGATGACCTTTGTACTAGAGGAATCTCTGGTCTCCTTTATCCTCCTCCCTTTTTAATACTAAAAACACAAGCAAGGCAATAAAAACAGTCATGTTCACAATTTTTCTTGCTGTTCACATTTAGCCAGTCCTCTGAATATTAAAATAGTAGAAAACTATGAAACAAAATATTTTTGCCCACTGTACCAGGCATGTCAAAAAGGTGTAAATTCGATCAAGTGTTTTTATGAGTTATGTGATTATATGGAGATAGTTTCTTTGGTTGTCATTCTTTGTTTACCATAGACTGAAACAATGGTTGTTTCATAAATACTAAATAGAGGCCTCACTCGGCATGAAACCGTGACAAAATCACCACACGCTACATATTAACTAAATATTCCTTTCCTTCCCCTCTCATCTTAATTATCAAGCAAAATTTTAGGGAATACATTGCTAATAAAATCCACATTCATTCTTTTACCTCCAATATTTTAACTAATAAGGACTCTGTAGTATTAAAAATGTGTTACTCTTCATAATTGATATTGATGCAATAAAAAATAATTCACATTGCTGCTTGCAAGTATACATGCTAGGTATGTACCATGGGAAATACAGATTAAATGAGTCATGATTGATATTTTTCATTGGATACCAGTTAGAGAATATACTATATTGAAGAGGAGACATGTATACATGTTAATAAATAAAAATGCAAGCCCTTTGTGATATATGTTCTAATAAAAGTTGAAATAAACACAAAGCAGAAACCTTAGCATTTTAATTAAGAGAGTTTAAGAATGCCTGGTGGAAGATTTATACTGATAACTATATTAGTGAGAATATTATACATTTTTAAGTATATGTAAGCCCAGTGATTTTGCATTCTGCTTATGTAATTACATGTGTGTGGTACTGCCAAGACCTTGCTCCCTAAAACACATTATCTTTTCTAATTTTCTCCCTGTAATATACACAAAAATTATTCTGAAATGGTTAAAATAAAGTTAGTGTATTTAGATCATTTTCCACTAATTCATTTAGTACTTAGTTTGATAAATGGGTGCAAAGGGAGGGATGGTGAAGATCTCAGTACTCTAGACATGGGCTTAGGTGAAAAAATGAAGATGGACATAAGAAAATTCTCTAATATACATATAGGTAAATGGTGAGACATGCTGATGTATTGGAATTACAAAAGGAAAAAAATAATTAGACCTAGAATTCTGGATTCAGCAACTGAGTGGATGATAATGCCATTTTACTGAGACTTGGAAGGTCTGAAATTGGGAACTAAATGAGTTTTATTTACTAAATACAACAAATAGAGAGTTCAATAAGTTATCTGGAGCTTAGAGAAGAGTTTGGAATATAATGTAAATTCAATAGCTTTCTTTGTCTATGTGATATGTAAAACCGTGGGACTGAATCAGATCATTTAGAGGAAAAGTGTCAAAAGACAGAATTAAGAAGTCAAGAAACAAGCCCCATGGAAAACCAATATATAGAGGCTGGATGGAGGGTCTAGAGAATGACCAAAAGATTAAGCCAAGAAGAGAGACCGTTTCAAGGAGCAGAGAGAGGTCAAGTCAGTAAAATGTTGCTTTGCAAGTAAAGGAAGGGCACAAAAACATGGTAGTTGCTGACAAGACTGAAAAGAAAAAAAAAGAAAAAGTGGGAGAGATGGCACTAATAAATAAAAAATTCTTAACAGAATAATGCTATAGAAGAAAGTGATTAAAGTGATCAGTAAATATACAGAACTGTAAAGTAATATATTTGAAAAATTAGATGAAATGTTAAAATTTCTGGAGAAATATAAAATGCCAAAGATGGTGCAAGAGGAAATAGCAAATCTGAAGAGACATATAAGTATGCATGAAAATAAGTCTAAACAAAGATCTCAAATAATTCTAGATACCTCCCACTAAACTTTCAAAAAACTGAAAATCCTTATGAGTTGTGTGTAAGGACAAAAACAATAAAAGCTGTCCAAGTCATTTCAGGAGGTTAGGATACCAGGATTCCAAAATCAATCAAGAGTGAGATAATTATAAGTGCATTTAATGTGTGAATAGAGATTCAAAAACCCAAGAATAGCATTCATCCCAATTTAATACTGTATTAAATATATCTAAATAATAAGTTAGTTTAAAACCAAAAATTTAAGGAGAATTCAACATCACAAAATCAATTACTATGGATGTATTCCTTATTTTAATACAGCAATGGAAAAAACTCAGTGATCATTACCTGTTAATAAAGCATTTTATGGTGTTAAATATCAAGTCATAATAAAGAACTCAAGATAACTTTATAAAAACTATAAGCCAACAAGTTACAGTAAACTCTTTGAAGATACTTCACTATAAGACTTGTGTTCCTATGCCTCTTGCTGCATATACAAGGATTCAAGGTTACATTAAATGCTCTTCATCTGGACCATTTTTGGGGGTTCTCATTGCAGCAAGCAGTGCTGAGGGTTGGGACAATGTCTGCCTCTCTTGCTTACAGCTCCTGTAAAGTTGAGGGTTCCCCAAGCTGAGCATTCCTGTACCGTAGAGCCGTCCCCTGTTGATAGGTGTCATCAGGCCTTCGCTGCTCTCTGAAAACTGGGCTCAGGAAACCAGGGCAAATGCATTAGTGCTCTTGCTACTGACGTTGCTGACTGCTGTCAGAATGCATGGACTGTGACAAACTACCATGTGAGCTTCCAAGTACAGAAACAATCTAACACCTTTCCCAGTTGTTGACATAAACATACTTACTATACAATATTAGAATGATTTATGATAAGTCCTGGACAATTCAACAAAATATGAAGAAATTAGGTTTTTATTTTAGGAAGGAAAAAAATCACAATATCATTACTCAGAGATATGATAAGCTACTTAGAAAACCTAACAAATCAACACAAATTGTTTGAATTGAAAATTAAATACAAAAATGAGCAATCATATAATGACCCTAGAAATCAACCTAACAAAACCGATTAAGTGCATTATAAAATCACTTTAAAACTGTATTAAAAAAACAAAGAAAAATCTGGATTCACAGAGGTATAATACCATGCGAATGGATTCTACAGTATATAACTGAAATATATCAGTTCATCTTTTAAAAATGTATACATCAATATAGCTACAGTTAAAAATTTGAAGAATTTGCTTAAGAATATAGCAAGCATCCTAAAATACATGTGAAATTTAAAACTCAGAATAAAACAAACATTTTTTTAAATGAGCATATTTTTTCTACCTGATATATTTGGTAAAATTCTATAGTAATAATGAGTCATAGATCATAGTACATAAATATATCCACTTAAAATTATGTCTTATAAAGGTGACACTACAAAAATTAGGGAAAAATGTACTGTTTAGCAGATAGTGATTAAAAATGTCATCTCACAGGATGTACGAAACTAAAAAGTGTTCCACTTTAAAACATGTACAAAGGGGTGGTCTCAAGAGGGTCCCGAACCTAAACATGGAAAACTCAATATTTAACCCTAAAATAATAAATTTGTAGAGAATACACCATAATTTGACAGTGATAAGAGGCTTCCTAAATAATAAACTTTTATTCTCCATATACATTTTAAAATACATTTGTTGATTTCCTCAAAAAATATTTTAGACATTTTTATCAGGATTAATTTCATTTATAGATTTACTGGAGAAAAAGTGGTATTTTTATGATATTAATGTGTCCTCTGTAGGAAAATAATATGTTCATTTATTCAAGTTCTATTGATTATTTAAAAACTTTCTCTCTAAAGATACTGGGGTTTATAATTTGTTTTTATTCCTAGAGGCAGCACAGAGTTGTGGTTGAATCATAAATCTGTAATAATTCCAACTGGTTTGAAGCCAGACTGTCACTTATTAGCTGGAACATCTTTGCATACATTGCTTAAACTCTTTGAGCCTTGGTCTTCTCATGTTTCAGACAGATTAAAATCGCCCTTAACTCCTAGGGTTATCATGAAGACAAAATTTTCTAAAATATATCAAGTACTTATATAAATGTTTAGCACATAGTAGGTTTTAAAGTTATAATCACTATCATTAATTTTATTTAGAATGTCCCCATAATACAAAATGATAACCTGATTATATTAGTATTAAAGATGGGACACCATATGCACGTATAATAAATTGGTAAGAGATCAACAGAAGACAATTTATTCTATAACACTGACAAAGCTTTAATTAAAAATACAAGGACCTTCTGCAATTTAACAAGAAAATAAATGCAACACAAAAATTGGACTTGAAGAGGATCACAGAAAGGGAAACATGAATGGCTGAATAGTGAATAGTTTCTTAATGTTAATAGGGATTAGAGAGTGGAAGAGGGTGGGGGGAAGAGAGAGAATGAGGGAAGGAAGGACAGACAGAAGATAAGGAGCAAGAGAAAACAGAAAGAGAAAGAGGTGGCTTTCTAATTGTCTAACTAGCAAAAAATTAGAAGATCAGATAAGTAAGGCAAAATATCCACTGCATAGCAAGAGACTAATACCATCATGTACCGCGCACTTTTTGAAGAGGTGTATATAACTAGTGTGGTAATTCTGACAAGCAATTGGGCAGTTCACAGTAAAATTAATCACACATATAGTCAAGCTCTAGTAGTATATACTCCTCAATATATACTCAGAAAACTTTCATGTCATTCCATTTCAGGGCATTTCTGATCATGTTTTTCCCAGTACTTTCACATAAGTATGGAAATTGAAGGAACCTTAGTGGCCATCTTAGAGGAATCGTTAATAAAGTGTGAAAATGAGATTGTGAATTACAATGCAATTAGTAATACCAAATCAAACATACATATAACAACGTGTAGAAGGTTAAAAATGTAGCAGAGAGCACAAAAATTAAGGAATAGGATGAAACCTAAAGTATGCTAATATTAGTTAAAACGTGCTTACAGAACAACTTGTACATTCATACCAGAAATTATAAAGCTAATAAACTAGGTGTATGCAAGTTGTCATGAGTGAAGGGGATAAAGATAAAAAGTAGTATATGAAGCAGAAGAGTGAACTGGCATAATCCAACTCTGATTACATGCTATGTAGTGAAGAATCAGATGGATTATTTTTGGTATGATTTAAAATAAGAAATAAAGGTAATATAGACTATATTGGCTTAGAAAAAGAGGAGGTAGTTATTGAACTTGAAGACAACAGTTCTAATTAAATAAATTTGAGGCCAGGATAAATTGGATAATGAATAAATATGTCTACAGCTATGCAGAGATAATGTGTTGACATATGATAACTTTTGCTGTGTGGGGACTGAAAATAATGGAATGGATGGATATTTGTTCGTATATAGGTAGCACTGCTGTTGTTGTTGTCATTTGGGGAATTTAGAACATTATTTGGGAAATAGCATTTTGTATGTTCCTGTTGGTAAAGAGATACTGATGTTTTAATAGAAAGTGTGTCTGGAGGGGAATGTGTTTGAAAGTTTATGAAAGTGGAACCCAAGGTACATTTACAGGTATTTCTTTTGACAGTAGGAAGGAGATATCTTGGTTATAAAAAGGACAGCTTCTGTCTTACTTGAAGATTTGATGCTACTAGAAGTGTAAGGATTCAATTTTCTTGTGCTTTATATTTTATCTATGGTAGATTAAGATTATTCTATTAACTTCGAGAGGGAAAGAAGTAAGGAAGGAAGGTCATGTAAGTAACAGGCAAGAGAGAGCAGTTTTAAAGGGTATGAGAGTAAGCCTACTAAAGAAACATAGTAGACTTGCCTGGCAATATTCAGAATATATTTTAATCCTAAAATCCTGAAATCAAGGACATTTTGTGAGAATGACTGTCATGGCAAGATATAAGGAAAGAATTAAATGGAATAATTACCACGAAAGACCACAAATCTAATGCACATAAGAGGGAAGTATAAGATAGCTTAAAATTATGAAAAAATAAAAGGTGATATCTTCAAAGGATTATTAGTCACAATATAGTGAGCGATTTTAACTAGGAGTACTTGAGCAGGGAAGCTATCAGCCGAAGGGGCTGTGACGTTATCTGCGTTCAAGGATTTGAAGTGGAACAGTTTGGTACGATGGTGTGGTCATGGCTGTGGCCGTGGAATAGGGCACCAAGGCCGAAGGAGAGGAAATAGGGGCATCTGAAATTCATCAAAAATTCCGGAAGAAATAATGATGTAGAAACAAGAAAAAAATCAGTAAAATACTTTATAAGAAAGAGTGACAAGAATGTTAGTAGATAACAATGTTTGTAGATAAGTAGAAAGAATGAAAAATCTAGATGATGTAAACCCATAAGGGAGCAGGATTCACTCTCCACGATGGGGAAATAATCATGCAGATTTTGCCCAAAAATTACAGCGTAGAGTTCAAAATCTATGAATCATAGAGTTCAAAGTACCCCTCCCCTGCAACATATTTTTCCTTTCCTCGAATATTTCCATATCTGAACTTGTTTTACTAAATTGCTGTTTGGTTCAAGTTGCATCCAAAATGGTTAATGAATCAGGATGTTATTCATTTTGTCAATATTTCAAAATAGTAGAGATGAACATATTTTTTAAGAATGCCTTTTCAAGAATGTCTTCACATCTTCAAAATAACTACTTCTCTGAATTAAGAAACAAACTCAAAACTCTGATCTCTAAGGTTTTTAGAGGAAGGGTTGTGAATACAAAGTTCACAAAGAGAAGCTGAACAGAAAATGAAAGTTCCTACGGCCAGGATTCTCACCCGACCCTGGTGGGCTTGCCCCCTACACACGTGTTATAAAGTACGTCTGTTATAAAGAGCTCCGCCCAGCGCTCTGGGCTGCGCGGCTGCAGGAGAGCAGAGGCTGGAGTGGGGGCGCGCCCAGGACAGAGACTGAGACGGCTGCGGGCAGAGCGGCCCCCGGGCAGAGCCCAGCTTGCTGCCTGCAGACTCGCTCTGAGTGGGCGGGATTCCAGTGGCTGACTTGACACAGTGGGAAGAAAGTTGGGTATAAACCCTTTCACCCCGAGAACGTTTCGTTGTCATTTTTTGGTCTTTGCCTGGGTCCGAAACCCACTGGTGAGAGAGAAGCACAATGCAATACACTGATAGACTGTGGCTGGCAGTAGGAATAAAATGGTGGCATTTAAAATGTATTAAATGTTGAGTAATTAATAATTATGATAAAATGTTTAGTGGACTATGGTTGGAATATTCAGTGATTGTTATTTTGCCTCAGAAAGGAGGAGGGCGGTAAGAGGTCAGGACTGAACATAGCAGGAGAGGCTGCTGTGAACCACCTGCGAGGACAGGGCGGACGGGCGCCGGGCCCCTGATGCCAGAGGAAACCCGCCTTCGCTGCATACAAGTGACGAAATCAGCATTCCACCTTCAGCTCAGCTGCATACATTAACAAAAACCACTTGTTCTCTCAGGAAAAAGAAGCCTCATCAGGGCCAAGAGGAGCATTAACTCTATTTAAGGTCTAAAAAAAATTGAATTCAGATACAAATAAATAGCTTTGAAATTTCATTTGAGAGAAGACATGACTAATTATGATTAAACTTAATACTGATGCTTCAATTACAAGTTTTGCTAGCATTTAAATGAAAACTATTGCTTATATTTCCTTACACATAACCTTTTTCCTATATCAAATCATTTTCTATTTTAACTTGTACTCCATCAATTTTTCTCAAATGTCAAGATTTTGAACAGGAAACTTAAAGAATTTTGAGAAAAAACACATTCTGACTTTTCTTCCTGCAACCTAAATTTCACTTATCTGTGTAATGTGGAAAGGCTATCGTAGTCTATTACTTATCAGGTTTTCTTTATAAAACAAGTGTCTAAAATCATTTGAGATCTTAGCATAAAAATACTCTTCAAGCTAATATGGCAGTGTTTCAATACTTTCAACACCCTCTACCCCAAATGTTAAGTATTTAAATGCTAACTTGAAAGTCTAGGATTTTATGATTTTAACATTTTGCTTTCTTTCATATAATTTTAGTGTAAAATTATTGAGACAGTTGATATTTTGTTTTGTGCTGGTAAGGGCTGTGACATTGAGGAATGTGAAAGGTATGGGCTCAAATTTGATTTTATGAATATGGTGGCTCTGGGGGTGGTGGTATTGTCCTTAAAGCTAAGCTCCATTTTTCAGTAACGAGCTACACTGAAGATATTCTCTGTCCAAGCTGTTTGATCAGAATAAAATATTTTCACTGATTTAGTCTCAGAGATTTTACCTTTTGTAGACTTTACATTTTTCTGCATATATTATAATTAAATATATGTTTCTTCCTAAAATATTTATGAGTAGGATCATGTCTTAAGTTTTATGTCCCATTCAATGTTTAACACTTTATATAATATATATTAAGAATCCACAAATTACTGAAATAATAGGAATTCTGACTTGCAAAGATTATCTACAATGAGAAAGACAAAAATGAAACTGGCTTTGACTCACTGGAAGAATTTTTACAGGACTGGAATAGAGTGAAATGAATGAGGCATGAGTTTTAGATACAAAATTTAAGGGGCATGAAAACATCCACAGTCATGTTTTTATAGTGTACAAACCAAGTGTGAGGCAAAAATCCATGATCAACAAATATCAAGATTTTAGATAAACTTATGAATAATTTTTTCCTTTGCCTTAGTCTCCAACATGACTTAGTAAGGCACTGGATGGGAGTGAGGAGACCATGGTGCAAATATTCAGAAATAATGACCAGACAGAATAGGTTATCATTACTGGTAAAGTATAAAAACATAAGAATCATGTGTATGATATTACACAACTTACTTTTTTCCCCAAGTTTGCTAATTTGAGCAGTTCTCATTGTTAGCAGAAAAAAAACAAACATAACAATTTTATTTTGTTACTTTGCAAAGGAATAGAGAAAGTGGAAATGTGGTAGACCTAGAACGAAATCAGTGTTACAGTATCACAGAGTTTGGAAAGTGTGTAGAAAAGGTCCTTAGGGTCAATACCCCCTTTCACTGTTATGCTCTTTTCTTCAGTCGTTTTTGATCAATCATGTTTCTAGGAAACCCTGAGCACACATTAAAA
The DNA here is from genome assembly GCA_029783875.1 of Phataginus tricuspis. Taxonomy (NCBI): domain Eukaryota; kingdom Metazoa; phylum Chordata; class Mammalia; order Pholidota; family Manidae; genus Phataginus; species Phataginus tricuspis. The sequence continues at coordinate 2,313,041 of JAQQAC010008350.1, read as the reverse complement.
GAAAATTCTTGTAGTTGGAATGGATGGTTTCTACAGTTTTAAAATAGTAAAGTTATTAGGGCAGTTTATTAATAATATAGAAGGTATTCTTCCTTCCCTTATGATTAATGTGTTCAGTACTGTACTCTTTCATTTTTGGAAAACATAAAAACCTTAGGGCACTTAATGGACTGCATTTACAGTCCATAAACTACTCAGTAAGGTGTGTGAAAAGCCAGGAGACATTCTTTTTATTTTCCAACACTTCAATTCGTAGTGAATAGGAAGTTATCATTGTTTCCTTTTATCAAGGTGGAATTTCTGAAACACAGGAATATGATTCCTCGGCTGGGTTCTACACATTCTTATTGTGCTGTACCAGGGGAAAAAACTAGTTTTAGAGCCAGAAGACATGAATTATGGTGCTTCTGTTTACATGTTTTTGGGGGCATTTTCACATTTCTAAGGTTTAGTTTCTTTAACTTCCAAATGAGGGGTTTGGAATGTGTCATATCTAATTTTCTAAGAGATATACAACATTTTATAAAGCCCAGTAGTATTCTCTCTCTCCAAAACTCCAGATATACAGAGTCATCAGTATGTTTGAGGTAGTTAAAAAAATAACTGATAAATAAATATCTTATGTAATCTTTATCTTCTTTAGCTTCATGAAGTTAGCGCTACGTTGCCAGAGCACCAGAGTGCATGACCTTGTTTAACATGTAAACTGATGTCCAGTTAACGTGCTACAAGGCTCAGCTTTCTCTCCACAAGATGCAGAGAAACACAGTTTTAGGGCTCTCTTTCTTTTAAATTGAAATATAATTTTAAAAAAATTAAATATAGTTGACATAAAAAAGAGCAACATATTCTCTTTTCTCAAAGAGCTGCTAGTCTTATAAAGCATCTGTTTATCTTTTTATAACAGCATTCTTTCCTATAACACTTAACAAATTGAAATGAAATACATATATCTATTTACAGATAGATTATAAATGTTTCAACTGGTCAGAAATAGCTTACTCCCTTTTGACTCATTCCCTAGATTGGTAAGTCTCATTTGTCTAAGAAAATTGTTATTATCATATTAATGCTTGCAATTACTGTCCATCACCATTTTGTGTCATGATTCAGAGTTTATTTTTGACTAGAGCAGATAATTGAGAGGGCTATTGTTAAGTAGTGAATTTTCCTATTATGAAACTCAGGATGACGCTTTAATTTCCAATGAGACCTTTAAGCTTTAGCTTCCTGTTAGTGAAATCTAGTCTCTTATTTCCAGAGTACCAGTGACCATATATAATGCAAAAGATAATATTAATTCCTTTCAAAGGTTTTGTGAATTCTTTCTCTCCACTCTACATTCAAAAAGGCAGTGTAGTCATTTGGGTTCTTGACAGATAATGTGTTTTCTGAACTGGGTTTGAATCTATACCTTACAAGTCACACTTAAATTATATAACTTAAATGAGAGAAAATTTATTCTCTCCAAAAAATGATCTATTCTGCACATATTAACTCTCAATCAATATTGCTAACCAAAAGTGTATCATTGCCGTTATTTTTTATACATACTCTGTTAGTAATATATTATCATCCTGTATTTCTAAGTGGTTTCTGAAATGAACCCAGTTAAAAAAATGCGTTGTTATTTTGTAGATTCTAAGTGTTATAATTAAAAAGGTGATGCTATGGATATGTAAAAATAGAAAAAAAAAACAAGAACTCTCAACTGATTGCACATGGAAATGCATTATTCTAATGAAAAAAAATCATTTCACCCTCATGCATATGCATATCATTGTCCTGAACTGTGTAATTTTCACCAGTAATGCCTGGGCTTCCAACAAGTCATCTTGATGCACATGTGTACCTAGATGATTTGGTTCAGAATGAGATCATGATTCAGGGACTTCATTTTACACACAGCTTATGGATTCCACAGCTCACAGCTTGACTAGTTCTTATGCTCAGAACAGTTTGCTTTTTTCCGGTGGCTCAGCAGCTCACTGGTGTGATTGTTGGTCTGCCTTTTATCATCTGCTTAACTGTAAAACTCAGCCTGTCCTTAAAATCTCAGTATGCATGGGGGCTTTAAATGAAAGTATGAGAATGGAGAACTTACAAAAACTCACATTTATGGTAACCTACATTTTACATCTTCCTGTGAAACATTGTTTTTAAAATATAAAATTTACCCTGAATGGGCATATTACTGCAGAAAAGCCATTAGAACTTAATATTTTAACCAAATGACCAGAAGAAGCAACATATGAATTATAATTACTAAGAAACACAGTATGTATTCATGTGCAAAATTTTTCAGCTTGCAGGATTTAAAAGCAATAAATCTAGGATCAGTAAGAGAAATTTCAAATTCAAGTATTATAATTTATTTTTTAATGGCCTAGCAATAAATACTACAATACCTGGTAGGGAACTGTATTACCCCTGAACAGTTTTCCATTATGATGGCGGATACACCATGAAAAGAAAATTATATAATCATAATCAAAGTGTAAGACTGTTCAGCAAGTAGGCTGCAGTGAGGGATGCAATCAAAACCTCCCCTGAATCGCCTCGCTGCTTTCTCGTTTCGCGGCAGCAATTCAGCTCACTGAGTGCTATTAAGTAAAATGGAACTCAAAAGTCAGAGTAATTACAAGGGGGAATGCTGAGAAGATTTAAATGTGTCCCCAAGTGAGACCCTGGTCCTGATGTTACCCTTATGTGTCAATTTAATGTTTCCATTTTAGCAGATACCCCTCAGCAAACACGAAATACAAAATCACCTGGTAACCCTTAGGTTTCAGCACAACTCCTGGCAATCATTTTACTTCACCTGTGTTGAGATGAAGGGACTTTGTGTACACAGAGGTCCAGAGCCACCTGGAGTTTAATCACATGGATTTTAAGCAACTATTATGTGGGTCTACCGTCTAATCTTTTTAAATCACTCTTAAGACTTTACCCCAAGCATCATGATTAACCTTGAAGTCTGGGTGTCTATTTCAATTCTCCACATGGTCTCCTATTAAACCACTTCTTTGTATGTGCCTAAGTTTAAGTATATGTGTACACTGTAAACAGTAAATTGTTCTCAGCAGTTGTGAACAGGTGGTAAGAAATTTAAAAGGATAGGGCTACTGGGGCATCAGCCTTTAAAGGGACCTCAGTGACGACGGTCAAAGAGCGTTCCCCAGAGAAACTAAAGAAGATTCTCATCCTCTTCGCTCATCTCAGCATTGGTTAAGACTGTCAAGGTCACTCAGAGACACTCACTGTCTGCTATTTCTCTAAACTATTTTATACCAGTTATTACCATTGCTTAGGCTTCTGGTTCTAAATCAGAACGTTCCTAACTTTTTCAATTACATTTCGAAATACAGTTATCTGACTCTTATCCTCAGAGGTTCTACTTCACTTTTGGAAAGCATCAGCATAGAATACCATGCAAATAAGGTACATTATGCATTCTGAATTTTACAGACTTGAATTCCCATCTCAGAACAAGATCATAGAAGAGATTCTATTCTTCTTTTTGTCTTTTATGTTTGTTTGTTTTAAAATACCAAAATTCAGTGTTCTGGTTGATAAATAACTTTCAAGTGAATTGTAAATAATGTCAATGAAATGTTCACTGTATACCCTGAACATCCATTCCAGAAATGTGCACTTCCATTCCCCTAATGCCTATAAGTTGGCCATAGATAAGTCATATTATACTACTACCAACTTTGAATAAATAAAACATAAAGGGTCACTATGCTCATTGTGACTGGGTAAATACTTAGGAAAATGCAAAAAGGTAGGTTTTTACTTTTGTATTTTGATTACATGGAAAGCCATGCAGTCACCCAAGAACACAATCACCATCACCACTGAGAATTAAAGTCCCCTTGACTACAACACCAGTCCAAATATCATTACTGTACTTTCACACTATCTCAGTGGGTTAAATGATGTTGCTTGGCCATTCTGAAATTCTCGGAAGCTTTCTCCAACAGCATTATCTCTTGTTCACCTCCACCTACAGAGAACAGTCACCACTGAGATTCCCAGAGGCTGGCATGAGTCCCTCTAGTGGGTTTTCACTATGTTAATGAAAGGTGACACTATGATCTCCTGTGGGGTATGGCCCGCTGTGCATTCTCTAGCCTCACAGATAAAACTATTCTAACACTTCAGTGTTTCCTCCCTGGCCTTCTGACCCTTCCTCAAACACTTTTCAAAGACAGTATCAGAATCTGTACCTCATCTCTTATTGGTTCTCTTTGTTTATATGCTTCAAGGAATCATTTTCAACAAAAAATTAGTACTGACCCCAGAAATTCCTGCCAGGATGTTGAAACTCCAGTTGTGGAAGAATGCTCTAATGTCAGTAATTTATCTCCTGTATCTCCAGCCTTTCATGAATGATTAAAAACAAAAAACAAAAAACCGTCATGATCAACTCCAAGTATATCCACCAGATCATGTTGAATTGTATCAGTCAGGCCTTGCAGTCCTTTCAACATGTAACATGTGCTTTCTTCCTCCCAGAGTACAGAATACATATATATCGAGACTTAGTCACTGGCCTGCAGACAATAGGGGAAATGGTGATGATTCTTGAGGTAACAGACAAATGTTTGCACAAAATAGAAAATTCACATGTACATCCCAGCATATATGAATATCTAGCATTTGGTAAAGGTAGCATCTCAAATTACCGGAGCAAAAATGGATTCTACGAAATGGTTTTAGAAAAATTATATAGTCAATTAGGAAAAAAAATTTAAATTAAGTCCATATCTCACACCATACATTAAGAAAAATCCTAAAAGATTACAAATCTATATATAACACATGGTAGCTCAGGGGAGATATGTTCCCAGACTGGGGTGAATAAACCAGTGTGAACGAAACCAGTCTAAGGAAAGGCTAGATTGGGAGAAACCCATTTACTCCTCACCGTGACGTCCGGCTCCAATCACGCCACACACTCTCATTTCTCCCCAGTCCCTGCTACCAAAGCCTACTTGGTGCTTTCTGTCCCCTGCAGTCACAGCGCACATTCACTTCCCAACCCGCCTCTTCCAGGAGGAAGTTCGCAGGTGGGTCCCAGGTGACTGACAGGCACCAGACCAATTACACAGTGGAGGGGAGGAGAGAACAGCCTCTCTCCAGCCCTTGCCCTGGAGGCGGTGGGAACCATGGCCGCATACACCTATTGAAATGTCTAAGGCCAGGGGGGAGGTTCTGGAAAACCTGTGCTTTACCCCGCACTCATAAAATTAAACAATTACTAGAAGAAAACATTAGGGAAAAATATTTCTAGGTATCATTTGAAATTTTGATTTTGGGACTTCTAGTTCTAAATCTGAATGTTCCTAATTTTTTTCAATTACATTTTGAAATTTATTGAAGGAATATTTATAAAATTTATGACTAAATTAAATTTTTTTTGACAAACACAAAGAATTAAAAGGCAGATGACAAAGTGGAATCCACTATTTATAACATACCAGAGACAAAGGGATAAGTTTAAAATCTTAAGAATCTAGGGAAAGATCAAAATCCTGCTCACAGCACAATATGAAATTAAAACATACATAAATAAGATTAAATTCAACAATAAATGAGATGCAAAACAAAATGACACAGATTTTATTTCTCATCAGTTGAAGAGCCAAAAATTCAAAAGTCTGACACTATACAGTTTGCAAGATTGTAGGTAAAAGACACCCACATGTATTGCTGAAGAAAATAACAAAGATATAAACTCATTGTTTCTTTTTTTTTAATAAAGATAAACCAGAAACTGATCTCCATTATATACCGTTCAATGAGAAAGCTAGTGGAAAAGATTGTCTACATTAAGCCCTCCCTTGCATTAAAAAAAAAGAGTGTGGCAGAATGCATGAATTTGCTTAAGTTTCATAATAAGGATAATCAGAACCTAATGAATACATTTACCTACAGGGAGTGAGTGGGGCAAGCTGAAGGAGGTAAGACAATAATAGATACTACCTGAAGTATATCTGTTGGTATAGTTTTGACTTTTTGAATTATAATATGGTTCACATATTTATGTTAATTAATCAACAAGTACAGGGAAAGGAAAAACCTATTGCGTACAAAAACAAGGACAGATTAATATAATTTTCTATAAAATTTTAACATAGCCACAGAATTTTTTAAAAGAACCAGTTAAGGAAAGTAGTAACTTTCTAACATACTGTTTTAACTATATATCCTTAGCAAGGATTCTGAGGGGAAAAATAAAAGTACTAAAGATATTTTGCACCTTAGTAAGTTTGTTTTTGGTAGTAGAAGAAGCACAGTAGTTCTGAGGCACTCCTACTTATAGGATTGAACAAATGAATAATACACTGGAGAAAGGTGTTTCACTATGGGACAAGTGAAGATTAAAAATATGAAATGGAAAAAGAGAAAAAGGAAACATTTCTGGATTTGAATAAAAGGTATCATTATTAACTCACAATGACGTAATATGATATAATCTATATTGCAAAGAAAAAACTAGTATCAATAATGGCAGATTCTAGATTGGTACAGGGGAGGTATAAAGGGCACATGGAACATTTTGCTGTGCAATAAGTAAGTGATGCAAAAGATGAGGAAATCTCTACAACACACAAGAGCTAAAAGTAGAAGTGTTTCCCGTTAACTAAGATTTCTAGATATGGGTGAAACATGTATGAATGTTCATTTTATTGTTCATGAAAATTATCTGTATTTCTGAAAATTTTCAAGATAAAAATGTTGAAAACTTTAAGAATTCTTAAGTGAATTAAGACAACTTACATTTACTGATGGAGGCAATGATACGTCACCATTTTTGCATATTATAACAAAAGTAAATACTATTCTATTTTTACTATCTTTCCCTTGCTACTTTACAAATTCTGATATAGAATTTTTGGCTCTGAAGTTTCAATTTTTGCTCTAGTTGTTAGCTTCACACTAATATCTTTTATAATGCTTGTAGTTCATTTTATCTTTAAACTTCTCATTGATTTTTATGATACATTACACTTTTTTCTACTAACTATGCCAAAATAGTTTGTCTCACCTCCCCTATTATCTCTTCATCCTTCTTTTTTCAGTTGTCTACTTCTACCTTGTAAAAATACATATTACCATATTATTCTCCAGCACACTTATCCAGTTTCATTTTTGTCTTTAATTAAATACTTTTTTGCTCACCATCACTTATTTTACTGAAGTTTTCTCAGCCACTAATGAGTTGATTGAACCATATCCTCCAATATATTCATTTGAAAGGGCTTATAACTACAGCTATCCTGCAGTTATTCTGTGTATGTGTGTGTGTGTGTGTGTGTGCATGAGCATGCATAAAAACTCTCTTTTTAGAGCAATTTTAGTATCACAACGAAACTAGATACAGAATTTTCACATATATTCCTTACCCTTACACATGTACTGAAATTTCAGTACAGAAATTTCACATATATTCCTTATCCTTACAACCTCCCCCCATTATCAACATTACTCACCACCAAAATGGTATATTTGTGATCAACAATGAACATTATAATCACCCAGAGTCTATAGTTTACCTTAGGATTTGCACTTGATGTTGTACATTCTATAGGTTTGAACAAATTTATAACGACATACATCTATCATTTCAACATCATACAGTAGTTTAACAGGCTTAAAATGTATTTGTGTTCTACCTATTCATCCCAACTCCTCCCCAGCCCTGGCAAACATGATCCTTCTACTATTTCCTTTGTTCTGCCTTTTCCAGAATGTCATATAGTTGGATTCACACAATATGTAGTCTTTTCAGATTGCCTTATTTCACTTAGTAATATGCACTTAAGTTTCTTCCATGTCTTTTCATGTCTTGATAGCTCATTTATTTTTAGCACCTAACAATATTTCATTGTCTGGATATACTACCATTTATTTATCCATTCACCTGCTGAAATGCACCTTGATTCCTTCCAGAATTTGATAATTATGAAAAAAGCTGCTATAAACATTGATCTTCACATTTCTATGTAGACATAATTTTCAACTCCACTGGGCAAATACCACGGCATGTAATCCTGGATCATATGATGAGAATACATTTCATTTTGTAAGAAATCACGAAACTGTCTTCCAAGTGGCTGCAACAGTGTGTGAGAGTTCCTATTGCTCCACATCTTCGTTAGCATTTGGTGTTGTCAGACTACTCAATTTTGGACATTCTAATAGGTATGTAATGATATCTCATTGTTTTAATTTGCCTTTCCCTGATGATAGCATATTATATGAAATATTTTTTATATGCTTATTTGCTTCTGTATATCTTCTTAGGAGAAGTGTGTGTTAGTCTTCGACCAGTCTTTGTTTTTTGTTGTTGTATACTCATTGTTAAGAGCTCTCTGTGTATTTTGGGTATCATGACTTTATTAGAAACATCTTTTGAAAATATTTTTCCAAGTTTGGGAAATGGTTTCTAATCTCTTACTGTCTTTTGAGGAGCAGAATTTTTTATTTCAATGAAGTCCATTTTATCAATTACTTTTTCTATGGACCATGATTTTGATGTGTCAAAAAAAGCTATCAGTATACCCCACAATCATCTAGGTTTTCTCCCAGGTTATCTTCTAGGAGTTTTATAGATTTGCACTTTACACATAGGCCTATGATCCATTTTGAGTTAATTTTTGTGGATTTCGTTAAATTCTATTTATCAGTTTTGTAGTTATCCTTACATAGAGCTTGTAAATATTTTGTTAGATTTATGTGAAGTATTTCATTTTTATGGGTGCTAATATAAATGTCATTGTTTTTTTTTTTTCAAATTCCACTTGTTCAATGTAGGTTTATGGAAACCAACTCACTTTTGTATATTAACTTTGTACCCTTCAACTCTGCTATAATATCTTATTAGTTCCAGAAGTTTTTTGTCCATTCATTATGAGTTTTCTACATAAAATGACCATGTCTTCTACAAACAAGAAAAAAGAGAAAAAAAAAGACACTTTGGTATCTTACATCCTAATCAGAATGTCTTTTCTTTTCTTGCCCTATTGCATTAGTAAGGACTTCCAGTATGATGATGAAAGGAGCAGTGAGAAATGATATCCTTGAATTGTACTGACTCTTACTGGGAAAATTTTTAGTTATTCACTGTAGATTTTCTGAGAGATAGTTTTTATCATGTTGAAAAAAATTATCTTCTATTCCTGCTTTCCTGAGAATTTCTATTTTAATATGATCTGTAATTTTTCTTTTAATCTTATTGATATGATGGATTACATTAATTTTTTTAATGTTGAAACTATCTTGAATGCCTGGGATAAACTTATTCAGTTGTGATGACTGTTTTTATACTTTTTGAATTTGATTTGCTAATATTTTATTGAGGTGTTTTCCATCTTTGTTAATAAGAAGTATCGTTCTGTAGTTTTCTTTTCTTGAGTATCTTCTCTGGTACTGACATTAGGGTAATGTTGGGTTCATAGAATAAGTTAGGAAGTATTTCTGCTGCTTCTATTCATTGAAAGTTATTGTAGAAAATTGGTATAAATTTTCCTTTGAAAGTTTGGTAGAATTGTCCAGTGAACTCATTTGGGCCTGGTGTTTTGTTTTGGAAGGTTGCTAATTATTGATTTACTTCCTCTACTAGACACAGGCTTAATCAAAGCACCTGTTTCTTCTTGTGTGAGTTTCTGCAGATTGTTTATTTCAAGGAATTGGGTCTGTTTCATTGACATCAAATTTTTGGGTATAGAGTTGTTAATAGTATTCCTTTATTATCCTTTTGATTTCTATGGGATTTGTAGTGCTATCTCATCTTTTATTTCTGATATTAGTAATTTTTATTCTCTTTCATTTATGTCTTAGATTGGCTAGAGGCTTATTGATAATTAATGTTCTTTATAAAGAACCAGAGTTTGGTTTTGATGATATTCTCTGCTGATATTCTATTTTCAATTTCACTGATTCTGCTCTAATATTCATTGTCTCTTCTCTGTTGTGTTTACCTTGGATACACTCTGCTCTTATATTTCTATTTTATAGTCTCTTTCTAGATTCTATGTTTGATAATTGGTTTTAGATACTTCTTTTCACATACATGCATTTAATATTATAGATTTCCCTAAGCACTCTTCTCACCACAACCCACAAAATTTTTATGATATTCATTTTTAATGAGTTCAAAATAATTTAAAATTTCTCTTGAGATTTTTTTTCTTTGACCCATAAGTTATTTAAAAGTGTGTTAATCTCCACATATTTGGGGACTCTCCTATTATCTGTTATTGATTTCTAGTCAAATTCCATTATGGTCTGAGAACAGACATTGTATAATTTATATATATTTTTAAATCAGTTAAGGTGTTTATCCTCTTGCCTGGGGCCAAGAATGTGGTCTATGTGGGTGAATGTTCCATGTGAGCATTAGAGAAGGTGTATTCTTCTGCTGTTGAATAAAGCAGTATATAGATGTCAGTTATTTCCACTTGATTGATGGTGTTGTCTCCAACTATGACATTCATTTCTCCTACTGTTTTATCAGTTTTGCCTCATGCAGTTTGATGCCCTGTTGTAGTGGTTATATGTGGAAACTCTTTTATCTTCTTGAAGAATTGACCCTTTTATCATTTCATAATGCCTTTCTTTATCCCTAATAAGTTTCCTAACTTTGAACTCCGCTTTATCTGAAATTAATATAGCTATTCCTACTTTCTTTTAACTAATGTGAGCACGGCATATTATTCTCAATCTCTTTACTATTGTCTTAAATATTTTATTACGGTGTATTTGATAAACACTCTTATGAAGTTTTCACATGAAAAAACAATGTGGTCACTACTTTTGCCCATATTATCAAGTCCACACCCATACCCCAATGCAGACACTGTCCAACAGTGTAATAAGATGCCACAGATTCACTGTTTGCCTTCTCTGTGCTACACTGTTTTCCCCGGGACACCCCATACCATGTGTACTAAACATAATACCCCTCAATCCCCTTCTTCCACCCTAGTCACTTGCCCTCCCACACCCCTACCATTTGGTAACCACTAGGCCCTTCTTGGAGTCTGTGAATCTGCTGCTATTTTGTTCCTTCAGTTTTGCTTCCTTGTTATATTCCACAAATGAGGGAAATCATTTGGCACTTGTCTTTCTCGGCCTGGCTTATTTCACTGAGCATAATATCCTTCAGCTCCATCCATGTTGTTGCAAATGATAGGATTTGTTTCTTTCTTATGGCTGAATAGTATATGTACCACTTTTTCTTTTTCCATTCGTCTACTGATGGACACTTAGGTTGCTTCCATATCTTGGCTATTGTAAATAGTGCTGTGATAAACATAGGGGTGCATATGTCTTTTTGAATCTGAGAAGTTGTATTCTCTCAGTAAATTCCAAGGAATAGGATTCCCAGGTCAAATGGTATTCCTATTTTTAGTTTTTTGAGGAACCTCCATATTGCTTTCCACAATGGGTGAACTAGCTTACACTCCCACCAGCAGTGTAGGAGGGTTTCCCTTTCTCCACATCCTTGCCAGCATTTGTTGTTCTTAGTCTTTTGGATGCTGGCCATCCTTACTGGTGTGAGGTGATGTGTCATTGTGGTTTTAATTTGCATTTCCCTAATGACTAGTGATGTGGAGCATCTTTGCATGTGTCTGTAGACCATCTGAATTTCTTCTTTGGAGAATTGTCTCTTCATATACTCTGCCCATTTTTTAATTGGGTTATTTGCTTTTTTGGGTGTTGAGGCATGTAAGTTCTTTATATATTTTGGATGTCAATCCCTTGTCAGATATGTCATTTACAAATATATTCTCCCATACTGTAGGATGCCTTTTTGTTCTGTTGATGGTGTCCTTTGCCAAACAGAAGCTTTTTAGTTTGATGTAGTCCCATGTGTTCATTTTTGCTTTTGTTTCCCTTGCTCGAGGAGATGCATTCAGGAATAAGTTGCTCATGCTTATATTCAGGAGATTTTTGCCTATGTTGTCTTACAAGAATTTTATGGTTTTATGACTTATATTCAGGTCTTTGATCCATTTTGCATTTACTTTTGTAAATCCAGTTTCATTCTCTTGCATGTAACTGTCCAGTTTTGCCAATACCAGTTGTTGAAGAGGCTGTCATTTCCCAATTGTATGTCCATGGCTCCTTTATCGTATATTAATTGACCATATATGGTTAGGCTTATATCAGGGCTCTATAGTCTGTTCCATTGGTCTGTGGGTCTGTTCTTGTGGCAGTACCAAATTGTCTTGATTATTGTGGCTTTGTACTAGTGCTTGAACTTGGGGAGCGTAATCCCCCCAGATTTATTCTTTCTTTTCAGGATTGCTTTGGCTATTCGGGGTCTTTTGTGGTTCCATACGAATTTTAGAATGATGTGCTCGAGTTCATTGAAGAATGCATTGGTATTTTGATAGGGAATGCATTGAGTCTGTACATCCCATTGTCTTTTATTAAAATGTCTAACCAACAACAGAATTACATATACTACAAAGAACACTTTTAATGGAGTATAGGTCTTTCACTTCCTTGGTTAGGTTTATTCCTAGGTATTTTATTCTTTTGGATGCAATTGTGAATGGAATTGTTTTCCTTATTTCTCTTTCTGCTAGTACATTGTTAGTATATAGGAATGTCGCAGGTGTCTGCATATTAATTTTGTAACCTGCAACTTCGCTGAATTCAGTTATAGATCTTGTAGTTTTGGAGTGGATTCTTTAGGGTTTTTTTCTGTACAATATCATTTCACCTGCAAACAGGGACAGTTTAAGTTCTTATTTGCCAACTTGGATAACTTTTATTTCTTTGTGTTGTCTGATTGCTGTGGCTAAGACGTTCTATGTTGAGTAGAAGTGCGGAGAGTGGGCATCCTTATCTTCTTCCTGATTTTAAAGGAAAAGCTTTCAGCTTCTCACTGTTAGGTATGATGTTAGCTGTGGGTTTGTCATACATGGTCTTTATTATGTTGAGGTACTTGCGGTCTATACCCATTTTCTTGAGAGTTTTTACCATGAAAGGATGTTGAATTTTGTCGAATGCTTTTTCAGCATTTATGGAGATGATCAGGTGGTTTTTGTCCTTCTTTTTGTTGATGTGGATGATGTTGATGGATTGTCGAATGTTGTACCATCCTTGCATCCGTGGAATAAATCCTACTTGATCATGATGGATGATCTTTTTGATGTATTTTTGAATTCGGTTTGCTAATATTTTGTTGACTTTTTTGCATCTATGTTCATCAGCAATATTGGTCTGTAATTTTCTTTTTTTGTTGTGTCTTTGCCTTGTTTGGTATTAGACTGATGTTGGCCCCCTGGAATGAGTTTGGAAGTATTCTGTCTTCTTCTATTCTTTGGAAAACTTTAAGGAGGATGGGTAATAGGTCTTCACTAAATGTTTGATAAAATTCAGTGGTAAAGTCATCTGGTCCAGAGGTTTGTTTTTAGGTAGTTTTTTGTTTACCAATTCTATTTCTTTACTGGCAATTGGTCTGTTCAGATGTTCTGTTTCTTTCTGGGTCAGCCATGGAAGATTGTATTTTCTAGAAAGCTGTCCATTTCTTCCAAGTTATCCAGTTTGTTAGCATATAATTTTTCATAGAATTCTCTAATAATTCTTCATATTTCTGTGGTGTCCGTAGTGATTTTTCCTTTCTCATTTCTGATTCTGTTTATGTACATAGACTCTTTTTTTTCTTGATAAGTCTGGCTAGTGGTTTATCTATTTTGTTTATTTTCTCAAAGAACCATATCCTGTTTCATTGATTCTTTCTATTGTTTTGCTCTTCTTGATTTTATTTATTTATGCTCTAATCTTTATTATGTCCCTCCTTCTACTGACTTTGGACCTCATTTGTTCTTCTTTTTCTAGTTTTGTTAATTGTTGGTTTAGACTGTTCATACGGGTTTGTTCTTCTTTCCTTAGGTAGGCCTGTATTGCAATATACTTTCCTCTTACCTAGGCCTTTGCTGCATCCCATAGATTTTGCACTGTTGAATTACTGTTGTCATTCGTTTCCATATATTGCTTGATTTATGTTTTTATTTGGTCATTGATCCATTGGTTATTTAGGAGCATGTTGTGAAGCCTGTATGTGTATATGGGATTTTTCATTTTCTTTGCATAATTGATTTCTAGTTTCATACCTTTGTGGTTTGAGAAACTAGTTGGTACAATTTCAATCATTTTGAATTTACTGAGGCTCTTTTTGTGGTCTAGAATATGATATATTCTTGAAAATGTTCCATGTGCACTTGAGAAGAATGTGTATTCTGCTGGTTTTGGGTGTAGAGTATATATATGTCTGTTAGGTCCATCTATTCTAATGTGTTGTTCAGTGCCTCTGTGTCCTTACTTATTTTCTGTCTGATTCTTCTATCCTTTGGAGTGAGTGGAGTGTTGAAGTCTCTAGAATGAATGCATTGCATTCTATTTCCCCTTTTAATTCTCTTAGTATTTGTTTGACATATGTAGGTGCTCCTGTGTTGGGTGCCTAGATATTTATAATGGTTATATCTTCTTGGTGGATTGACCCCTTTATCATTATATAATGTCCTTTTTGTCTCTTGTGACTTTCTTTGTTTTGAAGTCTATTTTGTCTGATACAAGTACTGCAACTCCTGCTTTTTTCTCCCTATTAGTTGCATGAAATATCTTTTTCCATCCTTTCACTTTTAGTCTGCATATGTCCTTGAGTTTAAAGTGAGTCTCTTTTAGGCAGCATGTAGATGGTCTTGTTTTTTTATCCATTCAGTGATTCTATGTCTTTTTATTGGTGCATTCAGACCATTTACATTTAGTGTGAGTATCGATAGGTATGTACTTATTGGTATTGCAGGCTTTAGATTCTTGGTTACCAAAGGTTCAAGGCTAATTTCCTTACTATGTAAGAGTCTAAATTAACTCAATATACTATTATAAACACAGTCTAAAGGTTTGTTTTTTTCTCGTCCTTTTCCTTCCTCCTCCATTCTTTATATATTAGGTATCATATTCTGTACTGTTTGTCTATCCCTTGATTGACTTTGGGGATAGTTGATTTAATTTTGCATTTGCTTAGTAATTAACTGTTCTACTTTCTTTACTGTCGTTTTATTACCTCTGGTGACAGGTATTAAACCTTAGGAACCCTTCCATCTATAGCAGTCCCTCCAAAATACACTATAGAGATGGTTTGTCAGAGGTAAATTTTCTCAGCTTTTGCTTATCTGGAAATTGTTTAATCCCTCCTTCAAATTTAAATGATAACCTTGTCAGATAAAGTATTCCTGGTTCTGGGCCCTGCTGCCTAATTGCATTAAATATATCATGCCACTCCCTTCTGACCTGTAAGATTTCTGCTGAGAAGTCTGATGATAGCCTGATGGGCTTTCCTTTGTATGTGATCTTATTTCTCTCTCTGGCTGCTTTTAATAGTCTGTCCTTATCCTTGATCTTTGCCATTTTAATTATTATATATCTTGATGTTGTCTTCCTTGGGTCCCTTGTGCTGGGAGATCTGTGCACCTCCATGGCCTGAGAGACTATCTCCTTCCCTAAATTGGGGAAGTTTTCAGCAATTACCTCCTCAAAGACACTTTCTATCCCTTTTTCTCTCTCTTCTTCTTCTGGTTCCCCTATAATGCGAATTTTGTTCCATTTGGTTTGGTCCCACATTTCTCTCAATATTCTTTCATTCTTACAGGTCATTTTTTCTCTCTATACCTCAGCTTCTTTGTATTCCTCTTCTCTAATTTCTATTTCATTTATTGTCTCCTCCACCATATCTAATCTGCTTTTAAAACCTTCCATTGTGTTTTTCATTTCTGAGACTGTGTTCCATAATGATTGAATCTCCGACCAGGATTCCTCCTTGAGTTCTTCAATACTTCTCTGTACTTCCATGAGCATGTTAATGATTTTTATTTTTAAATACCTTTCAGGCATGAGGTTGATTTCATTTGAATTTTTCTCAGGGGTTGTATTCATATTCATAATTTTACTTTGAGCCAGGTTCCTTTGGCGTTTCATATTTGTATATGGCGCCCTCTAGTGCCCAGAGGTTCTATTCTCTGGAGCTGCTCAGCCCCTGAAGCAATGTTGGGGGTCATAGGGAAGCAGTATTGGTGCCTGGGGGGAGGAAAGAGCTATTTCCTGCTTCCCTGCTGCTGTGCCCGTCTCCACTGCCAGAACCTGTGGGCTGAGTACACAGGTATAAGCTTCTATGCTTTTCTGTTTGTAGCTGCTGTATACAGGGCTTCCCTTGGCCAGCCTAATGCCAGGGTAGGGTTTGCCGGTTTGCAAGCCAGGTGTGACTAGCTGGGAGAAAGGCCCAGTAGGCTGCTTATTACAAAGGTGGTCCTTGGAGCTGCATAGGCAGCCAGGGAGCTGGAGGTCCTGAAGATCATTAAAGTTCGCAACCTGCTGGGCAGAGTGCACCCGGACAATTTTGTCCACCTGTCCTTTCTCCTGAGCAATAAGCTCTGTGCAATCCTTGCCCCTTTAGCAGCCCTCTTGCTGTTAGGAAGTCTCTCAGACTGCCCACCTTTCTTTTGTCCCAGAGCACCCAGGTATGGATCCCTACTTTCCACAAGCTGCTGGAATCTCAGTCTCTCCAGGTATTCTACCTGTCTTTGCTTTTCAACCCCCTAATAACGAGTATCATGAAAACACCATGAAATATAGGTTTGTGCTCACAGATCAGATCTCTGCAGTTAGGTATTCAGCAGTGCCAGGCCTCCACTTCCTCCCTGCTCTGTTTCTCTTCCTCTCCCAAGAGAGCTGTGTTGGGGGAAGGGCTTGGGTCCTGCTGGGCCATAGCTTTGGTATATTACTCTGTTCTGTGATGTTTATTCTTTTTTCCTGGTGTATGCAGTTTGGGGCACTCTTCTTTCCTGTTGCTCTTTCAGGATTAGTTCTATTAGTTATATTTTCATATTATATGCAGTTTTAGGAGGAAGCCCCTGTCTCACCTCTCATGTGCCATCTTTAATCCTCTCTCTCCATCTGTTTACTTTTAATCTGTATGCATATTTATTTAAAGTATAGACAATGTATAGTTGTGTAATGTTCTTCATTCACTCTAACAATCTCTGTCTTTTAATTGGTGTATTTAGATAAATGACATTCAAAGTGAATATTGATATAGTTGGAATACTATCTACCACACTCATTACTTCTCTCTATTTTTTGCCCTTATTCTTCGTTTCTATTGTTTCTTCTACTCTCTTTTTTGCTATTAAAGTTGTAATTGAGCATTTTATATGAATCTGTTCTCTCTTAGCATATTAGTTATAATTCTTTTTTTTAACTTTCTTTAGGGGATGCCCTGGAGTTTACAATATACATTTACAACTAATCCAAGTCCACTTTGAAATAACATTCTACTACTTCATGGGTTTTGTATTTTAAAATAACCAAACAACTGTAATTCTGTTGGAGGAGGTGATCAAGAGGACATGATGGTTGGCTTATCCACCAGCTAGAACTTGGTAATCAGAGGCTTCTCACCCCCTTCTCTGTCCTTGGAATATACATTCTGCCCAC
Organism: Phataginus tricuspis; assembly: GCA_029783875.1. NCBI lineage: Eukaryota > Metazoa > Chordata > Mammalia > Pholidota > Manidae > Phataginus > Phataginus tricuspis. The sequence goes on along the minus strand of JAQQAC010008350.1, from coordinate 2,295,521 downwards.
TGTTCCCACAGTGAAAGTTATTTCAAGGACATGGCATTAGAGAGTAAGGTGTTGTTGAGGCCATCTGAACAATATACATGACTAAATCCAATTAAGGTCTTAAAATTAACTTTTAAAATTCTGGCAGGTGACTACAGGGATCTACTTATCTTGCAGCCACCACAAACAAGCCTTGTAAATAACTTCCCTTGCTTATTAAACCTTCCATCTACCAATGTAGAGTGGTCTGCCTCTTTCTTCAATCTTCTTTGTCCTTTTTGTATAGGAACCAGTTCATATATTATATATATATATAAGTATACATAATCAAACACATTTTTTCTGTTACTATTTTTAGCAAACTGTTATGTTAGATAAAAATAGAAGTTTTTATTTGACCATCACTTATTTCTTCTTTGAAGCTCTCCCTTTATGTAGATCTAACTCTCTGATCTGTATTATTTCTCTTCTCTCTGAAGAACTTCTCTTAATGTTTCTTGCATGTCACATCTACTAACAACAAATTGAGGGCAATTTTCTTTAGTTGAGAAAGTCTTTATTTCTCTTCTCCTTTTGAAAGATAATTGTGTAAGGTACAGAATTCTAGGTTTGTGGGTATTTTCTCAACACATTAAATATTTCTCATCACTCTTCTCTTGTTTATGTGGTTTCTTTCGAAAAGTCAGATGTAATTCTTATCTTTGGTTTGGCATCTGACATTAATTTGAGGAAATTCTCAGTCTTTATTTCTTCAAATATTTCTTCTGCTTCTTTCTCTCTTCCCTCTCCTTCTGATATCCCCATTATGTGTATGTTACATCTTCAGTAGTTATCCCACAGACTGGATATTCTGTTCTGATTTTTCAGTCTTTTTTGTTTTCAAGATTCTATGGATATATCCTCTAGTTCAGACAGTCTTACCTCAGCCATATTCAGTCTACTAATTAGCCCACTAAAGGCATTCTTCATTTCTCTTACAGTGTTGTTTTTTTTTTAATCTAGCATTTCTTTTGGTTCTTTCTTAGGCTTTCCATCTGTTTGCTCACATTATCCATCTATTCCCACATGCTGTCTACATTATCCTAGAGCTCTTAGCATACTAATCACAGGTATTTTAATTTCCTGGTCAGATCATACAAACCTCCCTGACATATCTGCCATAAGACTGTTGTAAGAACTCAATAAATTAAATCAGAGCAAGTGATTATCTCAATAAACGTCAAATATGTGGTAGTTGTATTTATCACTACATTCACCCTACTGCACAGATTTGACTTCATCCCCCTGTCTCTTCTACTGGCTCCTTCAAAGGTATACACACAGCTACTCACATGAGTTCAAGTTATTACCATATACAATTATGGATTTCTTTCCCTGACTCTTCAAGGAGTAAAAATAGATTAAAGTAGAGGCCCTTCTATTAATATATAAATAAAATTATTAGGAAGAATTAAAATTGTCATTATGCACAGGTAGTATAACAGTATATGACAAAATCCAAAGAACTACAAAATAACCACTAAAATTAATAAGTGAATTTGCTAATATCACCAGATAGATCAATATGAAAAAGCATTGTATTCCTATTAAACATATCAAATTTTTGAAAATAGCACTAGAATGATTTAAATTACAATAGCACTAAAAATAATTATGCATAATTTAACTATCCATAGCTATAACATATATTATGTAACATTATATGTATAACTATGTGCATAAAACAGCTGTAAAATATGCATAAAACCTATAAAGAAATACTTCTGAAATATTGTAGATACATGGTAAAAAACTCTGAATAAAAAGAGGGCTACAATTTTGGTGGACTAGAAGACTCAATATTAAAAAAGAAAAATAGGAAGAAGAAAGAAAAGGAGTCAATTTTCTGCAACTTAACCACAGTTGTTTGGCTATTGACATTCTGATTCTAAACTTTTATAACAATCTAAAAATATGAAAAATATGTAAGGAAATTTTGAAGAAAATAAGTAAAGTTGAACTATAAATTTTGAATATTCAGACACTATGAAGTTATAGTAGTCAATGTAATGTATCACTGGCACAAGGACAGAAAGGTAGATGAAAGTAATTGCATTCAAAGTTCAGAAATCAACTCTAAATATATGGACACGTGATTTATGTCAATAGGGTACGAACAGTAGCTAGTGAAGGGCTATACTAAGTCAGTTAGGTATCTCTATGGCAAAAGAATGTGATTGACACTGATTTTACATCATATGTAAAAGGTGAAATCAAATGTATTATAAAATTTTAGATAAAAGGTAAACTATTAAAGCCTCTGACAGATGACATACAAGAATGTCTGGGAAGGGAGGGATAAGAGGGTAAAAGGGGCATTATGATTGGCAGGCATAGGGTGGGGGGGCTCGGGGGGGACTGTACAGCTCAGAGAAGACAAGTAGTGATTCTCATCTCACTACACTGATGGACAGTGACTGTAATGGGGTTGGTGGGGGGACCTGATGAAGGGGGTAGTTTAATCATCACAATATTGCTCATGTAATTGTAGGTTAATGATACTAAAATAAAATAAATTGTAAAAAAAATGTATTGAAATAAAAACAAGTTGATTTATTAAAAAAAAAAAAAGAATGTCTGCATGACTTTCAGATAGGTTAATTTTTTAACAGAAAAAATACCAATAACCATAAAGAAAAATGCTTGTAAGTTATTTGACAAAGTATAGGGCTCTGCTTATTAAAAGAAGCATGAGGACGGGATGGGTGAAATAAATGAAAGGAAAAAATAAGAATATTTTGGTATTGATCTGGCTGATCATGAGTGTTTATACATGATCCATCAAGCTGTACACTAAGATTTTTGCATTTTATTGCACGTACTTCAATATAAAACAAGCAAAAAAGCAAAAAAAGGAACAACATGACTGTAAGAAAGTGAAAATGCAAGACAGTCTGGGAGAGTGCATTTATTAAAAACACAATAAAGGATTCATATCTGTAAATATAAAAATGCTAACAAATCAATAGGCAAAGACCTATTATCCAATAGAAAAATGAGGGGAGGAGATTTAAATAGGCACTTTACAATATGTATGTTTTGGCCAATAGCTTATCAAAATATGTTCAGTCTTGATAGCACTAATAAAATACAAATTACAATCACAATGAAATATTACCACATTCCACCAGAGTTCCTAAAATTAAAAGACAGGCATTAAGTTTTGAAGGATGTTAGGCAAATACTACTCTCACAGATTTCTGGTGGGAATGTACATGAATGCAAACATTTTTGAAAAACACTTTGGTACAATTAACTATTTATGGACATAGCAAATTCTGTGACATGCCAATTCTATTATCAGGTATTTAATCAACAGAAATGTTTACTAAAATATATCAACAAGAATGCCCATAGCAACACAATAAGCCCCCAAAATAAACATTTGACAGTGGTAGAATAGACACACAAACTGAGATTCTAGAATATAATGGACAAGCAACAACAGGAATGGATATTAAAATCATAATATTGAATAAAAGTTGCTAAATATAAAGAGTAAACATTGATTTTGTTCATGTAAAGCTTAAAACAGGCAAAACATGTTGGGTATTTATTATGTCAGGACAATGGTGGACTTTGTGAGGAGGATATGGCATTGTTGGGGGAGTTCTCAGATATTGGTAATGTTCTATTTCTTGACCTGTTTGATGGCAAAAATGGTGTGTTTATATTTTTATAATTCACCAAGCTCTGCACTTATGAGTTGTGCTTTTTTCTGTATTTTTCTTTAATTAAGAAAAAAATATTTATTTAGAGACATTTAAATGAGAGTTGTAGATTAGAAGCAATCTGTCTGGAACTCTTTTTGTTTTGTTTTGTTTTTTCCAAGAAGATATGCAATAGAACCTTTATATTTTTATTTTTTAAATGCATTAAAATTATCTAAATAAAAACATTAAAATAGTGCTGGTAAAATGTGTAATTTAAAAATCAGCAATGAAAAACAGTGGATCAAAACAAACTGTCTAATACCTTCAATTATGTTTAATGCATACAGAAGAAATATTTTTAGTAAAAACAGGTAAAGAAAACGGTAGAAACCAGTAAATACCTATTGTTAAATAGTAGAAATTTCAAAAATTCACTAAAATTGAAAGTTAAGACAGATTGTCAGATTAAATTCTCAAACATCCAAGTAAATACTTTTTAATACAGACATACCTAGAACATAAAGATATTGAGAAATTATAGGTAAAAAAGAAACAAACATTCAATGAAGAGTAATCTTTTCAACAAAAAGAGCTGGGGAAGAAATTCATCTAGACACAGAACTTACACCCTTCAGAAAAATTCACACAGAATGGATCACAGACCTATATATGAGATGCAAAACTATAAAACTTCCAGAAAGTAACATAAAAGAAAAATCTAACTGATCTTGACTTTCATGGCACTTTTTAAAAATAACACCAAAACATGATCCATGAAAGGAAAAATTGATAACATGAATTTCATTAAAATTAAAAACTTATCTGTGAAAGTATTAAGACAAACAAAAGCAACACGGACTAGGAGAAAATGTTTGCAAAAGACACATCTGATAAAGGTATGGTATCCAAAATATATACATACACATGTAAAAAACACTTCAAACTCAACAATAAGTAAGCCAACAACCCAATTAAAAAATGGGCAAGAGATCTCAGCAGACACTTTTTCAAAGAAAATATGCTGATGACAATTAGAATCTGAAAAAATGCTTAATATTACTTAATGTTACTAGGAAATTGTAATTTACTTAAACTATATTCTTTTATTGAATAGTTAACATACAGTATGACATCAGTTTCAGGTATACAACACAGTGATTTTACAATTATACACATTAAGAAATGCTCATTATAGTAAGTGTTGTTATCAATTGCAGTTTGAAACAGTGAGATAACACTACACACCTAAAAGAATAGAAAAAGTCCGCCACACTGACAAAAGCAAATGCTAGCAAATGTGTGGAGGACAGAAACTTTCCTATCTTATTGGTGGGAATGCAAAATGGTACAATCACTTTGGAAGACAGTTTGGCAGCTTTTTACAAAGCTAAGCACACTCATACCATATGATCCAGAAGTCACACTTTTTGGTATTTATCCAGATGAGTTGAAAACAAATGTCTACACAAAAATTTACACATGAATTTATAGCAACTTTATTCATAATTGTCAAAACTTATATTCAATCAAGATGTCCTTAGCTAGGTGAACGGAGCAATAAACAGTACCACATCCAGACAATGGAATATATCAAGCCACAGAAAGACATGGAAGAAACTTAAATACATGTTGCTAAGTGGAAACAGCCAATCTGAAAAGGCTACATACTAAATGATTCCAAATATATGGCATTTTGGAAAAAATTAAAACCATGGAGACAGTAAAAATTTAGTGGTTAGCAGGGTGTAGAGGGAAAGATGAATAGATGGAGCACAGTTGATTTCTAAGGCAGTAAGACTATGGCTTTATGATATGATAATTGTGGATACATGTCATCATATATTATTGAAAACTCATAGAGTGAACAAAACAGAAAGTAAACCCTGATATATACTATAGACTTTCATTAATAATAAGGTTTCAGTATTGGCTTATCAATTATAACAAATGTACCACACTAATGTAAGATTATAGTAATAGGGAAAACTGTGTGGAACGGAGGGGTGAAGGAGTGTATGAAAGCTCTGTAATTTCTATTCAATTCTTCTGTAAACCTAAAACTGCTCTAAATATTAGTCTATAATTTTTTTAAATGAACAAATATATACAATATGCTCATGACAGAAAACAAAGCCAGTGTAACTGTATAAATATCAAAGTGGGATTTTAAAACACAAAGCATTATTAGGAGATAGAAAAAATTCACTACATAATGATGAAATTGTGATTTGCTTTTTAAGATTAATTGTAACTGATGACATTGCTTGAGACCTATGAAATACACATATTTCATGATGACTTTATCCATTATTTTAAAGAGAGAGTTAAAAACATGTTTTTAATTTGTTCATAATACTACAAGGAAAAAATTTATAAACATAGGGAATACTTGACCAATGCATAGAGAAATATTGGAAAATATAGATTTTGGCACTCCCAAATTAAAGAAAATCTGTGATTCAAAAGCCCACACAGAACATCTTAATGAAAGAATTATATGACCATAAAACAAAGCACTATAATCTGCAAAGACCCAGTATTACACAGATGGTATTCTACAACCAAAGAGCAATGAAATTGGAAACAAGTTATAAATGAATTATGCATTTGTCTGGATTTGATAAAGATACTTTATTGCCTCATGAGCAAAAGAAAAATACCATAATTGAAAACTTTTTAAGTTCAATTATGAAAATGCTACCAAAATAAATATTAGAAAAGAAAGTGGAATTAAGTTATAGCAGAGATTAAAGCTACAGTGAAAGAATGTTATAAATAATTGTTATGCTTATGTATTTCAATACTTAATCTAAATTTTCACTAGGAAAAATATTTAGCAATATTTATCAAGCAAAAATACCAAGCCTGATTATTCTTATAACCACTAAACAGAAAAATCAGCACTTTTAAATGTTCCCACAATGAACATCCCAGGCTAAAATAGCTTCTCAGGTAAATTTCTGTAAATGTTCAAAGAACTCAAATCATTTTATTCAAATATTAGCTATTAAGCATGTTATAGGAAAACAAATACTTCTTATATCTCTTTTATGAGGCAAAGAATCTTGGTATCACTACTACATGATAATATGCTGAGAAAGAAAAACTTCAGGCCATAAAGATAGTTTGAAAATATTAGTATAATATTAGCAAACACATCTAGTAAAGATTACCTATATTTTTATATATCTATGTAGCAATATAACCAATTTGGGTTTGTTCTAGTAATGGGAGAGTGGCTTAACAGGAGAACGTTTTATAAATCTCATTTGATTCTTCAACAGATAAATGAAAAAAATGTAATCATCTCAAAATGATAGAGGAAATTGTTTGTTTAAATTCATCCCAGAAAAAAATTGAGAAAGAGGAAAATGAAAGTGAAAACATGCCATTGGGTATCTCTACAACAAATTGAGAGCAAATATCATTCTTCAAGGTGGACTATTAGAAACTTTCCCTTTGAAACTGGGATCAAGACTTAGATTTCTATATTGGGAATTAGTCAATCCCTACATGAAAATAAACTGCACAAGGACTATAAAAAAAACCCAGAAAGGCCAGTATTCTCTGACTACGTAATTGGCTAAAAGTATTCTAAAGATTAACATACAACACAGCTGACTTTGTAGTTATCACCAAAAACAGTTAAAACTGTAATTTAAAATGACAATATTTATAATAATATCAAAAGTTAAGGTACTTAGTAATATATAAAGAAGTGGGAGATTCAAGATGGTGGTGTGAGAGGTGAGACAGAGAGCTCCTCCAAAAATCACAAACAGTACAAAAATATAGTTAATAAATACAAGTAACCTTCAGACAGCACAAGAAAGAAGGCTGCACCAGACTGCATACAGACCTCATGAACAGAGCAGACCTCAAGAAACAGGGTAACGTACGAAAGCTTTAATCCGGTGGGACACAAGCCCTTCCCTCACCCAGCTCACAGGTGGGAGGAAGAGAAACGGAACGCAGGAGGGGGTGAAAGCCTGGGACTGCTGGACACCTAGCCCTGGACATCTGCTTTGTGAGCAGAATCCTATACTGTGTGGTGCCCAGGGCGTTGGGGAGCTCAGACAGGTGGAGTGCTTGAGAAACTGACATTCCAGCCATTTGTGGAGGAGGGGATCCATACCTAGCCTCTCTGTGTCAGAGGGAAGGCAGGGAGTCTGAGGGGCTTCCTAGCAGTGAGAGGGCTGCTGAAGGGGTAGGGTTTGCATGGAGATTGCTGTGCGAGAGAAGGGAGAACTGGACAAGGTTGCCTGGGCACACTCTGCCCAGCTGCTTGGGAACTTTGAGGAGCTTCAGGTGCTCCATCCCCCTGACTGCTTACTCAGCTCTGAGGCCTCCCACTGTGACACACAGCCCGCAGAGCCTTCCTACTGGCCTGCAGGCACCTGCTCGCAAACCCACAATCACTGCGCAGGCATCAGGCCAGCCAGAGGGAGGCCCCACCTACAACAGCTACAGATGCAAAGCACAGAAGATTACCCATGTGTGCTTGGCCTACTGCGCCTGACACTGGAGACAGGCACCACAGACGGAAAGCAGGAAACAGATCTTTCCTTCCCCCAGGCACCAGCTCCACTCCCCTACAACCCCCAACTTCACTCTAGGGGCTCAGTAACTCCAGAGACTGGAGTTTCTGCACAGTAGTGGGCACCACACAGAAATATGAAACATCAAAAGAACATGGCTCAGACCAAAATCTCACAAACCCCAGAAAGAGGGTCAAATGAAACTGAACTCACATATCTTCCAGAAAGAGAGTTAAAAATAAAAATTATAAACATGCTTTTGGAGGTACAGAAAATATTCAAGACCTCAGGAATGAATTTAAGATGGAGATTCAATCATTAAGAAATACCATAGCTGAAATGCAACATACAATGGAGGGATTTAAAAGCAGATTAGATGTAGTAGAACAGATGGTAAATGGAATAGAAATTAGAGAAGAGACATACAAAGAAGCTAAGGCACAGAAAGAAAAAAGGATCCCTAAGAATGAAAGAATATTTAGAGAACTGTGTGACTTATCCAAACGGTACAATATTCTCATTATAGGGGTACTAGAAGAAGACGAGAGAGAAAAAGGGATAGAAAGTGTCTTTGAAGAGGTGATTACTTAAAACGTCCCCAATCTGGGCAAAGAGATAGTCTCTCAGGCCATGGAGGTGCACAGATCTCCCAATACAAGGGACCAAGGAAGACAACACCAAGACATATAATAATTAAAATGGCAAAGATCAAGGATAAAGACAGACTTTTAAAAGCAGCTAGAGAGAGAAAAAAGATCACATACAAAGGAAAACCCATCAGGCTATCATCAGACTTGTCAGCAGAACCCTTACAGGAGAGAGGAGAGTGGCATGATATATTTAATGCAATGAAGCAGAAGGGCCTTGAACCAAGAATACTCTACCCAGCAAGGTTATCATTTAAATTTGAAGGAGGGATTAAATAATTTTCACATAAGCAAAAGCTGAGAGCATTTACCTCCCACAAACCACCTCTACAGGGCATTTTGGAGGGACTGTTATAGATGGAAGTATCCCTAAGGCTAAACAGATATCATTCAAGGGAAAATAAAGAGTACAGAATATGATTCATAACATACAAAGAATGGAGGAAGAAGAAAAAGGAGGAAAAAAAAAAGAACCTTTAGGTTGAGTTTGTAATAGTATACAAAATAAGTTAAATAAGACAGATAGTAAGGGAATTGGCCTTTAACCTTTGGGAACAACGAATTTAAGCCTGCAATGGCAATAAGTACATACCTATCGATAATCAGCCTAAATGTAAATGGTCTGAATGCACCAATCAAAAGACATAGAGTTACTGAATCGATTAAAAAAAACAAGACCCATCTGTATGCTGCCTACAAGAGACTCACATCAAACCCAAAGACATACACAAACTGAAAGTAAAGGGATGGACAAAGATATTCCATGCAAGTAATAGTGAGAAAAAAGCAGGAGTTGCAGTACTTGTATCAGACAAAATAGACTTCAAAACAAAGAAAATCACGAGACAAAGAAGGACATTACATAATGATAAAAGGGTCAGTCCAACAAGAGGATATAACTATTATAAATATCTATGCACGCAACACAAGATCACCTACAAATGTGAAACTAATACTAACAGAATTAAAGGGGGAAATAGAATGCAATGCATTCATTTTAGGAGACTTCAACACATCACACACTCTGAAGGACACATCAACCAGACAGAAAATAAGTAAAGAGACAGAGGCACTGAACAACATATTAGAACAGATGGACCTAACGGACATATACAGAACACTCCATCCAAAAGCAACAGGATACACATTCTACTAAAGTGCACATGGAACATTTTCAAAAATTGATCATGTACTAGGCCATAAAAAGAACCTCAGTAAATTCAAAAAGATTGAAATTGTACCAAAGAGCTTCTCAGACCACAAAGGTGTTAAACTAGAAATAAATCACACAAAGAAAATGAAGAAGCCTGTGGGGAACTACCTTGAATTTCTGCTACACCACAGCTTCCCGCCGAGTGTTCTCACTTAAGTCCACCGCTTACGTCAGAGACAACTGCGCGTGCGCACAACTCTGTGAGTGATTGGAAATTTGAAGGTTGCCTTGTTAGCATAAGGTGTAACCAATCAGAAGAGACCACACCCTATATATTCCGTGTTCTGAGCTGCAATAAACGAGTTCCTTCTTTGACTGAGCTCTCTGTCGCATCTGATTGTCTCCGGGGACAGCGGAGGCTGAGGAATGGGCAGATAGTCGGCTCTTGCCTCCCTTGCTTCGCCTTGTCGGGGCGTGCCTCTCCCTCCCTTCCTTTCCCTCCGCTGGCTCGGAGGGTCACTGAAACAACTAGTAGTCCTGACGGTGAGCAGGACCGGCAGGGGAGAGGCTAGAAACCCCGACAGATGCCCACAAACACATGCAGGCTTAATAACATGCTCCTAAATAATCAATGAATCAATCACCCAATAAAAACAGAGATCAAGCAATATGTGGAGACAAATGACAACAATAATTCAACACCACAAAATCTGTGGGATGCAGTGAAAGCTGTGCTAAGAGGGAAAAATATTGCAATACAGGCCTACCTCAGGAAAGAAGAACAATCCCAAATGGAACAGTCTAAACTCACAATTAATGAAACTAGAAAAGGAAGAACAGATGAGACCCAAAGTCAATAGAAAGAGGGACATTATAAAGATTAAAGCATAAATAAATAAAATTGAGAAGAATAAAACAATAGAAAGAATCAACCAAAATAGGAGCTGGTTCTTTGAGAAAATAAACAAAATATATAAATACCTAGCCACACTTATCAGAAAAAGAAAAGAGTCTACACACATAAACAGAATCAGAAATGAGAAAGTAAAAATCACTACACATAACATAGAAAAAGGAAGAATTCTGAGAGAATTCTATGAAAAATTATATGGTAAAAATCTGGAAAACCTAGAAGAAATGGACTACTTTCTAGAAAAATACAACCTTCCAAGGGTGACCCAGGAAGGAACAGAAATTCTGAATAGAAAAATTACCAGCAAAGAAATTGAATTGGTAATCAAAAAACTATCTAAGAACAAAACCCTTATACCAGATGGTTTCACTGCTGAATTTTATCAAACATTTAGTAAAGACCTAATACCCATCCTCATTAAAGTTTTCCCAAAAGTAGAAGAGGAGGGAATACTCCCAAACTCATTCTACAAGGCCAACATCACTCTAATATAAAAACCAGACAAAACACCACAAAGAAAGAAAATTACAGACCATTATCCCTGATGAACATAGATGCAAAAATACTCAACAAAATATTAGCAAACCAAATTCAAAAATACATAAGAAAGATCATCTACCATGATCAAGTGGAATTCATCCCAGGAATACAAGGATCATACTACATTCGAAAATCCATCAACATCATTCGCTACATCAGTAAAAAGGACAAAAACGACATGATCATCTCCATAGATGCTGAAAAACATTCAACAAAATTCAACATCCATTCATGATAAAAACTCCCAACAAAATGGGTATAGAGGGCAAGTACCTCAACATAATAAAGGCCAAATATGAAAAACCCACAGCCAACATTATACTTAACAACGAGAAGTTGAAAGTTTTTCCTTTAAGATCAAGAACAAGACAAGGATGCCCACTCTCCCCACTGTTATTCAACATAGTACTGGAGGTCCTAGCCACGGCAATCAGACAACACAAAGAAATAAAATGCATCCAGATTGGCAAGGAAGAATTCAAACTGTCCTTGTTTGCAGATGACATGATATAGTACATAAAAAACCCAAAGAATCCACTCCAAAAATATTAGATCTAATATCTGAATTCAGCAAAGTTGCAGGATACAAAATTAACACACAGAAATCTGTTGCATTCCTATACACTAATGATGAACCAGCAGCAAGAGAAATCAGGAAAACAATTCCATTCACAATCGCATCCAAACAAATAAAATACCTAGGAATAAACCTAACCAAGGAAGTGGAAGACCTATACCCTGAAAACTACAAGACACTCTTAAGAGAAATTAAAGAGGACACTAATAAATGGAAATTCATCCCATGGTCTTGGCTAGGAAGAATTAATATTGTTAAAATGGCCATCCTGCCTAAGGCAATCTACAAATTCAATGCAATCCCTATTAAACTACCAGCAGCATTCTTCAATGAACTAGAGCAAATACTTCTAAAATTCATATGGAACCATAAAAGACTCTGAATATCCAAAGCAATCCTGAGAAGGCAGAATAAAGCAGGAAGGATTATGCTCCCTGACTTCAAGCTCTACCACAAAGCTACAGAAATCAAGACAATTTGGTACTGGCACAACAACAGAACCATAGACAATTGGAACAGAATAGAGAGCCCAGATATAAACCCAAGCATATATGGTCAATTAATATATGATAAAGGAGCCATGGATATACAATGGGAAAATGACAACCTCTTCAACAGCTGGTGTTGGCAAAACTGGACAACTACATGTAAGAGAATGAAACTGGATTACTGTCTAACCCCATACACCAAATTAAACTCAAAATGGATGAAAGTCCTGAATGTAAGTCATGAAACCATAAAATTCTTAGAAAAATTATTGGCAAAAATCTCTTGGATATAAACATGAGCAACTTCTTTATAAACATGCCTCCCCGGGCAAGGGATACAAAAGCAAAAATGAATGAATTTGACTATATCAAACTAAAAAGCTTCTGTACAGCAAGGGATACAACCAGTAGAACAAAAAGACATCCTACAGTATGGGAGAATATATTCATAAATGACATATCCGATAAGGGGTTGACATCCAAATCATATAAAGAGCTCATGCACCTCAACAAACAAAAAGCAAATAATCCAATTAAAAAATCTGCAGAGGAGCTGAACAGACACTTCTCCAAAGAAGAAATTCAGATGGCCAACAGGCACATGAAAAGATGCTCCACATCACTAGTCATCAGAGAAATGCAAATTAAAAGCACAATGAGACATCACCTCACATCAGTTAGGATGGCCACCACCCCAAAGGCAAACAACAACAAAAGTTGGCAAGGATGTGGAGAAAGGGGAACCCTCCTACACTGCTGGTGGGAATGTAAATTAGTACAACCATTGTGGAAAGTAGTATGGAACTTACTCAAAAACTCAAAATAGAAATATAATTTGACCCAGGAATTCCACTCCTAGGAATTTACCCTAAGAATGCAGTAGCCCAGTTTGAAAAAGATATATGCACCGCTATGTTTATCGCAGCACTATTTACAATAGCCAAGAAATGGAAGCAACCTAAGTGTCCATCAGTAGATGAATGGATAAAGAAGAGGTGGTACATATACACAATGGAATATTATACAGCCATAAGAAGAAAACAAATCCTACCATTTACAGCAACATGGATGGAGCTAGAGGGTATTATGCTTAGTGGAATAAGCCAGGTGGAGAAAGACAAGTTCCAAATGATTTCACTCATATGTGGAGTATAAGAACAAAGGAAAAACTGAAGGAACAAAACAGCGGCAGACTCACAGAACCCAAGAATGGACCAACAGTTACCAAAGGGAAAGGGACTGGGGAGGATGGGTGGGAAGGGAGGGATAAGGGGGTAAAAAAGGCTACTACAATTAGCACACATAATGTAGCGGATGTGGGGGTGGGGTGGGGGGATACGGGGAAGGCAGTATAACACAGAGAAGACAAGTAGTGATTCTATAACATCCTTCTACACCGATGGACAGTGACTGTAATGGGGTATGTGGTGGGAACTTGATAATAGGGGGTCTAGAAACCATAATGTTGTTCATGTAATTGTATATTAATAATAGTAAAATTAAAAAATGTGTACATCCTTATTTTTAAAGTTAAAGAATAATTCAGATAAGTAAAAAAAGCCTATTGAGACATGTAATATTTATGGATTTTATTTCACATGAATAATTTATGGTTTCTTGTGATTCTAAGAAAAACCTCAACTCTCAACCAATTTTTTTCAAGAATCTTAACAACGGATTCTAAAAGGTGCCAAGATGGCAAAGCAAAGAAAGGACCAAGAATTTGAGAATAGTTCTGAGAAAATAATCCTTGGCTGGAGGTGGGGAGGGACCACTTCTACCTTTTATTACAACTTAAAAACTGAAAGTAATTAGGACTGTGTGGTATTGGCCCAAGAACAGGCAACTAACCAATGGAACTAATAAACCAGAGACAAACCCAGAAAACTGGTTTATAATGAAGATGGCAAGCAGGACACTGAGGAAAAGGAGACGACTCGATATACGCCCTGGGGCTGTTGGGTATTCACATGAGAACTGAAACTGGAGACCTACCTCACACTACGCGTAATGTTCAAGTTTCCATGAATCAAGCAATTACAAGTAAAAGGGAAATTTTTAAAAATTAAAATAATATATAGCCCACCTTTAACAAGGGTATAGAGAAGCCCTAAATCATAAAGAAAGCCCTGATCATAAAGAAAAAGATTGAATTATTCAAATTAATTGAAATGAAAAGACGCTTCTATTTAAAACACACTTTAAACAGAATGAAAAGATAATTCACATGCTGAGAGAAGATACTGCAGCATATATAACCAACATTAGTCCAGTACACAGAGCTTATTATTAGATTCTAATATGTCAACAAATAAAAGACAAACCAAACAGAAAAAAAGATAAGCATTGTGAACAGAAATTTTACAAAGAGAACTAGGGTAAGTGCTCACCTGAGAAAACATTCAACTACAGTGGTAATCACAGAAGTGCAAATTGAGATCACAATTAGATAGCAGTATATATCTACTTGATGGGCTAAATTTAATTCTGATAAATATACATATGATGGTCAACTTCTATACACTGCTAGTTGGAATGTTAGTTTGATATAACAACTTTAAAAAATGTGGCCACTTAACTAAGCCCCTAGCAGTTCCATTACTAAGTGTAATACCTGGGGAAACCTATGCACACTTGCTCCAGGAGATATGGAAAATAGTGTTTCTGACAGCAAAATATAAAGAAAAACCTCATTATCTAGTAAGTGAATAAATTAAAACTATATGTCAATAAAAATGTCTAGACTCTACATCTGTGGCAATATATTATAGAATCAAAATTTCCAAGGTAAAATTGCAAGGCACAAATACTACATAAATTATAATACCATTAAAAAAATTAAAAACAGACAAACCAAACAATACATCACACAATGATATAATCATGGATTATGTTATAAGCTACTATAGAAAAACAAACAATAGAAAATATAAGATTTAGTATATACTTGATCCCAACAAGGTTGAGAAAATAGAATTAAGGGATAAGGATAAAGACAGTTCAAGGCTATTGGTAATGTTAATCATTTTAATTTTAGTGGTTCACTCATACGTTCCTTTTTGTTTCTTTTGTCCATTGTGTTAAGTTTCATAACTTACAAATATGTTACCATGTGGGGGGATTTGTATCAGTAATAACACATAAAGGCATATTTTAAACTTCAGTATGCATTTTGTCTTTAAAGGTATTTAGGCATGTTAGAAAGCATCAGACAAATTTATGAAAGCCTGCAGTGCATAGTAAAAAGTGACAAAAACTATGAAAGAGTAGCAAAGACTTGTCTGTAAAGTCTCAGGAAAGAG
This sequence comes from Phataginus tricuspis, assembly GCA_029783875.1. Classification (NCBI taxonomy): domain Eukaryota; kingdom Metazoa; phylum Chordata; class Mammalia; order Pholidota; family Manidae; genus Phataginus; species Phataginus tricuspis. The sequence continues at coordinate 2,279,692 of JAQQAC010008350.1, read as the reverse complement.
GAAGTTAGTATCAGCCAGAGAAGTAGGGGTAACACAGTGGTCTTTAATAACACATGTGATCGGCGTGCTTGAAAATGCGTGTGCCAAATGTGTGTGTTGCAGTTGCAGAAGCATCTTAAGAGTGTTTATGGCTCATTATGCATCATTTATTGGACCATGCTGTATATCATGTTATAATTTATAAAGGTGCAGAATTCATGGAATTGGAAATTCACTGTATATTTTTGTGGAAATTTACCTTGAAAAAATTCTGTTTCTTTTTTTTCTTTTAATTCTGTTATTGGTAATCTACAATTACATTTGCAATATTATGGTTACTAAACTCCCCACTTCATCAAGTCCGCCCTGCATACCCCATTACAGTCACTGTCCATCAGCAAAGTAAAATTCTATAGACTCACTTGTCTTCTCTGAGGTGTACAGCCCTCCCGGTGCCACCCCCTACATTAATGTCTGCTAATCTTAATGACCCTCTTTCCCCCTTGTCCCTCTCTTCCCACCCATCCTCCCCAGTCCCTTTCCCTTTGGTAACTATTAGTCCGTTCTTGGGTTCTGTGAGTCTGCTGCTGTTTTGTTCCTTCAGTTTTTTTCTTTGTTCTTATACTCCACATATGAGTGAAATCATTTGATACTTGTCTTTTTCGGCTTGGCTTATTTCACTGAACATAATACCCTCTAGCTCCACCCATGTTGTTGCAAATGGTAGGATTTGTTTTCTTCTATGGCTGAATAATATTCCATTGTATACGGACCACATCTTCTTTATCCATTCATCTACTGATGGACACTTAGGTTGCTTCCATTTCTTGGCTATTGTAAATAGTGCTGTGATAAACAAAGGGGTGCATATGTCTTTCTCAAACTGGGCTGCTGCATTTTTAGGGTAAATTCCTAGGAGTGGAATTCCTGGGTCAAATGGTATTTCTATTTTGAGTTTTTTGAAGAACCTCCATACTGCTTTCCATAATGGTTGAACTAATTTACATTCCCACCAGCAGTACAGGAGTGTTCCCCTTTCTCCACATCCTTGCCAACATTTGTTGTTGTTTGTGCTTTGGATGTTGGCCATTCTTACTGATGTGAGGTGATATCTCATTGTGGTTTTAATTTGCATTTCTCTGATGATTAGCGATGTGGAGCATCTTTTCATGTGCCTGTTGGCCATATGAATTTCTTCTTTGGAGAAGTGTCTATTCAGATCCTGTGCCCATTTTTTAATTGGATTATTTGTTTTTTGTTTGTTGAGGTGTGTGAGTTCTTTGTATATTTTGGATTTCAACCACTTACCAGATATGTCATTTATGAATATATTTTCCCATACTGTAGGATGTCTTTTTATTCTACTGATGGTGTCCTTTGCTGTACAGATATTCAGCTTGATATAGTCCCACTTGTTCATTTTTGCTTTTGTTTCCCTTGCCCAGGGATATGTTTGTGAAGAAGTCGATCCTGTTTATGTACAAGAGATTTTTCCCTATGTTTTTTTCTAAGAGTTTTATGGTTTCATGACTTACATTCAGGTCTTTGATCCATTTTGAGTTTACTTTTGAGTATGGGGTTAGACAGTAATTCAGTTTCATTCTCTTTTATGTAGCTGTCCAGTTTTGCCAACACCAGCTGTTGAAGAGGCTGTCATTTCCCCATTGTATATCCATGGCTCCTTTATAATATATTCATTGGCCATATATGCTTGGGTTAATATCTGGACTCTCTATTCTGTTCCACTGGTCTATGGGTCTGTTCTTGTGTCAGTACCAAATTGTCTTGATTACTGTAGCTTTGTAGTAGAGCTTGAAGTCTGTGAGCATAATTCCCCTGTTTTATTCTTTCTTCTCAGGATTGCTTTGGCTATTCAGGGTTTTTTGTGGTTACATATGAATTTTAGAACTATTTGTTCCAGTTCATTGAAGAATGCTGTTGTTACTTTGATAGGGATTGCATTGAATCTGTAGATTGCTTTAGGTAGTATAGCCATTTTGACAATATTATTCCTAGCCAAGGGCATGGGATGAATTTTCATTTGTTAGTGTCTTCAATTTCTCTTAGGAGTGCCTTGTAGTTTTCAGGGTACAGGTCTTTAATTTCCTTCGTTAGGTTTAATCCTATGTATTTTATTCTTTTATAATTATTTATTTATTTATTTATTTATAAATTTTTAAAAATATATTTTGGTATCATAAATCTATAATTAAATGTGCAATATTATGGTGATTAAACTACCCCCTTCCATCAGGTCCCCCCCACCAACTCCATTACAGTCACTGCCCATCAGCGTAGTAAGATGCCATAGAATCACTACTTGTCTTCTCTGAGTTGTACAGCCCTCCCCGTGCCCCCCATAACTTACGTCTGCTAATTGTAATGCCCCATTTTATCCCTCCCTTACCACCTATCTTCCCCAGTCCCTTTCCCTTTGGTAACTATTAGTCCATTCTTGGGTTATGTGAGTCTGCCGCTGTTTTGTTCCTTCAGTTTTTTCTTTGTTCTTATACTCCACATATGAGTGAAATCATTTGATACTTGTCTTTTTCAGCTTCGCTTATTTCACTGAGCATAATATCCTCTAGCTCCATCCATGTTGTTGCAAATGGTAGGATTTGTTTTCTTCTTATAGCTGAATAATATTCCATTGTGTATATGTACCACATCTTCTTTATCCATTCATCTACTGATGGACACTTAGGTTGCTTCCAATTCTTGGCTATTGTAAATAGTGCTGCAATAAACATAGGGGTGCATCTGTCTTTTTGAAACTGGGATGCTGCATTCTTAGGGTAAATTCCTAGGAGTGGAATTCCTGGGTCAAATGGTATTTCTATTTTGAGTTTTTTGGGGAACCTCCATACTGCTTTCCACAATGGTTGAACTAATTTGCATTCCCACCAGCAGTGTAGGAGGGTTCCTTTTTCTCCACATCCTCGCTGACATTTGTTGTTTGTGTTTTGGATGTTGGCCATCCTCACTGGTATGAGGTGATATCGCATTGTGGTTTTAATCTGCGTTTCTCTGATGATTAGTGAAGTGGAGCATATTTTCATGTGCCTGTTGGCCATCTGAATTTCTTCTTTAGAGAAGTGTCTATTCATGTCCTCTGCCCATTTCTTAATTGGATTATTTGCTTTTTGTTTGTTAAGGTGTGTGAGTTCTTTGTATATTTTGGATGCAAACCCCTTATCAGATACGTCATTTATGAATATATTCTCCCATACGGTAGGATGTCTTTTTGTTCTACTGATGGTGTCCTTTGCTGTACAGAAGCTTTTCAGCTTGATATAGTCCCACTTGTTCATTTTTGCTTTTGTTTCCCTTGCCCGGGGAGATATGTTCATGAAGAAGTCACTCATGTTTATGTCCAAGAGATTTTTGCCTATGTTTTTTTCTAAGAGTTTTATGGTTTCATGACTTACATTCAGGTCTTTGATCCACCTTGAGTTTACCTTTGTGTATGGGGCTAGACAGTAGTCCAGTTTCATTCTCTTACATGTAGCTGTCCAGTTTTTCCAACACCAGCTGCTGAAGAGGCTGTCATCTCCCCATTGTATATCCAAGGCTCCTTTATCAAATATTAATTGACTGTAAATGTTTGGGTTAATGTTTTGATTTTGTATTCTGTTCCTCTGGTCTGTGGGTCTGTTTTTGTGCCAGTACCAAATTGTCTTGATTACTGTGGCTTTGTAGTAGAGCTTGAAGTCAGGGAGCATAATTCCCCCTGTTTGATTCCTGCTTCTCAGGATTGCTTTGACTATTCGGGGTCCTTTGTGGTTCCATATGAATTTTAGAATTATTTGTTAGAGTTCATTGAAGAAAGCTGTTGGTAGTTTGATAAGGATTGCATTGAATCTGTAGATTGCTTTAGGTAGTATAGACATTTTGACAATATTCATTCTTCCTAGCCAAGAGCATGGGATGCCTTTCCATTTGTTAGTGTCCTCTTTAATTTCTCCTAGGAGTGTCTTGTAGTTTTCAGAGTACAGGTCTTTCACTTCCTTCATTAGGTTTATTCCTACGTATTTTATTCTTTTTGATGCAATTGTGAATGAAATTGTTTTCTTCATTTCTCTTTTTGTTAGTTCATCATTAGTGTATAGGAAAGCAACAGATTTCTGTGTGTTAATTTTGTATCTTCCAACTTTGCGGTATTCAGTTATTAGTTCTAGTAGTTTTGGAGTGGAGTCTTTAGGGTTTTTTATGTACAGTATCATGTCATCTGCAAATAGTGACAATTTTACTTCTTCTTTACCAATCTGGATGCCTTGTATGTCTTTGTTTTGTCTGATTGCCGTGGCTAGGACCTCCAGTACTATGTTGAATAACAGTGGGGAGAGTGGGCATCCCTGTCTTGTTCCCTATCTTAGATGAAAAGCTTTCAGCTTCTCGCTGTTAAGTATGATGTTGGTTATGGGTTTGTCATGTATGGCCTATATTATGTTGAGATACTTGCCCTCTATACTCATTTTGTTGAGAGTTTTTATCATGAATGGATGCTGAATTCTGTCAAATGCTTTTTCAGCATCTATGGAGATGATCATGTGGTTTTTGTTCTTCTTTTGGTTGATGTGGTGGATGATGGTGATGAATTTTCAAATGTTGTACCATCCTTGCATCCCTGAGATGAATCCCACTTGATCATGGTGTATTATCCTCTCGATGTATTTTTGAATTTGGTTTGCTAATATCTTGTTGAGTATTTTTGAACCTATGTTCATCAGGGATATTGGTCTGTAATTTTCTTTTTTGGTGGGGTCTTTGCCTGGTTTTGGTATTGGAGTGATGCTGGCTTCATAGAATGAGTTTGGAAGTATTCCCTCCTCTTCTATTTTTGGAAAACTTTATTGAGAATGGTTATTATTTCTTCTCTATATGTCTGATAAAGTTCAGCAGTGATTCCATCAGGCCTGCGGGTTTTGTTCTTTCGTAGTTTTCTGATACTGATTCAATTTCATTGCTCTAATTTGTCTATTTAGGTTTTCTGTTTCTTCCTTGGTCAGTCTTAGAGGTTGTATTTCTCTAAGGAGTTGTCCATTTCTTCTAGGTTTTCCAGCTTCTTAGCATATAGATTGTCTTAGTATTCTCTAAAAATTCTTTGTATTTCTGTGGGGTCTGTTGTGATTTTTTCTTTCTCACTTGTGATTCTGTTTGTGTGTAGATTCTCTTTCTTTCTTAATAAGTCTACCTGAGGGTATATCTATTTTGTTTATTTTTTCAAAGAACCAGCTCTTGATTTCAATAATTTTTTTCTATTGTTTCATTCTTCTAAATTTTATTTATTTCTTCTCTAATCTTTATCATGTCCCTCCTTCTGGTGACTTTGGACCTCATTTGTTCTTCTTTTTCCAATTTCAATAATTGTGACTTTAGAGTATTTATTTGGGATTGTTCTTCCTTCTTTAAATATGTCTGGATTGCAATATACTTTCCTTTTAAAACTGCCTTTGCTGCATCCCACAGAAGTTGGGGCTTTGTGCTGTTGTTTTCATTTGTCTCCATATATTGTTTGATCTCTGTTTTATTTTGGTTATTGATCCATTGATTATTTAGGAGCATGTTATTAAGCCTCCATGTATTTGTGAGCATTTTGTTTTCTTTGTACAATTTATTTCAAGTTTTATACCTTTGTGATCTGAGATGTTGGTTGGTAGAATTTCAATATTTTGAATTTACTGAGGTTATTTTTGTGGCCTAGTATATGGTCTATTCTGGAAAATGTTCCATGTGCACTTGAGAAGAATGTGTATCCTGCTGCTTTTGGGTGTAGAGTTCTGTAGATGTCTCTTAGGTCCATCTGTTCTAGTGTGCTGCTCAGTGCCTCTGTCTTTACTTATTTTCTGTCTGTATGATCTGTCCTTTGGAGTGAGTGGTGTGTTAAAGTCTCCTAAAATGAATGCATTGCTTTCTATTTCCCCCTTTAATTCTGTTAGTATTTTTTCACATATGTTGGCGCTCCTGTGTGGGTGCATATATATTTATAATAGTTATATCTTCTTGTTCGACTGACCCCTTTATCATTACGTAATGTCCTTCTTTATCTCTTGCTACTTTCTTCATTTTGAAGTCTATTTTGTCTGATACAAGTACTGCAACACCTGATTTTTTCTCCCTGTTGTTTGCATTACATATCTTTTTCCATCACTTCACTTTTAGTCTGTGTATATCTTTGAGTTTGATGTGAGTCTCTTGTAAGCAGCATATAGATGGGTCTTGCTTTTTTATCCAATCTATTACTCTGTGTCTTTTGATTGGTGCATTCAGTCCATTTACGTTTAGGGTGATTATTGATAGATATGTATTTATTGGCACTGCTGGATTTAGGTTCGTGGTTACCAAAGGTTGAAGTGTAGCTTCTTTACTATCTAACACTCTAACTTAACTCTCTTGTTAAGCTATTATAATCACAGTCTGATGATTCTTTATTTCTCCCCCTTCTTATTCTTCCTCCTCCATTCTGTATATCCTAGGTGTTTTATTCTGTACTCTTGCATTTCCTTTGACTCTTTTTGTGGATAGTTGATTTTATTTTTTGCCTTTAGTTATATTTGGATGGTGTGTTTTCTTTGCTATGATTTTATTTTCTCTGGTGACATCTTTTAGCCTTACGAGTGCTTCCATCTAGAGCAGTCCCTTTAAGATATCCTGTAGATGTTGTTTGTGGGAGGCAAATTCCCTCAGCTTTCACTTGTCTGGGAATTGTTTAATCCCTACTTCATATTTAAATGATAATCATGTGGTTCAAGGCCCTTCTGTTTCATTGCATTAAATATATCATGCCCTTCTCTTCTGACCTGTAAGATTTCTGTTGAGAAGTCTGATGATAGTCTGATGGGTTTTCCTTTGTAGGTGATCATTTTTCTCTCTCTGGCTTCCTTTAATACTCTGCCCTTGTCTTTGATCTTTGCCATTTTATTTATTATATGTCTTGGTGTTGTCTTCCTTGGGTCCCTTGTGTTGGGATATCTGTGGGCTTCCATGGTCTGAGAAACTATTTCCTTCCCCAGCTTGGGGAAATTTTCCTCAATTATGTCATCAAAAACACCTTCTATCCCTTTTTCTCTCTCTTCATCTGGTACTCCTATAATGCAAATATTGTTCCATTTGGATTGGTCACACAGTTATCTTAATATTCTTTCATTCCTATTGATCCTTTTATCTCTCTCTGCCTCAGCTTCTCTGTACTCCTGTTCTCTGTTTTCTATTCCATTAACAATCTCTTGCATCTCATCCAGTCTGCTGTTAAGCCTGTCGATGTCTTGTCTGATTTCTGCATTGTTTTTCCTCACTTCATCCCTAAGCTCTTGCACATTTCTCTGTAGATCCATCAGCATGGTTATGACTTTTATTCTGTATTCTCTTCAGGAAGATTGTTTAAATGTATCCCACCAGGCCCTCTCTCCAGGGTAATCTGGGTGATCTTTGACTGGACCATATTCTTCTGTCTTTTCATGGTGATAGAAGTGGTCGTAGGCAGGTGCCACGTGTGTCAGCTGGGAGAACAAGTTCCTTCCTGATTGTTGTTCTCCTTTCCTTTCTCCTCAGCCTGTGCTGGTTACCCGCACACCAGAACGTAGTCCCTGGGATAATCCCCTGAGCTGCCGTGTGCGGGGCCACCCTCACGCTAGCCTAGAGGACTGCAAGGGTTTCTGGGTCCGGTCTGCACCTTTTGGTGCCTTCCTGACCTTGCTCTGGGTTCAGCAGCCCTTCCCAGTTAGCTGCGTGCCCGCCGGAAGAAGATTCTGTGTGGTTGCTGTCGACGGGGCCACTCTCCCACTGTTCTTTCTGCAGCTGTGGCAGATCTGCCAGACCATTTGCGGTGCCAGCTGGGGGAACTAATGGCAGACTCTTATCTTCATGAGGGGCTTTGGTGGGGCTGCTTTACCTGGCAGCCAGTTAGGGGGCCTGAAATTCCTAAAGATTCCTAGGCTGCTGTGCTGAGTGCTCTGGGATGATTTTGTTCTGCTGTTTGGCCCTTGTCTCTTTAAGATTTTAAAAAAATCGCCAGCTTTTATTTTGTCCCAGGGGAGCTGGCTGTGGGGACCCACTCGCAGTCTCCGTCTCGGATCCTGCCCTTCTGTTTCTCTAATCTTCAATACACCATGCAATGTGTGTCTGTACTCCCGATACAGATCACCAGGACTGGTTATTTAGCAGTCCTGTACTTCCAATCCCTGCCCACTCTGATTCTTTTCCTCCCGCTGGTGCGCTGGGTGGGGGAGTGCTCGGGTCCCGCCAGGTCAAGGCTTTGTATCTTACCCGCTTCATGAGGCACTGAGTTCTCGCAGATGTAGCTGTAGTCTGGCTGTTGTACTGTATCTTCTGGTCTCTCTTTTAGGAATAGTTGTACTTGTTGTATTTTCACAAATATACATGGTTTTGGGAGGAGATTTTTGCCATTCTGCTTATGCCACCATCTTCCCACAATCCTCAAAATTCTGTTTCTTTTTAAGCTCATCTTTTAAAAGAATATTTCCATAAAAATGCTGCAATCTACACAAAAGTAAATTAGTGAAAATTGGCTGAATTAAAAAAAAATTTTGTTGAATTACTTTCTTCTTCCAGAAAAGTATTTTGAAAAGCACCAAAACCGATTTCTTCATTATTGCTATTTAATGATCTCAGATTTGCTGTGCCCTTTGAAAGATTACCTTGGCCTCATTAGCACTAACACAATAAACCACAGACATCATTTCATCATTTAAATGTACTTCTTAAATATCAAATATACTCTCATTGAGTTAGTATAATTATAGAACACTGCTTTACATTTTTCTGTTAAGTGTTTTGGAGAACTTTCTAGAAAATCTACACATTTTATTCACCAGATCATTTTTATGAAAAATGTCTTCTTGAGATTCAATTTGATCTCATCAATTGATTTCAAAAGTTTTCAAGATAATCATACTGTACTTTAACATAATTATTGTCTAATATAAACATAAAACATTACTGATATTCTCAAGGAATTTGAAACAAAACTTCTCTGTTTTATATTTTGAGTATTCATCTGGCATATATATTGAATTAACAAATTTGGAAAGCAAGATTATTGAAAAAAAATTCTAGTCACATGTTCTATTTCTTTTATATAAAAAGCATAACTTTCCAGCAAAGAAATTTAATAACTTCAGATAAGCCTATATTTCTGTAATGACAGGACCAATCAGATTGCCTCTTTTCTTTTATGAAATCATACTAGTCATTTTTATTTATTTTGTGCTTAAACTCATAGGTACTCAATTTTCTGACATTTGCTAGAGGAGAATTTTGCAAACCATTACAAAACAATTTCATCAGCAGTGGTGAAAACTTCATAAGAGCTAATGTGTTTACGAATTACTTTCTTGAAAACTCAAATGTGCTTTTTCAGATTCAGGATAAGCTTTTCTCTCTCATTGACTTAAAAATTTTGAATACCATGACTCATTTTTGAAATGTCACTTACTTCTTATACATTTGTTAATAACAGAAATCTTTGAAACAGCCACTAAGAATAATTCATATATAGTATGATCTGGATTCTTTAATTAAGAATAATGTGTAGTGCTTCAAAACTCTGCTGATCCTTCTTGGTTTTCTCAGGAAATACTCCTTGTATACAACAATCCCCAGCTTTTTCTTTTAGGTAATTTTAGGTCAAAGGCTTATGTGTCTATTTTTGACTTGTTATAAAATATATTTGAAAAAGTTACCTCTGTTCTGATGCTTAGTAATATAGATTCACTTTAGAATAATTTGATACCATATAATAGACAAGAGAGTAAATATGTATTCCATTTTAAACTACATTCTCCTTAAAGGTAGCACTGTCCTCTCTCAATTTTACTTGAGTTATTATCTTAGTGTTTACTGGGAGTTCTTTTTTTTTTAAGGGGGGGAGTCTCCTGTCCTTGCTCTTGTTGTGACTTAGAAACATTTAGAATGAGACATTGATATCATTGGAGTTACTATAATTCAATGGTCTATTTGTTTCTGAGAGAAAAGTTACTGGAGATACCAGTGGAGTAAATACTCACATCATGCTTAATCTGTCTCGCATGTTCTACTTTGTGCTCTCAAAGATTTTACCAACTTCATAAATACTGTTTACTTTGCTAACTTTTTTATATTTGGTGCTTATTTTCTTTCTCTTCTTACCGTCGTCTGTTTCCTTACCATAGAAGATGGAAAGGATCTTGTTTAGTTCACTTATAGATGTATTCCAAGCATCCAGGTGGGGAGAGGCTGAATAAATATGTGCTGAATTAATCCAGGAATGCTTAGGGCAAAGAACTATTGTCTCAGCTGATATATTTAGTTGATATATTTCATTATCTTAAATTCATCAAAACCTATTAGTATACTTGAATATAAATTCATGCACATACTTTGGAAGAGAGAAGGGGGAACATATTTCAAAGGAAAGTTCTTGGCATCTTTTTTCTTACACTAATTAAACAAATAAAAATATTCTCATTAAAAGAGGTACTGAGATTTCATTTTACCTTGGAAATTGAATATTCATGCTTCTCCATTCTTCTTTTTTTCTTCTTTTTTTTTAAGTGCACTAAAGTGCTGAGATATGTATAATTCACCAAACTCAGAGGCATATTCAGGGCAATCTTAAACATTCTCCCTATACTGAATAGAATGTTATACTGTTGATAGATTTTATAGTTTTCAATTTTCCTTCACAAATCCTAAGTAATCTCCATTTCTCAAAGCCTAATGTATTTCAATGTATGCCATGTGTAACTCAATTTCTCCTTCAAAATCGCTGAAGTCTACTTAAATCACAATATCTTTGCAACTGCTGGAAATTTTTTTCAATCTCACTATCATTTTAAGCTCACAGTTTCTACCCTGAAAGGATAATAAGCTTTAGCTGAAATGTGCTCTGATTCCTACCACTGTTGTCATTCTGCTTCAGAGTTTGTTCCCCTTTTTATTTCTATTTTAGTTTTATTAGCTATATAAAGTAGATGAGAGGCCAAGAGAAAACCTTTTAAATTTGTATCTAAAACCACTCTCCACAAATAGATTTTGATAAAACATATCCCTTAATTCTTATGTTTTGAATTTAATTAAGCAAATAATCCAGGTAAGGGAAGAATCCTGGGAGATAGGAAGTAGATTTTAATTGTATAATATGCAAAGAAACAATTTTTAACTCACATGTTAAGCAGAGTTATCATTTCAAATATAGCTTAATATATATTTTCAATATTGATTTAGCCCAAAATAAAGCTTTATTCTCACAATAAATTTAGACATCAGAAGAAAACTATCATCTCTTGTTTTGCTACCTGGTCTTCTCTGCTAAACTGTTTTTAAATACCCTTAATGAAGAGGATAAATACTTCAAGGAATATTTTATAATGAACTGAGTAAAAGAGTCATTTACCATAATTACAAATTTTAAAAAACAGCAATTAATACCCACCATATTGACACTAATTTTGAATCAAAGCCAATTTTCCCAACTGTGTAAACTGAAATTCATATTTGGTAATTCAGTTTTGAAGTAAAACAAAAGACACCTTTGGTTTACCCTACTCCTTAAAAACTGGAACACTCACCTCAAAACTGAGCACTGACATCTCAGTGGGAATGTCACTCTTAATAACTGAGTGGAGTTTGACATAATGTTCCTTAGAACCTCTATTTCTAGTAAAGTCATCACATCCTCTAAACTAATATATATAAAAGTGGACATCTCCAAAGAGAGGAGAGTTGTAATTATAAATTGTATTATTAACACTATATTAAGCTACAGCACAAATAACATATATTCAACTCCAACGCCTTAAACAACTAGGTTTTTCTCCTTTCTCACCTACAACAATGTCTTGAAATCAGTGGTCCAGAGCTAGAGGGTGGCTGCCTTCTCAATGTTGAAAATATTTCAGCCTCCACTACATTTTTATCCCCAACATTCTTAACTGTGTCATTTATTTCTATGGTACTGTAATAACTTCTGAAGTTTCAGACTTCTTTCAAAGAGATAAAGTAAAAAGTAAAATATACTATGTTTTTTAAAAAAGTCTTTGACTTTCCCCCAAGAAAATTAAAACAAAAAAATATATCAGACAGGAGCAATGACAATGGTATCTTGGAGATTATATGAATAGTTGCCTTATAACCTACTGGCCAGTATTGGGTCACATGGTTACCACCAGGTGCCAGACACTATGGGGAAATGACGAAAGTTGCAGATGAGAATGAATGTGGGTGAGGCAATAGTGTGTTTGCTACAAAGCACAGCATTTTTTCTTGCTAAGAAGGTATATTCTCAAATATCAGAAGTAAAGTTTGATATACAGCTATTACATTTTGTTATTGTTCATTTGATTTTTCTTATACAAATTCTTCTAGTACCTGAGTGTTTCAATAAATGTTACATTGTATCTTGTGTGGTTATCCCTTCATCAGTATAAATTCTGGGTAATTTAGTCTATAAATATTGATATGCATTTAATTTTTATTGTGAATTATGGCTTTTAGCATTAAAATATACTTTTCTTTTAACATTCAATCCTTTTTTACTTGTTTTATACTATTTTAAATATCTTGATCACTAGCCCTGCTTTTTATTTTTCCCCATCTTTCAGTTACACCTTTGGCTATTCTTCAGTTTTAACATTTCTGATTCATGTTAAATAGGTTTGGCTATTTTTATACTGATTATAGCTATATCCTGCTTGGTGAACTTGATTGGAGCATTACCCATTTACTTAGAGTTTCAGAAGGAGAAGAGAGAGAAAAAAAGGTGGAAATCTTATTTGAACAAATAATAGCTGAGAAACTTCTTTAATCTGGGGAAGGAAACAGATATCCAGGTCCAGAAACCACAGAGCTCCAAAAAAAAGGTGAAGCCAAGGAGGTCCACACTAAGACATATAATAATTAAAATACCACAGATCAAAGACAAAAAGAGAATCTTAAAAACAGAGAAAGAAAATCAACAAGTTATCTATAAGGGAAATACCACAAGGCTATCAATTGATTTTTCAACAGAAACTCTATAGGTCAGAAGGGAATAGCCTGAAATATTCATAGTCCTAAAAGGAAAAACCTAGAACCCCAAATACTCTGCCTAGTAAGGTTATCATCTAGAATTGAAGGAGAGATAAAGAGCTTCCCAGATAAACACAATTTAAAGAAGTTTCTGCCATTAAACCAGTCTTACAAGAAATGCTAAAATCACTTCTAAATATTAGTTAAGAGAATTTAAAAGGTGCAAAAGAAGACATCATATACATGAAATGTGGAGGAAGGGACTAATAAATGTAGAGCTGTTAGAATGGTTTGAAGTTAGGTGACCACCATCAACTTAATATAGACTGCTACATACAGTAAGATATTTTCACGTCATATATAAACCCCAGGGTAACCACAAACTAAAAACATATAATAGTACACAAAAATAAAAATAAAGGAAGCCACCCATAACACTAAGCAATGTCACTATGCACAGGGAAGAAAACAAGAGAAGGAGAAAGGATCAGAGAATAAGAAAAACAAGCAGTCAACATTTAACAAAATGGCAGTAAATACTTACCTAACAATAATTACCTTAAATGTAAATGTACCAATTGCTCTGATCAAAAAACATATGGTGACTGAATAGGTAAAATAATAAGACCTAAATATATGATGTCTATTAAGCCTCCCCAGACCTTATAACATACTCAGATTGAAACTAAAAGGATGGAAGAAGATACTCCACGCAAATAGGGAAAAGAAGCCAAAGCAGCAGTACTTATACCAGACAAAATAGACATTAAAACGAAGGCTGTAACAAGTGACAAAGTTGCACATTATATAATAATCAATGGCCCATTCCAGCAAGAAAATATAATCGTAAATATCTATGCACCTAATAGAGAAACACCTAAATACACAGAGAAAATATTAATAGGTATAAAAGGAGAAATCGATAGTAATACAATAATAGTAGGGGTTTAACACCCCACTTACATCAATGGATAGGTCATCAAAACAGAAAATCAATAAAGAAACAATGGTTTTAAATGACACATTAGACCAAATGGACTTGAGATATATACAGAACATTGCATCCCCAAACAACAGAATACACATTCTTTTCAAGGACACATGAATGTTCTCCAGGACAGATCACATATTAGGCCACAAAATAAGTACATTCAAGAAGGTTGAAATCATACCAAGCGTCTTTTCTGACCACAACAGTACAAAACTTGAGACCAACTAACAGAACAAAATTGGAAAAAAACACAATACATGGAGGCTAAGCATCACGCAACTAACTACCAACGGGTCAAAGAAGAAATCAAAGAGGAAATAAAAAAAAACACTTGGAAAATAATGAAAATATAAACAATTGGTTCAAAATCTGGGAGATACAGCAAAATCAGCGAAAAGAGGGAAGTTTATAGTGACACACGCCTATCTCAAGAAACAAGAAAAATCTCAAAATAAAAAACCTAACCTTACAACTAAAGGAACTAGGAAGTGACAGACGAAGCCCAAAGTTAATAAAAGGAAGGAAATACTAAAGATCAGAGAAGAATAAATGAAATAGAAACTAAAAGAAAGAAAATCAATAAAACTAATAAGAACTCTTTGAAAAGATAAAACTGATAAACAGACTTATCAAGAAAAAAGGAGTACTCAAATAAATAAAATCAGAACTCAGAATAAGTTACAATGGACACCACAGAAATAGAAAAGATTACAAGAGATCACTATGAAAAATTATACTCCAACAAATTGGACAACGTAAAGGAAATCAATAAATTCCTATAAACATGCAATATTCCAAGGCTGAACCAGGTGGAATTACAAATCTAAACAGACCAATAACTAGTAATGGAATTGAATCAGTAATCAAAAACTCCCAACAAACAAAAGTCCAGGACTCAATAGCTTCAGGATAGAATTATACCAAACATTCAAAGAAAAGTTAATATAAACCCTTCTCAAATTATTCCAAAAAACTGATGAGGAAGGAAAACTTCCAAATTCATTCTACAAGACCAGCGTCACCTGTTACCAAAATCAGATAAAGATACTACAAAACAAATTACAGAGCAATATCCTTCGTGAACATAGCTGCTAAAATCCTCAATGAACTACTGGCAAATCAAATTAAAAAATACATTAAAAGGATCATTCACCACAACCAAGTGTGATTTATTTCAGGGATGCAAGGATGATTCAATATCTGCAAAGCAATCAGTGCAATACACCTCATTAACAAAAGGAAGGATCATATGAAAAAACCATCTCAATAGACGCTAAAAAAGCCTTTGACAAAATTAAGCATCCATTCATGATTAAAAACTCAACAACGTAGTTACAGAGGGCACACATCTCAACATAACAAAGGCCATACATGACAAATCCACAGCTAACATCATACACGATGGCAAAAAGTTGAAAGCTTTTCTCCTAAGGAACAAGACAGAGATGCTCACTCTCATTACTTTCATTCAACTTAGCACTGGAAGTCATAACCACAGCATCAGACCAGAAAAAGAAATAAAAGGCATCTAAATTGGTAAGGAAGAAGTAAAATTGTTATTATTTGTGGACAATATAGTAGATATAGAAAACCCTAAAAATGTCACCAAAGAAACTATTAGAATTAATAAATGAATTCATTAAAGTTGCAGGATAAAAAATCAATATATGGAAATATGTTGTATTTCTATGTACAAATAATGAACTAACAGAATGAGAAATTAAGAAGTCAATCCCATTTACAATTGCATCAAAAAGAATAAAATTCCTAGGAATAAATCTAATCAGAGATTAAAGAGCTGTATTCTGAAAACTAAAAGACACTGATGAAATAAATTGAAGACACAAATAAATAAAAGGATATTCCATGATCATGGATAGGAATAATTAATATTGTCAAAATGGCCATACTGCCCAAAGCAATCTACAAGTTCAATGCAATACCTATCAAATACTAATGGCATTCTTTACAGAATTAGAGCACATAATCCTAAAATTCATATGGAAGCAGAGGAGACTCCCAAATAGCCAAAACAATCCTGATAAGAAAGAGCAAATGTGGAAGTATCATGCTCCCTGATTTCATACTACACCACAAAGCTACAGTAATCAAACCAGTACAGTCCTGGTACAAGAACAGAAATGTAGATCAATGGAACAGAATAGAAGGCCCAGAAATAAATGCATGTGCAAATGGTCAGTTGATATACAATAAAGGAGACAAGAATATACAATGGGGAAAATACAGCTCTCTTCAATAAATGGTGTTGGGAAAACTGGACAGCTACATGCAAAAGAATGAAACTGGATCACTTATATGATACACAAAAATAAACTCAAAATGGATTGAAGACCTAAATATAAGACCTGAAACCATAAAACTCCTAAATGAAAATATAGGGAGTAAACTCGAATATCATCATTAGTAATTTTTTCTGGATATGTCTTCCCAGGCAAGGGCAACAGAAGGAAAAATAAACAAGTAGGACTACATCAAACTAAAGAGCTTCTGCACAGCAAAGGAAACTATAAACAAAACAAAAAGGCAACCTACCATATGAGAGAAGATATTTGCAAATGATATATCTAATAAGGGGCTAATATCAAAAATATATAAAGAACTCATACAGTCAACATGAAAAAAAAGCAAATAATCTGATTGCAAAATGAGCAGAGGACCTAAATAGAATTTTTCAAAGAAGACATACAGATGGTCAGCAGATATATGGAAAGATGCCCCAAATCACTTATTATCAAGGAAATGCAAATCAAATCACAGTGAGATATCACCTGTCTCTGGTCAGTGTGACAGATACTAAGAAATAACAAGTGTTGGTGAGGATGCAGAGAAAAGGGATTCCTGTACACAGCTGGTGGGACTGTAAACTGGTGCAGCCACTATGGAAAACAGTATAGAGGTTTCTCAAAAAACTAAGTATCAAAATACCACATAACCCAGCAATTCCACTTCTAGGAATTTACCCAAAGAAAGCAAAATGACTAATTTGAAAGATATATGCATCCCTATGTTTATCACACTATTATTTACAATAGGCAAAATATGGAACCAATCTAAATGTTCACTGATAGATGAATGGATAAAAAGGAGGTAGTACATATGTGTAATGGAATATTATTCAGCCATAAAAAATAATGAAATCTTGTCATTTGCAACAATGGACAGATTTGAGGGTGTTAAGCTAAGTGAAATACCAGACAGAGAAAGTCAAATACCACATGATTTCACTTACATGTGGAATCTAAAAAAAACAAAACAAATGAACAAATAAAACAAAAATAGACTCATAGACACAGAGAGCACACTGAAGGCTGCCATAGAGGAAGAGAGTGAGAGGATATGTGAAGTAGGGGAGGGGGGAGATTTTAGAGAGAGTGTTCAGTCTCTTGATCTGGGTGGTGGTTACATGAGTGCATACACATGTCAAAATTCATCAAATTATACACTAAGATTTGTTCATTTTATTGTCTGTACCTCAGTAAAAACAAATGAATAAAACAAAACAATTATCATTAGAAGAGGGAAAATGCCTCTTTAATTTTTTCCCGACATAATAGGCTTTTCTACTCCTCATTTAACCCCCATCAGTCATCAAGTGTTTATTGACTGACTACATACGTGTATTATGTTATGGCCAGGAAAGATGTTCAATAATTTGCAGTCCAGGAGCCAAGAAAAAATACTGTAATTTTAAAACAAGTCCCAAGTATATTACATTGAACAGTATGAGAATAAATTTAAATATTTAAAAAGGGATCACATGTCTTGAAAGAAAAGTGGGTAAATAATAAAAATAAAAGAAAAAAAGGGAAAGTATTGCATTTTAATTATGTACCAGACACTATAACATTTGATTCTCACGAACACCCTCATGACTGATAGCATAATTATGCCTGTTTATAGATAACAAATAGCTAAAGAAAGAGCAAGTTAATTTCCCAAGTTCATACAACTAACAAAAAAAAAGCCAGATTTTTAATTCATGCAGTCCAACACCAAAACCCATGTTTTAAGAGTCATTCTAATTTCTAATTCTCTATCTCTTCAGTTTACCAAAACATTTGATCCATATATGTGTTTACTTGACATTTAGGGTGACTAATGTTCTTCCAGCCACTATTCTTATCGTTTATTTACTGTTTAGAGAACAAATAAACATAATGTTCTCTCAAAAACTAATTTTAGAGAAGATGTTATTCTTCAAAATCATGGGTTACAGTCCTTAATAAAATACAATATAAGAGGAATTAATACATTTCTAAAAACATTTTTACTTTTTGAATCCATATTTCCAAATGTGACTAATCTAGTCACACCCCATAGGATTTTCCTTCATTTTCACTTCACTACCAATGGACATTTATTTATTTTTACCATTTTATTTTTCTTTTTTGAAATCTGATGACCAGGAAGAAATAAACATTAAGGTAATTTTGAGAAAAAATATAGCATAATCAGAGTGAATGTAGCTATCTCAAATTTCTACACAAGGGAAGAATGAATACTTAATTTATTTTCTTTAAAAGAGACATTAATGTGTGGATTTTCATGAAAAAAATATTATTTATCATTATAAATATCAATAAAAGCCACATACATATTTATGTGTAACAAAATGTAGTAGTACTGAGTTATATTCTTCAATTTATATCTCTGTAAATGGTATTTCCTGTCAGTTTTCTAACCTCATGTTTCATATATTTCTATTTTAAAAGAAACGTGTTTACTAATGTACAGTATCTATTTGAATAACAAATATGTGTGTATATTATGTACTATTCACAAGGTACAATATCTTTTGAATGTACAGTATATATTTCTGTGTTATCTGGGTGATGCCAAATTAAAAATTGTGTTTGTGTGCATACATGTGTATGTGTGCATTTAGCCGTTGGTTTTACCATCCCAACCACTCACAATTGTATTACACTTCCTGTAATTTGGCTCATACTATGGAATCTGTTGATATTTTACAGTTCAATCACAGATTGTAGAAAGTGCAGTGAATTAATAGAAAATACATCTTATAAATATTTTCTGTGAGTTTAGATTTTAGGGCATATATATGAAAGGAGGTTTATTTGTAAGGGAAATAGGCATTGCAACTTTATTTTCAAATGTGACACTGAGATTTCCTCCATGTTAACTCCAACATGTGACTCTCAGAGGATCTCACACTGCCAAAGACACGTATTAAATACTCAATGAAACTGGGACTCTCTTGTCCCCTCCTGGCATGAGCCGGGAGCTCTGTCCTTTCACTTTATTTCTAAATAAAAGCCTGCATCTTGCTCTCCTAAAAAAATTAATAAATACAATAAGTAAATAAATACTCAATGAAATTATGTTACATCACTTTTATAGCTATAATATTGTGGTTTATTAGAAGGATGTATAGATCAGTAGGAGTTTCTGTCATGGAACATAAAATCACATGCATAACTCACTGAACAAAATCATTAACCAGGGAATACAAATTTATTTAAGAAGCATAGATTATGGTGGTTTTGGTTTTATTATAATAAATGAAAAATGTGAAAGTTGTCATGGTGAAGAATGAATTGCAGAATTGAATTATTTTAGTCCTTTCCAGAAGTGAAAGAATGGAGTGGTATAACCCTTAATAACATAGACACATCAAAACTTTAATTTCTGTCTGAATAGGCCAAGGTATAACACATAGGCAAAGCCCATTACTGTGTAAAATAGGTGCTCTGCCATGATATTATACTCCAGTGAGTCCAATAAATTATCCTATTAGGTCCCTAGCCTATTTCAGCATTTTACTGCTTTGTTTTAAAATGTTAATATATCTTTCAAGCTTTCAAAAGCCAATTTCCAAAGATTTTCTATAGATTAATATTGCATTCATATTTATAACCATGCTGTCATAAATAAGCCACATGAAAATATAATGCAATATATTAAAATGTGAAAGTATTGCTTAATTATTTGGTTCACAATATAACTTTAATAAACAGATATAAAAAGAGATGTGATGACAGGAGCAGAGAGAGAGATTTGAAGATGCTCTCCTGGAGCGAGGGGCCATAAACCAAGGAATGCCAAAGCGAGTTCTCCTCTACAGTCTCTAGAAGAAATGCAGCCACTCTTTGAACTTGACTTCTGACCTCCAGAACCAGAAGACAATAAATGTGTTTTCATCTACTAAATTCATGGTAATGGTTACAGCAGCAATAGGAAATTAATACCGTTATTATCTATTTAAAATTATTTTTGTGAAAGCCTAATGAAGTTATGTAACTTACCCAAGGTGTCACAACTAATAGGAGTAAACATAGAATTAGAACCTGTGTCTGACATTACCTGAAACAATATTTGTTCCCTGGACTCACGGTTTTTAAGAAGAATTCCATTTGTTTTTCCAATGACTGGAACTTAGACCATCCTAAAAGGAAAAAAATTCAAAAGGAAGGACCATACTTCATTCATTGTAATTCATCATTATATGACTATCGAACATCTACTATATGGTATGCACTGTGCTAGGCGGTTGAGATATAAGAAACTAAATTGATGGAGTTCTTAGCCTAATGAAGACAATGTATGATTCCTATTCTTTTAAATTTGTTAAACTGTGTTTCATGGCCCAGAATGTGGTGTATCTTGGTGACTGTTCTCTGTGAGCTTGACAAAAATACATAATCCATTGTGGTTTGATGAAGCAGTTAATAGGTGTCCACTTCATTCATCTGATTGATGATTAAGTTAATCAATGAAGTCCTTGTTGAATTCTGGCCTGATGGATCTGCCCATTTCTGATAGAAGGGCATTATGATTTCCAGCTATAATAATGGAGTCATCTATTTCTCCCTGCAGTCCTATCAATTTTCGCCTCACATATTTTGATGCTCTGTTATTAGGTGCATAAATATAAAGGGTTAATATGATTTCTTGAAGTACTGACCACTTTATCATTATGAAATGCCCCATTTTATCCCTGATAACGTTCCTTATTCTGAAGCCTACTCTGTCTGAAATTAGTATAGCTACTCCTTCTTACTTTTGATCACAATCACCACGGCATATCTACCACCATACCTTTACTTTTAATATTTATGTGTCTTTATATATGAAGTGGGTTCCTTTTTAGCAACGTACTGTTGAGTCTTGTTTTTTGATCTGATCTGTCTTTTAATTGGTTATTTAGATCATTGATGTTTAAAGTGATTATTGATTTTATTATATATATATATATATATGATAAAACTAATAAATACAAGCTAGTTTTCTATTTCTTGACCAGTACTTTGTTCCTGTTTTTGTCTTCCACAGTTTTTCTGCCTTGTGTAGTATTACTTAAACATTTTATATCATTCCAACTACTCACTTTTCTTATGTTAATTATACTTCCTTTTTTACTTTTATAAAGCGGTTGCCTTACAGATTGCTGTATACATTGACAACTAATCCAAGTTCACTTTCAAATAACATATACAACACAGGAGTGCAAGTAGCATATAATAACCCAATAGTCCTAATTCCTTTCTTCCATCCCGTATAGCGTTGCTGTCATTCATTTAACATTTATATAAGCATAGATATATAGTATACTTGATTTACTGATTAAATACATATATAGTTGAATACATTGTCGATACTATTATTTTAAACAAACTGTTATTTGTTAGATCCATTAAGCACAGGAAAAAGAGGCTGCTCTCCTCTGGAGCACACCCTCACTCACTTTTTGAATGTGTACTTTGCTTTATTAAGCTACTCTTTGCTTTAAAAAAATTGGAAAAACAAACATTTTTAATTTATCTTTCTATTCCTTCTCTGATGCTCTTCCTTTATTTATAAAGAGCTGAGTTTCTAATGTATATAATTTTCCTTCTCTGATGAACTCAACATTTTTTGTAAGGCAAGTCTACTGAAAACTGATTCCCTCAATATTTGTTTGTCAGTCAAAGTCTTTATTCCCTTCCCTTTTCAAAGAAAATTTTACAGAATACACAATTCTAGATTGGTGATTTTTTTCTCATACTACTCAATATTTCACTATACTCTCTCTTCTTGCATACATATTTTCTGAGTAGGAGTCAGAAGTAATTTTTATCTTTACTCCTCTAGAAGATGCCTTTTCCCTCTGGCTTCTTTCAAGATTTTCTGCTTATTTTTTATTTTCTGCAGTTTAAATATGATATGCCTAGCTGTAGTTTTTTGGCATATACCCTGTTTATTGTTGTCTAAGCCTCCTGGTCTGTGGTTTGGTGTCTGACATTAACTTGGGGGAAATTATCAGTTATTATTGCTTTAAATATTGGTTATTTTTTTCTCTCTTTCTTCTCCTGGCATTGTCTTTTAGATATATATTATGCCTGTTGTAGTTGTCCCAGAGTTCTTGGATATTCTCTTCTTTTTTTTTTTTTTTTTTGATTTTGGAAGATTCTACTTTCATATCTTCAAGCTCAGAGAGCTTTTCCCCTGTGTATGCCCAGTCCAAAACGACCTCATTGGAGGCATTCTTCATTACTGTTATAGCATTGTTGATTCCTAGCATCTCTTTTTTATTCTTCCTTAGAATTTCCATATGTCTGCTTGTATTATGTTATCTGTTCTTGCATGATATCTACTTTTTTCCATTGGAATCTTTAGCATAATAATAATTTTAATTATGATTTATCATAATTATAATTTAAAACTTCTAAATATTTTTTAAATTTCTGGTCTGATCATTCCAACACTTTTGCCATATCTGACTGTGTCTTTGATGCTTCTTCAGTCTGTCTGAGTTGTGCCTTTGAGTTTATTTATACTATGCTTTTTAGTATACGTTACAATTTTTTGTTGAAAGGTGGACATGATGTACAAGGCAAAAAGAACGATACACCTTTAACATTTAGTGGTAAGTTGTGAGGAAAGAAAAAATCATCTAGAGTTCTATGACTAGGTTTCAGCCCTTTCGTGGCCCTGTGTCCCCAGATTGTGAACGTCATGAATGTTCTTCATTACTTTTCCCCTTTGGGTGGGACAGGCTATCTAGTGAAGGCCAGAGATGGGTTTTTCCTTCCTCCAGGTAGTGTAGGTTCTTATAAAACTTCAACAGGTTATATCTGGGAGAATAGTTTCTCCTGAGAACTGGTGTTGTTCAGAAAAACAGAATGCATGCACAAAAGGGAAAAAATAACATCTAAATTTACTTGTTAAAGCCTATTTTATCCTTTATGTCTCTAAGTCCCATGAAGGACACATACCGATTTTTTTGCTGGTCTGCTGTATTCAGGCAAGTACCAGACACATGATAGGAGATGAAATTTATTTTCTGAAACCAAATGGATCTATAAAATTGAAATGCTTGAAGCTAAAAGAAGAACTTGGGTTTTCTGTCATTAGGTTAGTGAGATTTTAGCAGGAAATATATGAACAGGGCCTTTAAAATGTTAAGATTTTTAAACTGATTTTAAGAGAACTGTAGGCTGATGGAAAGTTTTGAGCAAATGAGGAACTTGTAAAGATTTCAGTTTTTAAATATCACCTGGATGATGTAGTGAATATACAAGAACACGGTAAGAAAAGTAGATCAGGAGGTCAAGAGGCTGTTGATTAACTTCAGGGAAGAGAGATGGCGGACAGTAACAATGGAGAGAAGTAAATAAGATACGTACAAGGGTTAAAATAACAGACTCCTGACTGATTAGATGTGGGAAGGAATACTAGTAAAGGAAGAGCTAGGATAATTTCAACGTTTCTTGACCATGCGTAGAAGAATGTGATGACATTTATTCTCATAGGGATGATGAAAAAGGAGTAGATAACATCTTGATGTATTGCAAAAATTTCAAAGGGAGCTACAGATACAGATATGGAGCTAAATATATGTGTTAGATGTCAGGAGAAGGGATTGTGCTGAATATGTAAAATCTTTCCATAGAGGGGATAATTGTAGCTTTGGGAATAGTTGAGGTGTAGAGTGAGAGACAAAATGATTCTTCACCTAATTCCTGAAAATAATCCTGAAAACAAATGAAAGAGAGATATTAAGGGTAGAAGGAACCAGTAATGTTTTGTGTTATTTTAGCTACTTTCTGGAGAAGAAAAGGCAGGCAACAAAGTCTAATGGTAATGTCAGGTCAATTAAGATAAAGACAGACAAATATACATTAAATTCAACAACATGGAGAGGATTGCTAACCTTAGAAAGACCTTTGGAGCTTATGGGGTTGGAAAGTATATATACATGTGGTAAGTATTAAGATAGAAGAAAATAGTGCAAATATAGACAATCCACTGTAAATTTTGGCTGTGAAGTTAAGAAAAGAGAATGAAGGATCTAATAGCCTTAGAATAAAAGAAAGTTTATTTCATTGTTTTTCTATCAAGATTTTTACTTTATACCTGAGTTTATGAGATATACATGGACATATTTCAATGATGATGAGAGGACAAAGTGTAAAGACTGAAAGAGTGCCTAGTTAATCTGAGAAAGTTGCAAGGTGTTTAAGAAGGAAAATCAGGCTGAAATTGATAAGATGGGTAAAAGGATGTATTTGTAAAATAAACTTTTCATGCAAAAAACGTTAGGATCTGGTCACATTTTGAGAGTGAGAGATCATGTGTGTGTCGGAGGTGGGGGGTTGTGAGTGTTTTGAGGAGGGTGAGAATGGTTGAACTGTACCTTTAAAATACTGGAGGGCTTACTAGGAAATAGCTGAGTGCTGGACAGGGCTATAGGTCTATTTGAAGTATCAAATGCAATATTACCAATTCTCATAGTCATGTGATTTTCTTCTGCAAGGGTTAGCAGTCTGGTTTTACCAGACAGAGTGAAGGAGAGCGATAATGATCCAATGTTGTGATTTTGCCAGATTAAGGAAGCAAATTGAAATGGCAGTTAAGAAGTTAAGCATATCAGCAACAGTAACTGAAATGGTGAGTCATAGAATCTAAGGTGTCTTAGAACAATTTTAGAAGGTGGTTGATGCAAATAAAAATGGGCTGGAGATTCCAACGAGGTCAACCGATTAGTATGAAGGAAGAAATTGATCAATTGATCAAGAAACTGCAAATATGGGAGGTTATGATAAAAAAAAAGTGAAAGATTGCCTTGGTTTGAATTCTGCCAGATGACAAAAAAAGAATATGAATGCAAGTAATTTATTTGGGAGGTAATCCCAGAGCACATTGTCAGAGGAATGCAAAATGAGAAAGGTAAGGGAGGGAAATCAGCAAAAGTTTAGTTATCTAGCAGGTTACCCCTATGGACAACTGGCAAACAGGAAAATAGTGTAGATCATATCTCACTGTTACCGTGCTTGAGGAAGAAAGGAGTTGGGAGTCTTCACTCCTTTGTGTCATTTCTTGGTGGAGGACTATTCCAAGGGGAGCTAATTTCCCCATATATTGTTTTCCTTAAACAATGGTCAGAAAAAAATTTCAGGCAAATATGTACTAGCAGTTGGAAGCCAGGCTACCTTGCATGGAAAACTGAGTGCCAAGAAGGTATGGTGGGCCTCTGACATCTTTAGCTAAAAGTATTCTCTAGGGCCAGAGTAGTTACCTGAGGACCATTTTATTAATGGGTGTTAGTTTTTCCTTTTCAGATGTCTCCTTCCTGTAAAGTGAGATCAAGTAGTATAGGCCTGGGAATTTTCCATTATTTTAACTCATTCAGTATGAGGGAGCTTGCTGTGGCTTGATCAGCATCTGTGTTTGTCTAAAACTCATATGTTGAAATCCTGATTCTCAAGGTGGTAGTATTAGGACATGGGGCCTTTGAGAGGCAACTGCAGCATCAGGATGGAGCGCGCATTAATGTGACCAGTGCCCTTACAAAAGAGGCCTGAGAGATCTGTGGCATTCTTATACACTAACGATGAACTAGCAGAAAAAGAAATCAGGAAAACAATTTCATTCACAATTGCATCAAAAAGAGTAAAATACCTAGGAAAAAAAAAAGAGGCCTGAGAGAACTCCCTAGTCCCTTCCCCCATGGGAGAATGCAGCAAAAGGCTGGAACCCAGAAGAGGCCCTTCACCAGAACCTGTTCATGCTGGCACCCTGATCCTAGATTTCTAGCCTCCAGAACTGTGAGAATATATTTCTGTTCTTTGTAAACCACCTAATCTGTGGTATTTTTTTATAGCAGCCCAAATGGACTAAGACAGAGATATAATGACTTCTCTTCTCGGTAGGCATATTAAAATAATGGGGATACTTAGTTCTGTGTTTCTTAGGTACATATCTACCTACAAAGACTAAGCGTTCTCTTTATCTCTGTTGCAAAATGGACAGAGGTTCTTGTCTACATTTGCATGATATGGGCCGGGTGCATCTGTCTAAATCTGATTCATTTAGCAGGATCATTTGGATTTTATTCTACACTCTATCTTCCAACATAGCTTTAACTGATAATAAATGTGATACTTTTAATTCTTTGTATTGATCTGTTTTAAGTTAAAATTTAAATAGGAATCAATATATGGGTCCAGTAGCTACTGTAATTGGACAGTGTAAGGCTCCTGTACAGGTTACATAGAAGGGGTGAAAGTGAGGTTCCTTGTCTACTTTATTGTTCAAGGAGGAAAGCTTTCAGTAATTCATGGTTAAATATGAAATTTGCCTTAAGTTTTTAATAGATACTGTGTATCTGATTAACAAAATTCCTTACAGCTCATAATTATTTAGAGCAAAGTCAGCAAATTACAGCATGCTTTCATTAATAAAGTTGTACTGGAACATAACTGTGACTATTTATTTACATTTTCTGGGCTGTTTTATGTTATAACCTCAGGAATGAGTAGGTGTGACTGCGACAAAATGACCTACAAAGAAAGCAAAAACACTGATCATCGTACCCATCAAGAAAGCATTTGCTGACCCTTCGTGTAGAGCTGTATCATAAATAAATGTTGAATTTTACCAAATTATTTGTACTTCTTGGAATTTATATGGAAAATTGTTTATTTCACCTAGTTTTCAAATTCATTGGCCAAAAGTTGATCGTAAGATGCTCTTATAATTGTTTATTTTTAGTAGGGCCTGCAGCAACGTCCTATTTAAAAAATTAAAAGCACTGAAAATGTGAATGTTCTCTATTCCTTCTCTTTTATTTCTATCAGTTTTGCCAGGTTTTAATAAAAAGTATTAGTGTTTTCAAAGAACCAAGCTTGAGTTTATTCGTTCTCTTTACTGTCCTTTCCCCCTTTTCATTCATTTCTGCTCTTAACATTTTTATGCTCTTTTTCTCAGAAAGTTTTGGTCCTATAATGTCCTTATTCTGCCTTCGGTTTGAATCATTCTTTCATCAGGCATTTGGTTCTCCTTCTGTGGTTCCCGCCTCTGCCTTCTCAATTGTTTGCTCTCTTGGTAGTTTTCTGATGTCTCTAGATGTTTCTCTATATTTATCCTGCTTGAATTAATTTTGTTCTTGAATATGTGGCTTGGTGTTGTGATGAGTTTTGGAAAACTGTTGCTCTTGCACCTTTTTGAATCATCTTTCCTTCTAGAGCTCCAATTAAATTACGTGGGATACTTTTATAATGTCCTGTATGTAACCCTGTTCCTTTCTCCTAGTTTCTCTCCTTTTCTCTTTTTTTAGTCAAAATATTTCCTAATGACCTAGTTTTAGTTAATCCTGTCATTTGTCATGATAATCTGTTGTTAAATCCATATTTTGAATTCTTAATTTTAGTTATAGCATTTTTCAGTTCTGACATTTGTTTGATTTTTTTTTTTAATAATATATCTTCTCTTAAACCTCTCTAATGTCTTTGCTTTCTCCGTAAGGCTATAAACAGAAGTCTTACAGGACTGTAGACCTTTGTTTCTTCTCTCTTCTCTCTCTCTCTCTCTGCCTCTCTCAGGTTTGGTAATTTGGTCCTATTTCCTGCTATTCTAAGTAACTTCTGATTAATGCTAGATATATTATCTAAAAGATTATAGAGCTAATTTGAGGCTTCTCCAGTGAGGATTTCTTTTTGCTTATGGAAGGCAACTGGTGCAGTCATTGGGAATTTAGAAATCCAGGCTATGACAGCCAATTAGAGAAAGATTCCGGTGAGCTTTTTATGTCAGGACATCACTGGACAGTGAAATATCTATTATTCTCTAACATCTTCCTGGTTGGTGTTATGTAATATTTTTTCCATGTTATTTAACATCTCCTAATACTGTAATTTTCACTGATGAGTAGTGGGTCAAACATTACTATCTCTGCCACATCTATGTATTGCTATAAAGGTTTGTCAGTTTATGCACAGAATTAAATGAAAAACAAACATATATTTAGTTGTTTACAAAGAGTTATTTTGTATATTTTACCCAGAGTTTGTAATTGGTATGAGCAGATGTTTTAGAATGAATATAAGCTACTCTGTCTTTACTGGAATTATTCTGTCAATATTCTTAAAAGAAAATTTCACAAAATATCAAAACCTAAGAGGCATGCAGCGTATTGATAGCATGATGATTTTGAGAAATCAGTCATCAGTATAACTTGATTTACTTATAAATTATCTTTCCTATGGTCTTTGTTTTTAAGATGGTCTCTTTGGTTTTTATACTATTCATTTTCACTGTTTGTCTCATTACAGATTTATTTATTTATCTTGATTTTTGTCTTTTCAGAATTGAGACTTTTTTCAGCAATTCTGTAAAAAAATGTCACTGTTACTTTGAATATTTTCCCTTTCACAGTTATCTACCTAGGAATCTAATAAAAGGAAAGTTACATATTTTTGTTCTGATGCTGTATGTCTTAACCTTTCACATTTCCCCTTCTTTGTTTCTCTGAATTTCATTCTGAGTATAATTCATATTTAATAAATAACTGACCAGGTAGCTCTTCTGTTTGGTCTAATATATTGCTTAACTTATCCATTGATTTTTAAATTTCAGTTATTAATTTTTATGTTCCAAAATATCTGACTTTTTAAAACTTCTTGACTATTTTTATATTTTGCTCTTCCTTTCTTATACATTTATTTCTTCTCATTTTTTTTTTTTTGTAACAAACTATTTTCTGGTAGCCTCACGACCTTTATATTGGAAATACTGTTGACTCTTATTTTGCTCTCACTTGTTCCTTTTGGCTCAGCCTCAGGATGATTTTTTTCTTTGTGGCTTTATAATTTTTCACTGAATTATTGGTTCATGGAAATGTTTACAGCTTAGATGAAATTTTATCACTCCAACAGCATTTACCTTTGACTCTGCCAGACAAATAGAAACAAAAACTACACTAGATGGCGCTGTACTAAAGCTACTGCTTGGATTCCCCATCCCCCTGCCCGCTGCCTTCAGGTGACGGGAATCGGAATTTGTATCGGGGCGGCCAGCTGCTGTTCTTGGATTCTTAGTGGAGAGCTGCCCTCCTCCATCAAGTCCTAGAGTCAAGCGAGTTGCCTGCTGACGCCTTCTTTATTCCTGCAGAATTAAGGTTTATCCTTTCTGGAGATCCTGCTTTGTTCTGGGATGTCCTATCACCTTCTCACTTGGGCTGAATCCCAGAACTTATCACGTCTCCCATAAATTTATCACTTCAATACGATGAAGATCCATCCGTCTAGTCTGGGTGACATAGGCACCTGCATTTCAACGATTCCCAGGCCTTCCACTTTCATTCCATTTTTGGCCTCCTATTTTCTTAGTAGATCAGTGATTTAAAAAATTTAAAAACTCAGGCAGCATTTAAATTTTAATCAGTAAGTTTGTTCTGAGCATCTAATACACCATAAAATGGGAGACAAAGATCATATTTTTTATCTCTTGTGTTTCATAGCTCAAATGGGTTACAGAGTAGGTGTGAAATTAATGTATGCATATGTCTGTGCATATATACATCTGTACACATATTCACAACTTATTTTGACTAAGTCAGTCATACAGATGAGTAAGGATGATAAAATATTGTTTTCCATTACAATTTCCAAATGCATATCAAAAGTAAATACATAAGAATATAAGTGATGAAAAATACTTCAGGGCAAACAGGTAATTGGATTGGCGTTCTAACATTTCTAAGAACACAGCATGTTCAACACAATATTAGAAATTACAAACACCTTATACAAAACATAAAGCACAAACTGTTTTGCCTTATGCTGCGTATTTATTAGATTTTGAATCAAATAGTCTTCACTCTGTGTATCAATAGAACGAAACTCGATATGCTTTTATAGCACCCAACAGACTTACCTTGTGGGGAAAAGTTTATATCCTCATAACCATATAACCACAAAAGAAAAGTAAATTAGACCCAACAGAAAACT
Source organism: Phataginus tricuspis (assembly GCA_029783875.1). NCBI lineage: Eukaryota > Metazoa > Chordata > Mammalia > Pholidota > Manidae > Phataginus > Phataginus tricuspis. The sequence continues at coordinate 2,249,467 of JAQQAC010008350.1, read as the reverse complement.
CATGAAACAAGTGACTATTTTGATAAAAGTGTGTCCACATGGAAAAGAGATGAAAATCTAGACCAATAGCTATAGAAACTATTCATTCTATTATGCAAATATTAAATGTGAACAGGTGGTGGAGTGATAAAATTGATAAAAGCTTGGTAGTTAATAGTCAAGTTGTTATATAAACACCTTTCTTAATGTGGAAAAGTAATTTTCTTAAATCAAATGCTTCAATCAACCTTCAAAAGATTGTGTCATGTTTCTACAAGCAAAGAGATTATTGTTTTCCTCCATCCCCTTTTAGACTAAAATATAAACTTGCTCTCATAAATATTAATAAAAAGTTCTCTAGTCATTATGAAAACCATGGTATTATAAAGACAGAAAACATAGTATCGATAACATAATAGCCTCATAAAAATATAACATTTGAATTTTTTAGCCACAAAAGCAACATTAATGCAATTAAAACATGACATTTGATGGAGATCTGTGGAAAGGGAAAAGGAAAATCGTCATTTACCGATTGCCTGTATAGTGCTAGGTTGTGTGGTAGACAGTTTTAAATATGTTACCTAACTGAAGTGACTCAATGCACTGGAAGCGGATGATATAATCTTTAGGTTATATAAAGGAAGGCCAACCTCGAAATATAAGTGGCCTGCACAAAGCTGCAGATTACAAAATGATATGCACAGGTTGCCAGCTAAAATCTAACATCAAAATACTCAATCCTGATGTTTCATCACTTGAATGATGAATTTATTTTGAAATAGTATGGAAAAATCAAGTTATTATAAAAGTGAACTTTTAAATGTATGTCATTTAAGTTGATTACAGAAACAAATAAATGTAATGTTTCCAAGTAAAATAGAGGCATTAAACCATTTAAATTTTCAGTAAACAGATCACCAACTTATTTGACTCTTGTCATGTTTCAAAAACAGTCATTTTTACATACTTGTATTGCACAGTTGCAATGCTGGTGCAAATATTAATGATATTCTTAGTGACGTTTCCTAATAGAAGTAAAAACCGAAATGGCTACAATAAATGCCTTTTGATTTAAATTTAAAAAGTGAAAAATCTGAGAATGTAAGTTCAATGTAGTGGAATATGCACAATTTTTCTTCCATTTTTTAGTAAATAAGAATAAGCAAAGTAATAATTGGTGTGATCTTTAAAAAAAACTTGGAGCTATAAAAAGACATTTTATATTTTACAGATATAAAATATCTCCTTCAACTACAAGTGTAATACAATGCTAACATAGTATATGACAAATCAGTATATAACACGTTTATAAACATACTAATGTAAATGGTATATGCCATTTCTCAAACTATAGATGTAATATTGAAGAATTACTTATGGTTGTAGGAGAGAATGTGCATTTTGCTAAATCTGTTGTGTTTTAAATGTTGCCTTATAATGTGTTAACTTTTTCAATAAATATAAATGGAGAGTGAGACAAGAGAATTTAAGAGGTGAGAGAGAAAGCATGGTGTGAAAAAAATGGATCAAAGACCTAAATGTGAAAGTTAAAACTATAAAACTCTTAGAAGAAACTGTAGGTGTAAATTTTTATGACTTTGGATTATATGTTTACTTAGCTATGAAACCAAAATCTAGTAACAAAAAAGGATACATTTGACTTAACAAAATTTAAAAGTTAAAAGCACAAGATACCACTTTGTACCCATTAGGTGGCAATGACAAGAAAGACAATATCAGGTATTAGAGGATTCACAGTGAAAACTGAAGCCCTTCACTTGAGTCCTGCATGTCCCAAGCAGCTGAGTGAACCACTGTTTCCCAGGACTTCATCGTGGTGTTTTCACGCCACTCAGCCACAAACTACTCCCAGGTGTCCACCTCTCAATGGACGCCACTCCCTGTGTGAGCAGCTGCTGCTGCACGAGAGGGGTTACAAGTTATACTCTCCTAAGAAATTCCTCACCGGGCTCTTCCTTAGTCACTGCAACACCAGACTGGGGCTGTAGATTTCTCAGCTTATCATGTAGCCATAATGCCAGTCTTTCTGGTACACAGTCTCTGGGAGTTCAGGAGAAGAATCTTTCCTCTCTCCCCTCCCCTTCCCTCCTCTCTTCTCCCTTCTTTTCTCCTCCCTCCTCCCCTTCCCTCCACGCATCTCCCTCCCTTCTCCTACCCTCTCCCCCTTCTCCTTCTCCTTCCCTCTCCTCTCCACCTACATACCTCTTCTCCAATCCTTGCTTGATTCACTCTGATAAATGGAGGTGTGAGGAAGCAAGGACGCAATTTGGTGTCAACATGATTATTTTTAACTCCCAAGTCATGAATGAAGTAACTGGCCCAAATTACTGAAATCTCTCTTTTAAGCTGCGATATTTATTGCCTCTTTGCCATCAGCTGTGAGTGGTCACCACCAGTCAACATCCTTTAGGTTAGTATTAGTTAACACTGGTGTACCTTTTTCTCTTTTATGTCTACTAAGTAGCTTATTAACTTACCAGTGGATGAGCCTTGCTGGATCAGCCAGCATTTATTGACATGAAAGATTTCCCACTCCAGATAAAAGTGCTACTGACAAGCTTAGCGTCCGGAACAAGCAGTCCGTGAGGACCTGCCTCCCACCGCAGACGTGTGCGTGCGCACTCACGATGCACCTAGAAAATACCACGCGGAGAACTAAACGTGGTGCATGTTTTAGAAGTATAAGGATTGTCTGTTAGCTCTTTATACAGGGACGCGATTGGAAATGAAAGGAAATTGACATTAATAGAAAAGATTATTTTTTAAAGTAATATTTAGATTCTTGAATGTGATTGCTTTTGAAAGGGTTTTGCACAGATAAAATTTAATGATTCTAAAATTAAATACCACTTAATAGAAAAAATACATTTACATGCCAAATACACCTAATTGTTAAAAAATATTAAGCAGAACAATTCCAGAATCATTCACTGAATATCAAGCATATAATTAATTGGGAATCTTCCTTTCTGTCACTGACCCAACATTGTAGCACTGCTTCTAAGAAGTAAGCCAGCAATTACTGGTAATATTTCTTAATATAAATCACAGATATCCAATTACTGGGAAACATCTGCCAGATATATTATTTATATTTATAACATTATTATATGCAATACATATATTTTCTTATATATGTTTTTTTCCTCAGAAGATAGAAGGTTGAACACATTTTTTCAGTAATTTTGAAAGTCACCTTGAGCGAGCTGAAAGGTAGAAAACACAGTTGAAAAAACAATCTACTTCACAACTGAATTACCTTGAGGGCAACTGTTGACCTTGGATGTAAGGATTTTAATTTCACTTCTTCCTGTTTATAACCATACATGCACACACAAAGCAACATGACTTTAGGTAGGATATTTTATTTTGAATTCCTGGATAGTTTACATGCCAAATTAATCGGAAAAGAAAAATGTACCATGGTTTCACAGAAAGAGAGAGAACTGAATTATCTCATAAATATAATGAAGTATCCAGAAAGTTGCAGTGATCATTATCTAAATTACTACCATAAGAGTCAATGGATAGATAAAAAAATAATAGCCCTTTTAATGTTAAAATAGCTGTTATATCATCCAATTTATTACAAAATGTTTGAGTTAATGATTTAAAATTGACAGTATTTAAATAGTAGGCAATATGTAGATAAATAATAGATAACAGAGGTAGTATCTTTTCAGATAAATGAAGAATTCTTTGAACAAAATGTATATAGAGCTCATATCATGAAGTACATGTTAATTTTAACAATTTAAATGACATTAAGAAACATAAAATGGTATTAGCTTAAGTATTATAATATTTTCATGCAAAAATAATATACAAAATAAAATCATGCTGTGCCACAAATTTGTAGCCAATTGTATATATAAATTAATATACTTATTAGAGCATGTGTACATATATCTGAATTAAGCCTAGAGCTAACTCTATTTTTATATTTAAAGTATAGTTAATATATGATTATATATGGTTTCAGGTATACAACATTGTGATTCAACAATTATATAAATTATGAAATGCTTGCCACAGTAAGTGCAGCTACCATCCATCAACATTTAAAGTTACTACAATATTATTGACTATATTCCCTATGTTCTACTTTTCATTCCCATGTTTACTTATTTTATAAACAGAAGTCTATACCTCCTTATCCCCTTGACCTACTCCAACTAAAAAATGGGCAGAGGACCTGAACGGATATTTTTCCAAAGAAGACAAACAGGTGGCAAACAGACACATAGATATAGTTAATTCTTTTTAGGACAACATATAGGGATTTTGCAAATTGAAATATTTTTAAGTAAATAGCTCTACGAAAATTGTTTTACTTGGGTTAAAGAATGTTAAATTTAAATTATTTTGAAAAGTTTACATTTAACAAAAGTCAAACCCTGACCTGTACTACAGCTACGATTCATATAGGATAAAGGTTCTGACAATTCTAGAAGATGACGTTAAAAGTTAGGTGAAGATCGATTGTATCATGAACAAGAATTAAGGTATAGGCAGGTCAAGGTAGGAATGACTGCTGATTATGCATAAGCCTAACAGCACATTAAAAATATAGACAAAATGTGTTAAGAAAACAAGTTTTAGCTCAAGAATGACTAATATTTTTAGCCTTGGGGGCAAAGCTAATGTCTGAGTTAAAGAGACAGATTGTCAGTGCAGTCGTCAGCAGAGTCATCCATCTGGAATTGTTTTTCCCCTGTTGTTTTTCAGTTTTTCTATTAGAACAATTCCCTCTTTGTTGAACGAAATGAAAAGTACCATGCAATTAACATGAATATGCATTGCTTCCAGATTATTTTTTGGCATTATAGTTGTGTCTGACATTTAAGGAAATCACCTAATTGGTCCCTGTCTACACTCATCAACATTTGAAGCAGATTTTATATTTTATATGACTGAAAACATAGTTGGTATGTGTTAAGTTTTTTAATAGTGAAATCGTTTTTATGGTTTACCATCTTTATAAAATGTTTAATTATTTAAAATAATTATTATATTTGTAAAAAAATATTAATGGGGCAGAACTATCTTAAAGACCCTGAGCCTAGACTTTTAAAACTAGTTATATCTTAAGCACAAAATATAGTTGTCAAAAGATAATTTGATTTTTGAGTATGTTGTGCTTACTTTACATAATGGCATATAATTCAACTTTATATTTAGTCTCGTGTCTTACATATTAGCACACAACACTCACAAAACACAAATGCAGAAATCTCCTCCATAAGGAAACTTTGTGATATGAACTTCTAAAGTGGGATTTCTTACTCTTTTTGGAAATTTATCAATTTAAAGAATATTAATTGAAATACATGCAGATTTTGAGTCATTCTTGTTTGAGTTCAACCCAAAATGTGGTTTGGAAATTGTGAAGAGGAAATGCAAAGTGGAAAACTCATCCAGATAGGAAGTTTTTGTAGGTTTGTCTTTGAGGAATAAAAGGAAAGTGACATAAAATAAAACTACACCCCACCGTTATAGACAGCGAAATTGAAAAAGCTCAGTGAGAAGTTCTGCTAAGGACTAGTTTCTAATATGGGTGGAATTAATGCTGTTTGATTCTGTTCTTTGGGAGGGAATGTAAGATGTATTTACTCAGCGACATACAAGGACTGAAACTTAATGAATCACATTAAAAAAAAAAAGTCTTTCAGAAGGTCTGTGAATCCCAAGATAGAATGTGCAATGTGACAAAAGAATCAAACTGTATTCAAATGTATGAAGAAATCTCACTGAAGCTGGTGGGGAGACAATGTGCTGACCTGAGTGACTTTGGAGATGAGTGGAGGCTGTAAGACTAAAGGCAAAAGAAACGCTATGTAAGTACTGTTTTGTACTGTAAGTTCTGTATTACAAATATTTTCCACAGGAGTACAAGTTAAAGGTAGTGAATTCACTATTCATATGTACTGGAATTGAACAATACAGTTCAATGGATGGCAGACGGTGGGACCCAGTTTTCTCATTAGTAAAATAGGAAGTTATAGACCAGCAAAGAGAAGAAGCTAGAATGATCCATGTGATTACGGGTGGTAGTTGGAAATAGTGTAATTTAGTATAATAAAGATATAGCTGATAACATATAGGGTTATATATAGATATGTGTATATACATGGGTGGTTATACACATACATATTTTCCTTCCCTGTCACCTCAGAGAACCTAGAAGCAATCACACTATCAAAGAGCACACCTTGTAACTGACCTTGGCTTTTAATACCATTTTTCCAATAAAAGAAATCTAGGCTCCTTGGTCAAATGGCTGATTGCATGTTTGGACAGGAGATACACACAATGAGCCTGGATGTTTGTATAGTGCAGGAAAGTAAAGTCCTCAAAAGAAAAAAAACAAAAACAAAAACACCCCACAATGATGGAGCTATGTCACAGGGACACAATAGCCAACTAAAAAGCTCCCAATATTAGCAACAAAATGAAGTACTACTGAAATGTAATTCCATATCCAAAATAAATTTCCATTAGCCCACGTCAATGAGCAAATATTTAAATAAACGAATATTTAAATAAATTAATGAATGAATATTTGAATAAATGAGTGTGGAAATAGAAAAGAGTTTACTGTGCAGAGGAATTCCAAACAATTTATGCAGATATACCACATATCGATATATACCAAAGGGGTGGAGTATAACCTTCCACTCCTCAAGTGTGGACGGCACATACTGACATCCTCCAAAGAGCTCAGGATGAAAAGGGTGGAAAAAAGAGTAAAGCGCCCAAACTGAAAAGCACTACTTCAGCCAGATAATCAAGGTTAACACCAGCAGTAATAAGTCATTTTAATAATATATATCCTTAATGAGCTGTGATGAGGGATACACTTGACCTGTGTGGTCTTCCTGTCAAAACACATAAACTCAGTCTAATCACTGGAAAAGTATCAGACAAATTCAGTTGAGAGACATTCTACAAAAGACCTGAGCAGTACTCCTCCAAACTGTCAACATCATCAACGAGAAGGAATTTCTGAGAAATTACCAAAAATGGAAAGGGCCTCATAAGACATGATGACTAAATGTAGTGTAGTATCTTAGATGAGATGCTGGAACAAAAAAAATTAAAAATAAAGGTCAAGGAAATTTGAACAGAGTATGGATTTTGATTAATCAAAGTATATCAATATTGGTTTATTAATTGTGAGAAATATACCTTACCACTCTATGATGTTAATAATACAGGGAAACTGGGAATGGGATATGAGGGAACTCTCTGTATTATCTTCGCACTTTTTCTGTGTAACTAAAACTGTTGTTCCGAAGTCGCAAGTCCCCGAGAGACTACCCATGAGCTGATTCCGATGCAAACACAGAAGGGTCATTTCTTTCAAGCTTGAGCTCAGACCCACAACCTTCATCGACGCAGCGTGTCAGGAATATGAGCCCTGAGCTCAGGGTAGGCAAGGTTTTTAAGCATTACAAGGTGCAGGGAGGGGGGGGCTCTAACTTGGACATTTTCCATGGGTCAAGTCTGGCTGGCGCCCAGCTGCCGACTGATGTACCATGTAAGGTATTTTATCTTTAAGGGACAGGAGAGCCTGGACCTTGAGGTCGTTGCTAGGGAACTATCTGGAGTGAAGGTTACTGGAACAATGGGTAGTTTTTCCAGTAACTGGAACAAAGTTTTCTTAGAACTAGGTCAGGGCTGAGGACTCCTTCTTAAGATGGCCTTTTTAAAATGGAGTTTCTCTTGCTCTCACAAAACTATTCTAAAAAAAATTTTTAGGTATACTGAGAAGAAGTAGAAATGGAGAAGAATGGCATTAATATTTTGTAACAACATAAATATTGTGTATATAAACCACCTACTGGGCAAAGCAATCCTAGCTATACCCCTTTCACCTTTCATACCACCCCAATGTTGTGCATGAATACATATACACACACAGACACACACACACACACAAACACACACACGTGCCAGTTTCTGTTGCAAGGAACATAGTAACTCTAAAATATTAATGACACCAGTTACTGGAAATTGAATTAAAACTCATCTCTCTACAGACACTGAAAAAAACAAAAAAAGACAGAAAGTACTTTAAGAGCAAGGTGATATCTTTTTGGATAGCTCTTTGCACTAATTTTTTTTTTTTTTTTTTGCTTAACACTATATCTATATATATATATTTTTTTTACAATTTATTTTATTTTAGTGTCATTAACCTACAACTACATGAGCAATATTGTGATGATTAAACTACCCCTTTCATCAGGTCCCCCCCACCAACCCTATTACAGTCACTGTCCATCAGCGTAGTGAGATGAAACTCACTACTTGTCTTCTCTGAGCTGTACAGTCCCCCCCGTGCCCCCCCACCCTGTGTCTGCCAATCGTAATGCCCCTTTTACCCTCTTATCCCTCCCTTCCCACCCTTCTTCCCCGAAGGTTTTACAAGAAAAACAATGTGGTTACTACATTCACCCTTATTATCGAATCCACCCCATTGCAGTCACTGTCCATCAGTGTAGTAAGATGCCAGAGTCCCTACTTGTCTTTTCTGTGCTACACTGTCTTCCCCGTCTTTGCATTAATTTTTAACTGTAAATCTATAAGTATTTCCTGCTAGAGTGATGATTATTTTGTGTGTTTACTTTGAGAATGATTCTAGAAAGAAAGAGAGGAGCATTATGGGTATGATATTTAGTGAATGAAATTACAGTGGTAAAATACTGTAAAACATTATATGTAATAACAAGTAAAAGCTGAGTTTAGGTGAAGATGGGGGTTTGGTGGGGCATGTCATGCATAGGAAGAGATGAGAGTCATATTGGCTTATGTTAGATTTAAAATCATGTAGGAGCTAAGTTTATATATAGAATAATATGAAAGAGTCATGAAAATTTCTTGTTACTGGCATCATGCAGTCTTCTCCTTATAGTGCTCAACTGGATATGGAGCATATTCCAAGCTACCAGCAAAGGAGCATAGTAGTAAGTGATTATTTCTACTTACAGAAGAAGAAAGATATTTTGTATGTGATGATGTTATTTCCATCTGTCTGATTAGCCAGAACAATGTGAAGTCTTATGAACAATGTAGAGATATCTATCTCAGACAGATCTCATCTTATAATATTTTTTTTAAGGCACATGGAGCCTACTTAATAGCAACTTATATTTTTTGCTGCCAAAAATACTCTTCCCAAAGATGACCAGGTAGGTCATACAGGTAGAGTACCAAGTAGTATGTTCTAACCAGGCAAATGACCATTTCTTTCCCTGGCACAGAAATTCCTTAGTCTTCCTATCAATACACATTTCTTTTTTAAAAATCTTAATTTGTCTGGTTTAGATAATAATTTATATTTGAGAACCATTTTAAGCCAAAGTTAATACAGGGCTGGCTAAAGTCAAATAATCATAGATTTTTCCCTGTATTTTAAGATTTCAACTACTTTCCCTCTTTATTCCTGCTAAACAAGTTCATGACCTCTCATTAATGACTAGTCGGTGTGCATGGGACTAATTTTGACTTAGGTCCTTTTTTATTTCAGTAATTAAAGCAATTTAAAAGTTTTAATTAGAAAGTATACTTTATGGCCAGTAACAGAGAAAGGAAAATGTCACTTCCTGAGCGATTATTTTCTACAGTGTTCCTACTGTGCCAGAAAATTACAGTGTGTCCATCTTTTAATTTAGCTCAGTAATAATGGATTTCCACCTACACATATAATGTTTCCCAATTTTTTAAAAGCTTGATGCTTCAGTGGAAATATGTGATATGCTGCTGTGACACTGTTTTGCTATAAAATAGTATTAAATTTGCATAGATAAGCCCAGGAAATGTTAGAACAGGAGGAGGCCAGGAAATGATCCTGGTTCTATTGTAGTTAAGGTAGGGTCACAACTGTGTGGTGTCAAGGTTTGTCTTTTAACTGCAGCAATTGCCTAATTACTTTTTGAGATCTGTTTACTCTAGTTTTTCTCACTGTCTGGGTAATTTAGTTTTAACTACTCGGAGAACTACACAGCTTTTTTTATTTTCAATTCTGTCTTTTCTTGAATTTCAGATCTTTAGTTTTTCTTCGTGGCATCTTTAAAACGATGGCTAGTGAATTCATGTATTGAGAAACAGAGAGGGAGGGAGTGCGAGAGAGAGAACCAAGAAACATTGGACAATATCCTCTCGAGTCAAAGGATGCAAACTTGAGAAAGCATTCTCAACAGTATTCTTATTGTTTTCACTTCCCTGTCAACTGGGGGAAGATATTAAACTTCCAATAACACTGAGTGTTAAAGAGGTTGCAAAGAATTGAGTATTTTTAAATATCTCTCATAGGAATGCATTTGCTACACTCTTGTGAGGGCCTTTGGACAAAAATTTAAACCATTTAAATTTTTAAATTGGGCAAATCCTTTGAACCAGCAATTTTCCTTCTATTAATCTATCTCTAGCAAAGATCCACAGGTACATTCAAAATTTTAACCGAACAGCTAAATATAAGAAATACCTTAATATTTAAATATTAGGTAATAGGATGGGATGAAAATAATTAAATGATATAGAAAATATTCAATGATATCAATGGTACGAAAATATGTTAACTATGGTCTAAGAGAAGTGTATTCTATTAAACAGTATATATATCATGATCCCTGTTGCAATTCAAAAAAGGATGTGTGCATGTGCGCGTCTGTGAATGTGTGTGTATGTTTGCCGTCTAGAGTCACATCACTGCTCTCTGTCTCTACTGTTCCCACTTTGGTCTGAGCCGTCATCCCCCCTCCATCTCCTAACTTCTTCCCTAATGCGTCTTCTATCCTCAGTGTATTCACAACACAACTCTCATAGTAATGCATTCACACTACAACCCAGATAAGATCATCTCTTTGCTCAAAATCTTGCAAAGGCTTCCCATTTCACTCAAAGTGAAGCGGAAATCTTCCCAAGTGCCTGAAAGGCCCTACATGATCTAGTTCCCATTTACCACAGGGGTTATCACCAGTTATCTCATGTGGCCTCCCACTACTTTCCATCTCATGCGGTCCTTTCAGGTCGCATAGGTCTTCTCATTCTTTTTGAAAATGTCAGTGCTCTTTACTGACAAGAGTTTGATTTATTTATTCCTTTAACCTGCATCATTTTCCCCCAAGATATTCAAATTGCTACCTCTTTTGCCACCTTTACTCAAATCTTACCTTCTCAGTAAAATGCATTCTAACTGCTATTTAATACCACCACCACCCCTCAGTCCTGTTAGGAGTACCAACTCCTGTTTTCCTGTTTACGTACTCCTTCCAATGTGTTCTGTATTTATTTGCTTATTTGATATGTTTACCACTTCTGTGTTTATTATTTGTCACCCTGCTAGACCAGAACTGACAGGAGGGAATTTTGTTATACTTACTCTTTTATCCCAAGAAGAGAAGTGGCTGCCCCATTTGCCCCATTGTAGATGTTCAACACCTATTTGCTAAATGAGTTTTATATCTGTACAGGTAGGTACATAAGAATCAGTATTTTAACCAAAATGAAAATTATACAAATGTGATTGTCTCAAGATGGCAGACTTATAAAATTTTGTAGTTCATTTGTAATAGCATTTCCAAAAATCTGTGCTATAAGTGTAGAATATCTATGTTACCTAAGTTACAGGAAGGAAAAAATGTGTTAATTATGAATTTTTTTGAATAGTGGTATAAACTCAACCTCATTTTTTGATAATTTTGAGTTTTTTTCTTCCTAAGATTTGAGTATTTGTAAAACAATAGGTAAAAAATCATAGCTCCCCCCAAACTGTCTAAACAGGATAATGTCTAGAGACCATATGAGGTTGTTATTAAATTTTAGAGAGTTACTCACATCTTTAATACCCTTAGAAAAAATTAATTTTAAGCTACTGTTTTCATACCATTTTATGATTAGCCTTTCATTTTCTCTAAAACATTGATAATATTTGAATATAAGTCTATAGAGGTGATATCAGCTGAAGGTAATACTATACATAACTACACATATATAAAAAATTCATAAAATGCATATTTAATGTATAAAGCAATATTGATTTCTCAAAATTATAAATATGTTGCCATCCAACCATTTAAACCTTGTTGAGAAATGTGATGGTGTTTTAACTTTTTCCTACTCTAAATAACTAGATTTATAGTGATGGGCCATATTTGGAAAGTGGAATTATTAAACACTGGGGTTTACAAAAGAAGGTGGTTGAAAGCATATGCTATAATCAGAGCATTAGTATAGATGAAAAACAAAACAGAGATGCTCATAATCCCCCTAGCCCGCTTTCTGTTGCCTCACAAGTTACAAATAAATAGAAGAGATAGATGGAGTAAGTGTATTAAGAACCACGGAAACAAAACTTTATTTCTCATTGTCAACAGGCTGTTTGTATTTCTTTTACATAAGATCTCATTTTTAATCCAAATGTGCTTTAATAAAATTTTCTGCTTTTACTATTAATATAATTCATTATCACAATCACTTTACTATAAACATGATCATAGTTCTTTCATTATTGTCTTAGTATATGTATTTAGAAGTGGTATTTCTTTTTTTTAAATCCACACATTTTATTCTTCATATATGTCACCATGATTGACCTCTAGAAAAAAATTTGTTAATCTGTAATTCTACCAATTACATCAGATGGCTCGATGTACATCAGATAGCTTGAATCCTCAAAGATAGGTATTCCATATTTTAAATATGTTGTAAATATAAACATTGCATATTTACATCACTCTTATTAAGACAGAGTGATGACCTCTAAGCTCCTTACATGTGGGACCAGAAGCTGGAAGCTACCTGAAGTACGTTTTGGATTATCATAAAGAACTCTTGGCAGCCCGAGGGAAAGTGGCTGCTGCAATAATGTTAAACCTCCGGTGTGGTAAATATGACTCTACATACGACCATCTTTTCATATACTTAACATATATTTATGTATTTTTTTGTCTTACAGCACTTTTCAATTTTTATCATGTGAGCACGTGACCTTAGTGACATCTTCCGTTAGTCATGTCTATTCAAATACATACGTGCTGGTACAAATGGGAACGCACCAACAGCCACAGGTTGAGGTAGAAAACATTTTTATCACCCTAGAATGCTCCTTTTTTCTCCCTCTTAGTTAATACGTCCCCAGAAGTCACCACTATTCTGATTTTCTATCAACTAACTTATTCTTGAACATGAAAAAATGGGACTATACTATTTACTACACACTAATTTGTATCTAACTTCTTTTGCTCAACACAATTTGCATAAAATTCATCTATGTTGTTGTTCACAGTAGTAATACTTCACCTTTTAAAAAATCTCTCTGAGGTATCCCATTCCAGTCATATCTCATAATTATTTATCTATTGTTTTGTCAGTTGTCATTTTGTGTCTTTCCAGATTTGGTATACAATGGATAAAGTTCTATGAACATTCTTTTACATGTTTTTTGGTTGATACACATGCAGGAGAGGGATTTCTTGGTCATAGGGAGTTATGTGTTCATCTTTAGAAGATAATATGCAATAAAATTTCAAATGGGTAATATTATGACCTATGAATATTATTTTTCTTTCCAAAAAGTAACTTTTTGTCTTTATTTTCTGGATATTTCACTTGCTTTTGTATTTTAATGATCCCTGCTAGCTTTATTATTTCTTTAACTTTTGCTTTTAATTTACTTTGCTTTTCCTAATCCTTTGACATGAAAACTTAAATCACGTATTTTTAAGATTCTTTCTTTTTTAAGTATGTATATTTTGTCATTAGTTTCCCTTTTATCAATGGTTTAGGCTCATCATGACATACTTTTATTGTTTAGTTTCAAATTCTATTTCTCATTTGCCCATGAGTATTTAGGGTTATATTAACATGGAGAAAAAAAAGTAGGGTTTAAGTCTAAAGAAATATAATTGACAATATGAGATTTTAAGAGTTTCAGAAATAATGTCTCTTTAGGCAAAGAACAGTAAAGTATCTCAAAACAAGTATCTGTGTCTTTGAATCTACTCACTTTTTGGCTTAGGAAGAAAATGATATATCCAAGTGGTTATCAAGAATTTTTGCGTTTACTTATGCCTTATAATTTTTTATTGAAACACAGACATGATATACAGGTTAAACTGCAGAAAACAGGCCTTTGGTAATACAGTGGTAAGGTGCGGTGAGAGGGGAAGTGGTTTGTGGTCTACGGCCCTCTGATCAGGTCTCAGTCTTTTGATGAACCTGTACCTTGGCCTGCAACCTTGATCAGTGCCGGAAGGTGTTTTGTTTTGCTCCTCACCCACGTGGGTGGGACAGGTTGGCTAGAGGGGCCTGCAGGGGATTATTTCCTTTCTCTAGGTTGGTTAGGCTCTGATGAAACCTCAGTGGGTTAGGCTGCAATAATATAGTTTATTTCCCTGGAGGGTAGGCCTTGTTAAGAAGAACAGAATGTTCTGGCATATTTCAAATTGATTACTTTTCCCTCTTCCTACCAAAAGCTGGAGAGGTTTTTCTCTGATCTTCACTGTGAGAACCTGATAGAGGCCTAGAGGCAAAGCTCACAAAAGTGTGAGGGTTCCCTTTGGAATGGGTCCTCCCGGGGTTTATGACTCTCAGGCTGGACCACTCTGAGCCTCCAGCAATTCATCAATCACAGCTCAGGTTTTCCTACTCAGTTACTCGTTCCTGTAATGGTTCTGAAAAGGAATTTTTCTCTATTACATGGTAATTCTTTGTACAATCTGCTTGTCTGTCTCTACAAGTTTGGGAGCCGGGCTCTGCCCTGTGACCTAACTTCTCTGACAGATCTAAGAGGAATTGTTGATTTTTTCAGTTTGTTTAAGTCTTTACTTGTTAGGACAGAGTGATGACTTCTAAGCTCCTTACATGTGGGACCAGAAACTGGAAGCTACCTGAGATACGTTTCGGATCATCATAAAGAGGTCTTGGCAGCCCAAGAGAAGTGGCTGCTGCAATAATGTTAAAGCCTTGGTGTGGTAAAACCTGTCCTTAGGTAAACGTGCCACAGCACCAGCGAAGTCCATCTTGCCGGCTATGGCTTACGGTTGGAGAATACATTGAGCCAAACAAAAAGCTGAAAAGAGACACTTTAACTGTAGTTCAATGGTTTCAACAAACTGAAAAATAGTGGAATTGAAAATGACCTGAAGTTATTACTTATGGCTCCAAATAATCCACTGTTTTCTAAATCTATGAAATGCTTGAATTCGTTTGTAACATATCAAAAACAAGGAACAGAAACAAAAACAAAACATTCCAGCTTAAGACCTGTGAACACTATTCTAAGTACCAGTGAGTAAAGCAATGAGTAGAATCAATTAAAAACCATTCTGAAAAATCTCTGTGGTAGACCTCTTCTAAAATAGTTCCCGATGATCCCTAAATCCTGATAGCCATGTCCTGCGTAATTTCTTCTCCTTGAGAGTGGCTAGATCTACGTGAAAGAGAAGGAAAGCCATTATTTCACCTAAACACTGTAAGCCGACACATGTAAATGGCAGATGTGGCTTATTCCATCGGCTTTTCGATAAACTGATGCAATCACCTGCTTTACTGCTGCAATGCAGCTGAGGTTTTTAGAGAAGGTTTTTGTGATTCTGGTCTTTCAGGATTTCCTAAGGTCAGCTTCTATTTAGGGTTATATTAATGGTGCTGTAAGCAACTAATTTGCTGAATTAAATAATTTCCTGCTAAAGTATGTAAGTGATTTATATGTATAAGATGAAAGAATAACTGATGATACTCTTTTAGAGTGAGAGAGAACAGGAGATGCTCACAGAAATGCTAATCTAAGCAGTGTGAAAGATCTAATTTGCAGTTATCACATACTGTGGCAGAAACTCTGAAAGCCACTTTCTGTCTTTCCCATTTTGCACTCCAGGATTTAATATATTTGATGGAGCTGAAAGATTAACATGACAAGAAGAGATTGAGTGCGAGAAATCGGGAGAAAAAGAAAGAAAAGGGTTGAGAAAGGCCAAGGAGAGGGAGGAAGACAGATGCTGTCCAGGAGTCCATTGAGCAGGAGTGAACACTCATTTAGGTACCACTGAGATGGAAAATGGAGCCCTTCTGGTCATCATAATTGAAGGAAGAGAACATTGTGGAGTAAGAAAGAAGAAACAGTTCAAAATCTCCAACTTCCCTCCTTTAGAATAGGCTGGAAAATATAAACTGAGTTTTCAGTTTGTATTTTATAAAACAAAAACACACAAAATATTTTATAAATTCTTTCCATCATGCTGCCCTAGATAGACAGATCATTCTTCCTAAATAGGGCACTAGTTCAAGACTTGGCTAGCGGTTGGAGATAATAACCCTACAGTATGGTTTAACCTGCTACAGTTCTGTATGGAATTTAGGGGATGCATGCCTGTTTTACTTCATTCACTTCTCATTAAAACATTATGATTTTTAGTCCTCTTATTTATAGAGACAATATCACTCTGTAATTGACAATAAAACTGAAAAAATGAATGTAAAATTAATTTGTGAACTTTAGAGCATATTTTGTTACACTGTGAGAGCTCTTTTAAGGGCAAAACCATTCTAAGGTCTGAAGCACTTTTTTATATATACAAAATAAGTACTTGTTAAAAGTGTGTTAAATGAATAAATAAATGCTCTAAAAACCACTCTTTTATGAAAGAGCCTGAGAAGTCAGATCTATGTGTTATTTGTATCTCCAGAGTTTTGGGTCCAAAACATGTTTTTTCTAACACAATAGACACATTCATCTCTTCATGATTGATGTACATTTTCAAATTAAAAACCATATTTCAGTACTCCCAGTGCCTTGGTGATCACTTTAAAAACAGCACAAAAATATATGATATGATACGTACAACATTTCAAATTGTGTGGGCTGAAATGAGTTGTTAGAACCAGAAATTGTAGTCTTCTGATGGATGCTATGTTTGTTAAGCTAGAGCAATTTACCCACATATCTATATAACTATGTCTATTTCCATATATAAATGTTTCCAGAGACTTATGTATTTAATGTACTTGTTCTTAAAAACACATTTACTCATATGTTCAAATACATTTTATGCAAAGGAAAGAATTATTCTGATCTATATATTCGACCACTTTGAGAATTTTTACAGATAAAAGCAGAACAACCTTTAAAGAAAACAAGCTTACAGAATTAATTTTTCACAGTGATAGGGCATGAAAATAAACTTAATGAAGATAATGCAAGTGATTATCATAATATATGAGCATGGAAAAAATAAATATACAGTGCTGGCTAATTTAAATTTGAACAATTGTCTGTCAATGACACACAAACCTAAATATTTTATGCTAATCAATAAGATACAAATACCTTGTCCGAAAACCCCACACATTTAGAAGAGCCGTTCTGAAACTGTGTCCTGCTGAAGCCCAGGAAGGTAAGTGATTGTAGAGCAAACAATACATAATGGCTCCTTTTGAGCTCCCATCACATGTCACATTATCACATTTTAAGCAAGTTTTTCTGAATGCATGGCTAGAGTCAAAAGAATGCGTGAGCTGCTGGTACCACTGGGCTTTTGAAGTCAAGGAGAAATATGCACCTGTAAGTTTTATGTAAACATAAACAAAACAAACAAGCAAGACAGAAGAAATTCTCAAGATACCTGGCACGTTTTCCCAAATAGCATATTTATTTGTTCAGCATCAAAGAAATGTTATTAAGTATCTCTCCTGGATAAGGCACTGTGCAAGGCAGGAATTATTTTGTTTAATGGATTTAATATACTATGTAAGAAAATGTATCTTTCTTCCTAGTATCAGAATAAAGTCAAGTAAACATTACATAATCACATAAGAAAGAAATTAACAACCTACTATAAATGATATAGGTAAAAAAAATCACTAAAAAATAATGATTAAATCAGCTATAAGAGGGAAGCAATGAAGAGGCGGCATTTGAACTGGCTACTGAAGACTTGAAATGATTCTGTGTTAATTGTAAAAGTAAAAATTTGAGTTATATAATAAAGTTAAATGAGATAATTCATTTAAACAATATCCTTTACAAAATGTTTTCTCATGAAAGCCAGTCAGTATTGTGAAAAAAGTACTTGATCATTATAAGTATAATGTATGTCCCGCTTCATTTTCATTATCTCTTCAACAAAAAGGTCTAAAACAAGAGTTGTTGGTTCATATGAATATATAAACATTCAAGAGTGGGGATGAGAGTGTGTAATATTAATTTATTTTCGTCCTTCAACATAAGTATCCATACTATCTTTGAATCACTATGTACATTTAATTTATGAGCATTATTTCCCTATTACGCTTCATTACAAAAATCATTCCAATTATTTGCAAAAACCTTTGTGTGGAGTATATTCATCAGCATGAAAGCCATTTTATAAGGTATTTCATAGCTTTTGCTTTAACCTAATTTCTTGAGATTCACTATTTCAAGATTTCTTGTCTGAAAGTTTTCACAATAAGTTTTAATTTATTCCAAACTACAAATATTTTCCACAATATAGGAATCTTTTTCCCATTCTTCTTACAGAAATATATATATATGTATATATAAATCTATTTAATATATTGCTTTGGAATGGAGTTTTTAAAAATTCTCTTTAAAATGATACATAAAAAAGGTATCAAAATTAGTATGGATTAAGAATATTTCCAGTATACACATATATCCTTATATATTATATATAAATTAAATAAAATTTATTAAGAGTTTTATCTAGGATAACTTTGGAAATTAAATGTTGCCTACACTCAGTTATTTACACTATATTATAGCTAATTCTCAGAGCAGCCATATAACATAACCAAGTGTTAACCAAGTTTTCAAGTAGGGAGATTACAGTTAGACTGATCATAATGAAACCACTTGCTCAGGGTTGCACAAAAATGGAAAGTGAAGGGAGCTGAGATGAAAGGTGGGGTTGGTGTACTTTAAATATCTGGGTGGGCTTTCTACCATATCATGCTTTGCTCATGTTGAATCTGCTTAAGCTGCTATAACAAACACCATACACAGGGTAGCTTACACAACAGACATTTATTTCTCACATTTCTGGAGGCTAGGGAGTCTGAGAGCAAGGTCCCAACAGATTTGATTTCCAGTGAGGGCCCTCCATCTGTGTTGCAGATGACTACCTGTTTGCTGTGTCCTCACCGGCAAACAGCTCTGGTCTCTCCTCCTTTTTTTATAGGGGCACTAACCCCACCCTCATGACTTCACCTAAAGCTAATTACCTCCCAAAGGTCCCACCTCCAAATACTATCATGTTGGGAGTTAAAGCTTTAATATATGAATTGTGAAAGGACAAACATTCATTTGCTTCATTTGTAAATGTCAAATCTTAAAGTTTGATTATTTAAATTACATGGCTATGGTAAAGTCATATTACATATATTCATCATATACACACACACACACACACACACACACACACACACACACGAAAGTCTGCCATAAACTACATACTGATATGTTAAGTAAAGCATTATCTTATTTTTATATACCTGTTAGAAAGCATTTTAGAACATAATTTTCAACACAATATATTGTTTTATGAGTGTGTTTTGAAAACATATCTTCTCTGTATATGAAATACACAGATTCAAGAAAATTTTAGTGGAAGTCTGTACAATTGACCAATTGTTATGGACACCTGGAATTATCTGCCCAGTACCACTTTCCTTATAACAGCCAACCCCCTATTCAAATATTAGTGCAGGACCTATTATATTAGTACACTATGCTTTTACCTTCTGGTTCAAAATCACAGCCCTGGGTTAATATCCAGCTAAAGCTAGGAAACTCCTAGATGCTCATTTCTGGATTCAGTGGTTTGGTTCACACATCATCTGATTTAAACTAGGTCGGTCTCTTAATAACATTTGGACCTCATTCATGAAGAGTATGAGTTCAACCTCAATAATTGCTGTAAAACTAGAGTTTTGTTTCCATGTAAATATAAAGATACAGTGAGACAGAGTGAGCCTAACAAGCAGAAGGGAGAGATAAAGAAGGAATGACACTCTGGGCCATTGTCATAGATCCATCTGTGATCTTTCTGGAGTCATCTTTCTTCTTTTGTGTGGATTCTGTAAGTCAATACATTCTCGATTTTGTTTAATTTGGGTTGTCTTTTCTTATTCATAATGAAAAGTTATAACTAGTACAGAAATTTGTACCTGATATGAGGTGTTTACACATCAGTCACTGAAACGTAAAAACGGTGGAATTGTGGTGCTTGGGACCATGACAAGCCCTCTCCAGGGCTGCAAAATCGGCCATTTATTGTACTGTTAGGAAACAGAAGATTAAAATAGGATCCATTTCTCTTGAGATTTGAATCATGTACCCTCTGAAATCTGTGTTTGGCAGACATATTTACATACTTATCACAATATTTATCTATTACAATTACCTTCTTATGGGCCTCAGTAAAATCATGACAGATAGTGCATATCCATCCCCAAAGTGATTCTATTTCTAAATGTAAAATTATTAATTTGAGATGTAGCCTGGAAAATAGTCCAAAACCAGTAAATCATTCTCACCTATTTTTTTCATACATGCTCCAAGGAAGAGCTTTGAGCCAAGATTCAGTGTGGGAAAGAGTCTTTATGTGAAATGAAGAGACAGAATCCTGGAAGATACGTAAGGCATACATCAAAAAGGAAAATGGAAGATAAAAATTATCCTGCCCCAAAAGACCTTTATGGTAAGGGTAATTTCATTGTGTAGCACACATTTTCCTTTAATTGCACGAGGATTAATGCCCAAATTGATGTGTCAATAGAAATGGGTTGCTAAAGCATGGAGCCGCCGTAGGAAGCACAGCCAGTATGTGTCTTCGTGGACCACAGAGAAACTGTTCAGAGACAATTCTCTAATTTGGGCAATATTTTGGGAAGTCAGATTAACTCACCTAGGAACTGTTTTACTGCCATGGAATGGAGTCAAAAAACAGTTCCTCATCAAATACCCAGTCTTATAAATTACCCAACAATTCCTGAATAATAGAATATAGAATGATTTATTTATGGATAGGTGAATAAAATTCACCCCTTTCCTCTTTTCTAAATTAGAGTCATACTTCAGATAGCTTCACTTTTTTTTTTACTTTGTTTTTATTTATATTTCAGAGTTTTACTGAGGAAATATAATTGGCGTATACATAAAATAAAATGCACATATTTGAAGTGCAAAATTTGATGTTTTGATAAATATACTTGTGAGATAGATGCCTCATATCCCTTTGTAACCCAACTCTATTAACCACCCACTGCCGTCCCCATATCTCAAAAACCAGTGATATTTTTGTCACTATAGATCAGTCTGCATTTTCTAATATTTCATATATTTAGAGTCATACATTTATCTAGTATTCCCCTTTGTTTGGCTTCTTTCACTCAGCATAATTATTTTGAGGTTCACCCACGTTATTCTGTGTCACAATAGTTCATTCGTTCTTATTGCTTAGCATGAGTAAACCACAATTTGTTCATTTATTAACTAGTTTATTTCCAGTTTAGGGATATTACAAGTAAAACTTCTGGGAACATTGGCTTTCAAATCAATGTATGGATATTGTACTTTGCTAGGCACAATAATGGCTCACAAAAGGTGTCTGTGTCCTAGTCTCTGAAACCTATGTTATTTTATATGGCAGAAAGAAATTAAGGTTGTGGATGCAACTAAAGAGGTTAATTAGCTGACCAGGACATGGGGAGATTATCTAGGATTGTCTGAAAGGTTCCAGTCTAATCACAGGTTCTTAAAAGTAGAGACAGAACTGATAATCAGAGAGATGTGAGGTGAAAAGGACTTGACTTGCTATTGCTTGTTTTGAAGATGGAAAGGTACTAAGATCACAGAATGTGCACAGAATTTAGAAGCTGCAAAGAACAGGGACACAGGTTCTCCCTAAAGCTTCCAGAAAGGAGACGGTCCTGCCAATACCCTTTTAATTTTAATTGACTCCCCTGTTGAATTTCTGAGCTAAGAACTGTAAGACAATAAATTCATATCATCTTAAGTCACTAAATTTAATTTTTTATGGCAACAGAAAACTAAAAATATTACTTCATTTATCTTGCGTGAATATGTATGTGTGGAATGTCTGGATCACATAGTAGATAAATATTTAAATTTCTAAGAAATTGCCAAACTATTTTCAAAACTGATTATGCCACTTCATATTCCCACTCAAAGTCAGAGTTTCAGCTGCTCCATATCTAAATAAACAACTGGAATGGTCGGTCTTTTAAATTTTAGACATTCTAGTAGGTATGTAGTGGTATCTCATTTTGGTTTTTAACTTAGTTTTCCCTAGTACTGATGAAATTGAGCATCATTAAATGTGCTTGTGTTCTATACATAAGACTTCTTTTGAGAAGTCCATTTCTTTCTTTTGAGAAATGTCTATTGAAATATTTGCCTATGTATTTATTGGATTGTTTGTTTTCTTGCTGTTTTGAGAGTTCTTATATATTCTGGACACAAATTTTTTTATCAGATATATAATTTTCAAGTATGTTTCCCAGCATATGTTTATCATTTCATTCTCTTAAGAACATCTTATAGAAATTTAAAATTTTGATGATGTTCAATTTATCCATTTTTCTTTAATGAATCATGCTTTTTGTGTTGTATCTAAAATATCTTTGCCTAATGCAAGATCTCAGTGATTTTTCTCTTATGTTTAATTAAAGTTGCATTGTTTTAGGCTTTATATTTAAGCTTTTAATTCATTTTGATTAATTTTTGTATATGAGATGTAAGATTGTATATGATGTAATTTTGTATATGATATGCCACAGGTGAAAGTTAATTTATTCTTACATATAATTATCTAATAGTTTAAAAAGCATTTGCTGAAAGGCTATCCTTTTCCAATGAAATATGCCTTTGCATCTTTGTCGAAAAACAGTTCTGTATTCATTGATATACTGGGGTTTCTGCTCTATTGATATATTTGTCATTTTTATACTAATAATACACTGTTTGGATTACTATATGTATTTTGAAATAACTCTTGACATTTTCTAACTTTTATCTATCTTCTAATTTTGTATTTCTTTTAATATGTTGCTTTGACTGTTGTAGGAACTTAGTCTTTCCATATGAAAGAATCAGCTTGCTAGTAGCTCCCCTCCCCCCAAAAAAAGCCTGTTTAATATTGATTGGGACAGTGTTGAATCTATAGATCAATTAGGGGAGAACTGGCATTTCAAAAATACTGAGTTTTCTAACCCATGAACATGTATCCATTTACTTAGCATTTCTTTAATTTTTCCCAGCAATACTTTTTTCATTCTTAGTGTACAGATTACTGCACATTTCTGTCTATTACTAAATATTTAACTTATTCTAATGCTTTTGTATATGGTACTTTTTATTTCAGTACAATTGTCTGAGAGCAGTATTAAAAATGCAATTGAGTTTTTGTATATCTTGTTTCCTGCAGTTCACTTAAGAACTAAGTGTTTATTTAATAAATTTTATAATTTCCAATTTTTTATAAACTCTCCATACATGATCATACTGTTAGTAATTTTTAAAAAAATTATATTTCTTCATTTTGATTAAGGATGCTTTTTACTTATTTTCCTTGCTTTATTTCACTGGCTAGAACTCCAACAGAAGGCTAAATAGAAATGGTGAGAGTGGACGTCTTTGCCTTATTCCGAGTTTTTGGGGAAAAGCATTCAATCTTTTATTGTTAGGTTATCATAACGTTAGCAACAGGTTTTTTCATAAATGTTCCTTATCAAGTTGAGGAAGTTCTTTATAGTCTTCGTTAGTTGAGAGGTTTTTTTTTTTTTAACCCTGGAATGGATATTGGATTTTGTCAAATGCTTCTTCTGCAGGCATTGAGAGATCACATTTTCGATATTTTCTAATTACTCACATGGTGAATTACATTGATGTTTTTAATAAACTTTTAAATTTTATTTTAATATAATTTTAGATTTATAGCACAATGAGAGTTCCCATATCACCACAATTTATCCCGTATTATTAATATCTTAAATTATTATGTACATTTGTTACAGTTGATAAACCAATGTTGATATTTTATTATTAACCAAAGTCCATACTTCATTCAATTTCCTTTGCTTTTACTTAAGGCCTTTTTCTGTTCCTGGATCCCATCCAGGATGCCACCTTATATTTTTCTGTCATGTCTTCATGAACAACTCTTGGCTATGAGAGTTTTTCAGATTTTCCTTACATTTTACGACTGACGACTTTGAAGATCAATAGTCAGGGATATTGTCAATTGGGATTTGTCTGGGGTTTTCCTTACTATTAGACTGAGTTTATGGGTTTTTGGAAAACCACAGAAGAATAGTGTCATTTTTATCACATCATAACAAGGTTACATACTATCAACATGATTTATCACTATTGATACCAATTCCTGACGCCCTCACTGAGGTAGTGTTTGTTAGGTTTTTCTACTGGAAAGTTACTCTTTTCTCCCCTTTCATGCTGTGATCTTTGGAAGGAAGCGACTCGGCAGACCCGATATTTAAGGAGTGGGAAGTCATGCTCTGCCTCCTAGACAGTAGAGTGTCTAAATAAATTTAGGATTCTGCACAAATTTTTCTATTCCCTAAAAAAAATAAAAACATTTACTTAGTTAAACTTTATTTTTATAACTAGGACTCATAAATATTTATTTTATACTTAGGCTGTAGTCCAATACTACTTTATTTATTTGTTGTCCAAATTGTTCTGGCTTTGGCTACTGGGGTTCTTTTAATTGATTTCTTTATCCCTTTGACATACCCAATTATTTGAGGCTTGCTTTTTTTTTTTTTAACTGAGCCCTTCCTTTCCTTGTAGCACTACAAGAAACGAAGCACAGTTTGTATGCTTCCTGCTTTAATCCTAAAATAAATAATTTCTCCAAGGAGCCCCGATAAGAATAGAAACCAAGATGTGGGCGTCAGGTGTGCTCACTGCTGCTGGAGGGCCTTACTTCCAGGTCCTTTCGGCTGAGAAGCAAGGATGTGTGTGTGTGTGCGCTAACTCCCGTGCAGCTCTCTCACTCTCTTTATTTATCTGTACATCTATATTTATGTAAGCTAAATATACTTTATGCTGATATTGCCAACTCTAATCTTCACCACATAGACCATTCTGCCTCTTGCCTTTGCTCATCTGTAACTTCTCACTCCAGTAAAAAATCTCTAATAAGGAGAGGTCTTATTCAGAAGATACACGTGTAACTCTTTCTCCATTTTTGCCCTGGTGTAGTTCTCTGTTCCGAAGTGAAGGCTCTTCTTAGTATTATTTCCTCAAAAGTAATGTTTATGGGTGTAGTAAAGCCTTTGAAAGGAAATGTGATGACAGTAGTAGTATTAATATATTGGAATTTTTCCTTCCATAACGGAAATACTTAAATCTATAGAAATACCTAAGGATGGAGATAGGGGTCACTGATTCTGAAAAGCTGAGTATCTTGAAAGAAGTATCATAAATAAGTATGTGACAGACTTAGAATTTGGACATCAAAGCTTATACACTTTCTGCACAACTGCCTCTCTTGTTCAAAGTTCCTTTTATGTGTAAAAAAAAATTATCAGAGAAAAGTTGATTTGTTCCAACTCACATCAAAAAGCATTCAGCTATCTCAGCTGTCACTAGTGATGAGATCTATGAAGTCAGTTGAAATTATGGATTGTAATTTTCTTTCCTCTCATTTCTACTCTCCACCATCTGGTGAAGGTATAAAGAGAAATCCTCACAAATGTTTGAATGTTTTTATAGAAGTATGGAATTTTTTCAAGTTTGCCTTTCACTAACTTTGATTTATACGTGATTTTAAAGCATTCTGAGTCTCATTCTCTCCTCACTAGCAGGAGGGAGTAGCTGCCATAAATCCTTGATAGTGCTGCTTGTACAAAGGAAAGGATTGTCCTAGATTGCACGAGTGTATAACACCAGCTCAGGGGAAGGGAAAATATGATGGAAGAAGAATTCTGTAATGTCCTCTAAGGCACAGAAAGGCATGGAGCAGGCCTTTCATCATCAAGGGGAAAATAAGCTAACTCATTTGTAGTACTAAAATTGTATAACAGAGAAACTGTTTTATTTTGAAGATAGAGTCATAAACAAACAAATGGAGCATTTTTCTTATCAATAAAATCCAAGTACCATTAATTATAACTGCTTGGAAATAATTATTGTAACAATTATATAATACACTATTATGCATTATATCAGCTTTTCTCTTCCAATAAATAAGCAGTCTGGCTTTTCAAAAGCATGCAAAAAATTGAATTGAATTTGAAAGTGAAAACTAAGATTCAAATAAAAAATTGAAGTTCTGATAAATATTAATTAGATCATGTTTGAAATACCAATATGTTTTATAGGTAAACACAAAATACAGAGTCTTATCACAAACTATTACATGGTTTTTTTAGGCACATCTGATTATTTTTATTTTCTGAGAGGCAGCAATAATCATATACACACCAATGTAATTGGCAGGATTATGTAGCCATATAAACCACTTTATTTTATAAGGAAAAAGTTAAGATTATTTTATAAAAATGTGCACTTAGACTGTTTCAGACACACGGAGAAATCCTAAAAAACATCCTTATAATAATATTTCATGCTATTCAGTGATTTTACTGGAAGAATTTATTTATTTTTTATTAGAGGCACTGAGGGGCAGGCAATGAGAAAAGTCAAAACTCAGCTATATATTAAGTTCTACTCTATTCTCATTTAAGTTCTGACACAGTAATCAGGATTGAGTAAAGGAGAAAATGAGAATGCAGTCACTCATGCTTTAGTATTTTCTATTATTTAGTTTTAGTTATGAATTATAATTGTATCAGGTTTTTAGACTAATTTTCCAATAAGTGATTTAGCTAGCAATCCTCTCAGGCAAATGATACATGATTAGAAAGTGAATTTGTAACATAACTGGAATAGGTTGATTTCTGGGTGAATTTTTACAGGATATCTTGTGAAACCTAGTATACTCATTGTGCTATTATTATTTTCTTCTAGTAAATATACACTAGTTATTATAAAATGTTAATAAAACAAGTCAGAGAATATGTTGTTTTTTAAAGAAATTCTAATGGCTATGTATTTGACAGTCATCTCCACTTTAACCTGATTTATGATGGGACTTGGTAATAACTGAACGTGCAGTGTAATGACAGAAAAGATACCACATACTTAAAAGACTGAACGAGTTTGGGGTTTTAGTTTTTCAACACAAGTAAGTACTCCATGTAGTCACATAGAATATTAAAATGGAAGTAACACAAGTTATTTTCCTTCATCTTTACAGTTACAGTGCTACCATCATTTTTTCAAATCTACTGCTTAAATGCAGGAATATGTAGTCACACAGAACTGGAGACAAGAACTGCAAGAGGGTCCAAGGAGCCAGAAACTGGCTCTGGAAACAAATCCGTGCAGCTGTGTGTGTGGCTGTATTGGGTGCTATCTAAAATAAGAGTTCTGCAAATTACATTCCATGTAGAATATAGTATTTGATAAACGAAAAGTGACCAAAATGCACTAATTTGAAGCTTACATATACTATATATAACTAAACCTCACCTGTAGCCATAACAACTGGTTTGTGTCGTTCAGCTTTCATTTATTTCCTTATAGTTTGAGGAGTTCGGAATTTAAAGGCTACATACCACAGACATCCCCACTGCTAGCTTTCTGTCTGCCGCTAGGTGCTGGTGACAGCCGCACTTGTGTGAAACTTAAAAGTGAGAAGGAAGGCGGGGAGCATTTTGGTCTCTCCTTTTGCCTTTCTCGTGACAAGCATGATTGTGTAAATGAGAGTTCTCTGCAAAAACACTACAAATTCTGTACTCCAATATCCTTAATGACAAGCAGTAGTCTGGTGCTGATGGTGGCTTCTTGATTTTCCAATATGACTTCTCAGTCTGAGTAACAGATACAGGTGTACAGTCTCTAACTTCCTGGGTGATGAAAAGAAGTTGCAGTCTTAGCATTGGCAGGGTTTGGTTTCAGCACAATCTCCTGGTGGTCTAAGAGGCACATTGCCCTCTTGTTCAGTTCTGTATTGCTCTGGTGTATTTTCTGGAGTCCAGGTCTCACCACGCTCCTTCAAACTTGCACTATTTCTATACACACCAATACTGACATGAAATCACTAATGTTGAAAATACTTTTTAAGTGATTTCTGTTTCTTCTACTTAACCATATGGATATGCATATTGCAATTTAGACATTTTCCTATAATTATTATATATGCTTTTCTGAAACACCTTGTATAGTAAAATAATGCACCAAAAACATCAGAGCTTTTGGGGAGATTATATTACAAAAAGACCAACCAAACTCGGGCAAACTTATTCTTTCTGATAAGACCACTGGCCAAAGCAGTAACAATACTAATAAAACACCATGATTTAAAAGATATTTTGTATTTTTAATCAATACAGAAGTACCATAAAAAGCACAACTCTTTATCTATTGAAAACAGTCAAGTGAATCAGTTGGAAATTTTTTTTATAGTTTATTTTGGTATCATTAATCTACAATTACATGTGCAATATTATGGTGATTAAACTATCCCCTTCATCAGGTACCCCACCAACCCCATTACAGTTACTGTCCATCAGCGTAGTGAGATGCTATAGCGTCACTACTTCTGTTCTCTGAGTTGTACAGCCCTCCCCGTGCCCCCCAACATTACATCTGCTAATCATAAAGCCCTTTTTTCCCCCTTGTTCCTCCCTTCCCACCCATGCTCCCCAGTTCCTTTCCCTTTGGTAACTATTAGTCCGCTCTTGGGTTCTGTGAGTCTACTGCTGTTTTGTTCCTTCAGTTTTTTTCTTTGTTCTTATACTCCACACAGGAGTGAAATCATTTGGTACTTGTCTTTTTGGCTTGACTTATTTCACTGAGCATAATACCCTCTAGCTCCATCCATGTTGTTGCAAATGGTAGGATTTGTTTTCTTCTTACGGCTGAATAATATTCCATTGTGTATATGTACCACATCTTCTTTATCCATTCATCTACTGATGGACACTTAGGTTGCTTCCATTTCTTGGCTATTGTAAATAGTGCTGCGATAAACATAGGGGTGCATATGTCTTTTTCAAACTGAGCAGCTGCATTCTTAGGGTAAATTCCTAGGAGTGGGATTCCGGGGTCAAATGGCATTTCTATTTTGAGTTTTTTGAGGAACCTCCATACTGCTTTCCACAATGGTTGAACTAATTTGCATTCCCACCAGCAGTGTAGGAGGGTTCCCCTTTCTCCACATCCTCTCCAACATTTGTTGTTTGTCTTTTGGATGTTGGCCATCCTCACTGGTGTGAGGTGATATCTCATTGTGGTTTTAATCTACATTTCTCTGATGATTAGTGATGTGGAGCATCTTTTCATGTGCCTGTTGGCCATCTGAGTTTCTTCTTTGGAGAACTGTCTATTCATGTCCTCTGCCCATTTCTTAATTGGATTATTTACTTTATGTTTGTTGAGGTGCATGATTTCTTTATATATTTTGGATGTCAACCCCTTATCGGATACGTCACTTGTGAATATATACTCCCATACTGTAGGATGTCTTTTTGTTCTACTGATGATGTCCTTTGCTGTACAGAAGCTTTTCAACTTGATATAGTCCCACTTGTTAATTTTTGCTTTTGTTTCCCTTGCTCGGGGAGATATGTTCATAAAGAAGTCGCTCATGTTTATGTCCAAGAAATTTTTGCGTATGTTTTTCTAAGACTTTTATGGTTTCATGACTTACATTTAGGTCTTTGATCAATTTTGAGTTGACTTTTGTGTATGGGGCTAGACAGTAGTCCAGTTTCATTCTCTTACATGTAGCTGTCCAATTTTGCCAACACCAGCTGCTGAAGAGGCTGTCATCTCCCCATTGTATATCCAAGGCTCCTTTATCAAATATTAATTGACTGTATATGTTTGGGTTAATGTTTGAATTTTGTATTCTGTTCCACTGGTCTGTGGGTCTGTTTTTGTGTCAATACCAAATTGTCTTGATTACTGTGGCGTTGTAGTAGAGCTTGAAGTAAGGGAGCATTATTCTCCCTGTTTTATTCCTTCTTCTCAGGATTGCTTTGGCTATTCGAGGTCTTTTGTGGTTCCATATGAATTTTAGAATTATTTGTTCCAGTTCATTGAAGAAAGCTGTTGGTAGTTTGATAGGGATTGCGTTGAATCTGCAGATGGCTTTAGGTAGTATAGCCATTTTGAGAATATTTATTCTTCCTACCCAAGTGTATGGGATGAATTTCCATTTGTTAGTGTCTTCCTTAATTTCTCCTAGGAGTGTCTTGTAGTTTACAGAGCATAGGTCTTTCACTTCCTTCATTAGGTTTATTCCTAGGTATTGTATTCTTTTTGATGCAATTGTGAATGGAATTGTTTTCCTGATTTCTCTTACTGTTAGTTCATCATTAGTGTATAGGAAAGCAACAGATTTCTGTGTATTAATTTTGTATCCTGCAACTTTGCTGAATTCAGATATTAGTTCTAGTAGTTTTGGAGTGGAGTCTTTAGGGTTTTTTATGCACAATATCATGTCATCTGCAAATACTGACAATTTGACTTCTTCTTTACCAATCTGGATGCCTTGGATGTCTTTGTTTTGTCTGATTGCCATGGCTAGGACCTCCAGTACTATGTTGAATAACAGTGGAGAGAGTGGGCACCCCTGTCTTGTTCCCAATCTTAGATGAAAAGCTTTCAGCTTCTCACTGTTAAGTATGATGTTAGCTGTGGGTCTGTCATATATGGCCTTTATGATGTTGAGGTACTTGCCGTCTATACACATTTTGTTGAGAGTTTTAATCATGAATGGATGCTGAATTTTGTCAAATGCTTTTTCAGCATCTATGGAGATGATCATGTGGTTTTTGTTCTTCTTTTTGTTGATGTGGTGAATGATGCTGATGGATTTTCAACTGTTGTACCATCCTTGCATCCCTGGGATGAATCCCACTTGATCATGGTGTATGATCCTCTTGATGTATTTTTGAACTCGGTTTGCTAATATTTTGTTGAATATTTTTGCATCTACGTTCATCAGGGATATTGGCCTGTAATTTTCTTTTTTGGTGAGGTCTTTGCCAGGTTTTGGTATTAGAGTGATGCTGGCTTCACAGAATGAGTTTGGAAGTATTCCCTCCTCTTCTATTTTTTGGAAAACTTTAAGGAGATTGGGTTTTATTTCTTCTCTATATGTCTGGAAGAATTCAGATGTGAATCCATCTGGTCCGGGGGTTTTGTTCTTGGGTAGTTTTTTGATTACCGATTCAATTTCGTTGCTGGTGATTGGTCTGTTTAGTTTTTCTGTTTCTTGCTTGGTCAGTCTTGGAAGGTTGTATTTTTCTAAGAAGTTGTCCATTTCTTCTAGGTTTTCCAGCTTTTTAGCATATAGATGCTCATAATATTCTCTTATAATTCTTTGTATTTCTGTGGGGTCTGTTGTTATTTTTCCTTTCTCATTTCTGATTCTGTTTATGTGTGTAGATTCTCTTTTTCTCTTAATAAGTCTGGCTAGGGGTTTATCTATTTTGTTTATTTTTTCAAAGAACCAGCTCTTGGTTTCATTGATTTTTTCTATTGTTTTATTCTTCTCAATTTTATTTATTTCTTCTCTGATCTTTATTATGTCCCTTCTTCTGGTGGCTTTGGGCCTTATTTGTTCTTCTTTTCCCAATTTCAGTAATTGTGTCTTTAGACTGTTCATTCCTTCTTTGGGAATGTTCTTCCTTCTTTAAATAGGCCTGGATTGCAATATACTTTCCTCTTAGAACTGTCTTTGCTGCGTCCCACAGAAGTTGTGGCTTCATGTTGTTGCTGTCATTAGTCTCCATATATTCTTTGATTTCTGTTTTGATTTGGTCATTAACCCATTGATTAATTAGGGGAATGTTGTTAAGTCTCCATGTATTTGTGAGCCTTTTTGTTTTCTTTCTAAAATTTATTTCTAGTTTTATACATTTGTGATCTGAGAAGTTGGTTCGTAGAATTTCAATATTTTTGAATTTACTGAGGTTCTTTTTGTGGCCTAGTATGTGGTCTATTCTGGAAAATGTTCCATGTGCACTTGAGAAGAATGTGTATCCTGTTGCTTTTGGGTGTAAAGTTCTGTAGATGTCTGTTAGGTCCATCTGTTCTAGTGTGTTGTTCAGTGCCTCTGTGTCTTTACTTATTTTATTTCTGGTTGATCTGTCCTTTGGAGTGAGTGGTGTGTTGAAGTCCCCTAAAATGAATGCATTGCTGTCTATTTCCTCCTTTCATTCTGTTAGTATTTGTTTCACATATACCAGCGCTCCTGTATTGGGGGCATATGTATTTATAATGGTTATATCCTCCTGTTGGACTGACCCCTTTATCATGTAATGCCTGTCTTTATCTCTTGCTACTTTCTTCATTTTGAAGTCTATTTTGTCTGATACAAGTACTGCAAAACCTGCTTTTTTCTCCTTGTTGTTTGCATGAAATATCTTTTTCCATCCCTTCACTTATAGTCTGTGTTTATCTTTTGGTTTGAGGTGAGTTTCTTGTAGGCAGTATATAGATGGGACTTGCTTTTTCATCCATTATGTTACTCTGTGTCTTGACTGGTGCATTCAGTCCATTTACATTTAGGGTGATTATCGATAGGTATGTACTTATTGCCATTGCTGGCTTTAGATTCGTGGTTACCAAAGGTTCAAGGGTTGCTTCTTTACTATCTAACAATCTAACTTAACTTTCTTGTTAAGTGATTGTAACACAGTCTGATGTTTATTTGTCTCCCTTCTTATTCTTCCCCCTCCATTCTTTATATACTAAGTGTTTTATTCTTTGCCTTTAGTTAATATTTTGATGGTCTACTTTCTTTGCTATGATTTTATTTTCTCTGGTGACATCTTTTTAGCCTTAGGAGTGCTTCCGTCTAGGGCAGTTCCTTTAAGATATCCTGTAGAGGTGGTTGATGGGAGGCAAATTCTCTCAGCTTTTGCTTGTCTGGAAATTGTTTAATCCCTTTGTCATATTTAAATGATAATCATTCTGGATACAATATTCTTGGTTCGAGGCCCTTCTGTTTCATTACATTAAATATATCATACCATTCTCTTTGGGCCTGTAAGGTTTCTGTTGAGAAGTCTGATGATAGTCTGATAGGTTTTCCTTTGTAGGTGGTCTTTTTTCTCTCTCTAGCTGCCTTTAATACTCTTTCCTTATCTTTGATCTTTGCCATTTTAATTATTATGTGTCTTGGTGTTGTCTTCCTTGGGTCCCTTGTGTTGGGAGATCTGTGGGGTTCCGTGGACTGCGAGACTATTTCCTTCCCCAGCATGGGGAAGTTTTCAGCAATTATTTATTCAAAGACACTTTCTATCCCTTTTTCTCTCTCTTCTTCCTCTGGTACTCCTATAATGTGAATATTCTTCTGTTTGGTTTGGTCACACAGTTCTCTTAATATTCTTTCATTCCTAGAGATCTTTTTATCTCTTTCTGCCTCAGCTTCTCTGTATTCCTGTTCTCTTATTTCTATTCTATTAACAGTCTCTTGCCTCTCATCCAGTCTGCTGCTAAGCCCGTAGATGGCTTGTCTTATTTCTGCTTTGTCTTTCCTGACTTCCCTCACTTCCTCCCTCAGCCTTTGCATATTTCTCTGTAGATTCATCAGTATGGTTATGACTTTTATTCTGAATTCTTTTTCAGGAAGATTATACATTTCCATCCCTTCAGGCTCCCTCTCTGGTTTTGTCTGGGTCTGGGTGAGCTTTGTCTGTACCATATTCCTCTGTCTTTTCATGGTGATAGAAGTGGTCGCTGGTAGGTGCCATGTATGTCAGCCTGGTGCTTTATGACAAAACAAACAAACAAAAACAGAAACAAAAAAAAGGAAGAGAAAGAAAAGAGAAAAAAATGAAGAAAGAAAGAAAAGAAAAGAAAGAAAAAACAATGCCCACCAGGAGTAGATTCTGTAAGGATGCTATTCATGGTGCTGTTGCCCCACTATTCCACTGCCACAGCCATGCAGCTCCACTTGGTCATTTGTAGCTCTGGCCAGGGAGGGAATGAATGAGAGGCTGTTGTTCTCTGTGTGAAGTCTCAGTGCAGCTACTTTTTCCTAATTGCCAGCCAAGGGGTCTGAAATTCCTCAGGACTCCCAGCCTGCTGGACCAAGTGTGCTGGGACGATCCTGGGCCCTTGCCTCTTTAAGACCACCAAAAAAGCGCACGCTTTTCTTTTGTCCTGGGGAGCCTGGTGCGAGGACCCAGGCGTGTTCCCAGCTCAAATCCTGCATCTTCTGCCTCTCCAATCTCCAATATACCATGCAATGTATATCAGTGTTCCTGGTGCATCTCACCAGGGCTGGTTATTTCGCAGGCCTGTACCTCTACTCTCTCCCAGATGTGTGCTGTCCTGTATATTCTGGTCTCTCTTTTAGGAATAGTTGTATTTACTGTATTTTCAATGATATATATGGTTTTGGGAGATTTCCACCACCCTGCTTATGCCGTCATCTTCCCGGAACTCCCAATTAGTTGGAAATTTTGAGGTCAAGGGTTGTCAGCCTCATCACAAGATTCAGGTGAAAAGGCAGTGAGAGGCTTTCTTGAAATGATTTCATTCACCAGATAGATAACTGGTTCATATTGTGTTATATCTATAAAGTTCTTCCAAGATAGAGCTTGTGGCCAAATTGAGTCAAGTGGAAGACTATAGGGTGAGTGATTATTGTGTACACTATTGTACTCAGTGCCATCTAGAATATTCGTGTATTTTATATTCATTTTTATTATTCGATGGTATAAGCTTTAATTTGCTGGAAAAAATTATGCTATACTGACTGATATATTAGTAATCATGCCCGAGCTACTTTTCATTATTGCAGAGCAGATGATGGATATAGTTTCATTTCAATTATTTGTATTTTCCCTTTTATATTATTTAAAAAATATATTGATTAGTGGATATGTGAGTGTGAGTATATACAAATTTTATTTCAAGGATTATTATTACAGAATATTTATTTGAATATTAACAGTTTCCTGAGCGATACCACTGACTTATGGTGCCTAATTTAATCCTGAACTAACAATGGCTATCATTCTATAGAAGAACAAATAGCCTCCAGGATCGCAGATCTACTATGACACAAAATCTGGCCTCAAATCTAACTTAACTTTTTCAATATGCTTTTATCAAGGCATGATTCATCTTGATTATTACTGCTTTATTAATAATTTTGAAATGACTAAAGGTATGTCTTCTCTCTGCTCTCACCATTCCTTTAACTTGAAAAAATACATTTCATTTTTTAAGTAAACACATCATTCTAAGTACATATTTTAAGTATACTGAATTCAATAAATGAAGTGATATTGTTTCAAAACCTTTGGATCCAATAGCTCACAGGATGAATGAAATAAAAATGATAACTATTACTTTTGTGGCATCTAGGTAAATTTCATGTCTCATCATCATACACAATTCAGGTAGTTACTTCTACACTTCTTGCAGTAAATCTAGGATTATCTCAAAACTCAAAGAAAGTGTTATCTGACTGCAAAGAGATCATTACTCAACAGAAAAATGGGCAAGAGTTGATTACCACAAAAGAAAATATGAAAATAACTTAAACAATTAAACCTAACTAACTTTACTAATCAGGAAAATATACATGCAGTTAAGATACAAGAATGACTGAAATTAAAAATGGAAAAAAACACAGTAACAAACGGGTCAATAGCTATTTCCTATTGAAGATCTTAATATTAAATAACACGCAATCCCTAAATATATGTAGAAATATTATTTAAGGTTATATATATATATATATTATAACCTCTGTGTCACTTATTAAATTCCTTCATGTGCTTTGAATCTGCTTTAACATAACATATTTTCTATGAGGTATTTCTTAGATTATCTAGCCCATAACATTCATTCTTTCCTCTGAACACCTGGTACTTTCAATTTCAGTAAAATACGTTTTGTCAATTAATATGTACAATCATTTTATTACATTAGGTTGATTTCTCTTGTCTATGAGATTTTATAGTCTGTAAGCTAGTCAAGATTCATTCTGTGCTGTTCCTGTAGCTGCATTAATACAATCTGGATATTAAATATTTGGTCAAATGTTTTTTGACTGATTGACATTTTTCCCTGTATTCAAGCAAAGACATTTACAATTTAAAGTGCATTGCCTTCATTAAAAGGATTATCAAAAAAAAAAAAGGTATTTGTGCTTTTATCTGCCGTATCAGCCCTTAATTTTATGGTTGGGAAATTAGAAATTTATAGTGGATAATGACTTTGTCCAATACCACATAGCAAGATAGTGCAAAACTATAACTTGGATACAGGTCCACTGAATTTTAGGCCATTGTACAATGCATTTAAGTAAACAACTGGAAAAAAAAAGATCAACTCGATTTTAATTCCAGGAATCAAATTTTCTTTCCTAAATGAAAGCTGCTATTTGATGTGTATGTCCTTTTATGACATGTGGTACTGAATGCTATTTGACAAACTTAGCTGAAGAAAAGAGGTAGTAAGTGACACAAGAAAAATAAAACATAGGGATTGCAATATTTCCCTGTGGGATAATACACATACCAAAAATCTCTGACAGCTGAAAGGATAATGGATATTTATAACCATCTGGAATACCACATGCAGGCATCCAGAAATAAAGAAAGCAGATGGGCATTTTGTCTTCTATATTGTATTTCCAGGAACCACAAGAACCTACTTGAATGAATGATCAAGTGTACAGTAACCTGATCTAATGGCAAAACATGTCATAACAAGTGTAAAATAGAGAAAAAAATTTCCTGTGGTAAAAAGTAAAGTGTAATCAGAACTTCTTATTAAGGAGGAATTAAGATAAGAAGAAAAAAAAATAAAATCTATATGTGACAGAATTGCCAAATAAACTTACTACCTTATATTTTAATAGTATTTTTGTCATTGCTTTCCAAAATCATGAGACTATTTTTTTATAACCTCAATTATAAATGGCAGAAAATCATTTAGTCTTTTGTTGCTATAGGTACAATTTATTTTGAATTACTTTCTTTAATAAATACTTTTCAAATAGTGGGTATTATAGAATTCATTTTTCTTCTTTTATTTCTATTTGACTTTAAAATAATTATTGTAAACACTGACTGAAGAAAATGGTAGTTAATCAAAACAAGTATTTTTTAATTTAAAGTTTTTTTATTGTATGTAAAGTATACCTTGATAAAGCTTACCCAAAAAATGAAAAAAAAGTTATAAACCCCCAAAAATGAACACTTTGTAACCAAGGTGTTTTGGGTAATAAATATTGATTAACAGTTTTTTAAGCAGTAAATCAAAAGGGAAATTATACCCTTGAAAGCATGAAACTTACAGGATATGATGGATTTTGTTATCAGTTGAGGTAGAAATGGCCTAAACAACTCAAATAGCTAGAACAATATTCACATCATCCACATGGGAAATAGGAGAGATGTATTTATTTATTTTTTTAACAAATACACATATGGGACTGACGATATACTGTATCTTTTTAAAGATAAAAACAAATAGAAGTTGGTAAGATCTAATTCTTTGCGATTATCAGTAAACTGAAAGGCTAACAAAAACATAATTATTACTTTTTCCATCTTTAAAGTGAAGTTGCAATTGCTTGCAACTATAAAATGGTTAATTCCCCATTTTTACATGCCTTAATATTTTAGCTGATAGCAATGAGCATGCATATTGTTGAAAAAACACATAATTTAATGTTTAATTCTAATTTAGTTATTCTTTTTTTTACCTTTTGTGCTAGATTACTTTTTCTTTGTTAGGCCTGTTGTAATGTGTATCTTTCATGTTTTTGTGAAGCAGTGTTTATTTTTTCACCCACTGTTGCTATCTGGATTGGTATATATTGTGACTAATTTTTTCATAGATCACTGGACTAATTCTTTGAGACTAAGATACTTTGGGTGAGCAGTTAAAATTCAACTTAATGTTTTTCTCTTTTTCTTCCAAATAAATAAATAGATTAAGTCAATATTAATGGATTGCTGTAGTGACATTTTTCTTAGACTGATGACTTACTGACGCTTGCATTTACTGGTTCAGGCCGGCTGGAGCCTAGCTAGACAGTGCAGGGAAGTGTTAGCTCAGATATTTCCAGGCCTTTGGTATTTAGTCAGTATAAGTAACAAAAGCAAAACAAAACAAATCTTTGAGTATCTAGTTATGTCCACTGCCTTTTAAATTATTTCTAAAGTTAAATTACTGTTCTTTACCAAAACAAGTTTTAAATTAGCATCTGCGAAAAACAAAGTGAATGACATATGTGAGATGAATGTCAGACACTTAAGTGCATGAGATTGAGGCAAGTTTCCAGAAAGTTTATTTTTATGTAATCTGTTAGGAAGAAATTTGGGGAGAAGAATGGATTATAATTTTGCCTAAAATGTTGAAGAGATAATAATTAATCCGTAAAAAACTTAAGTGTATATTAATATATTTAGGAGAAGAAGGCCAAAGGAATGAAAGGAGGCAGAGTTCCATGACTCTAAAATTAAAAAAATTAAAAGAAAAAACTTAGTATCTAAATGAATAGACCAAACAGCAAATTAACTATGTGTTTTTAAAGTAACGATCCTGTTCATTTGTGGTTGCAGGTCTACGTAGATTTCAAATCAAACAAATTTAAACTATCACTTTGCTATATGATCAATTTTTTTGTTTAAACTTTTCTTATGTAGCATCATGTGGCTTGCACTGCATTCTCAATAATTCCATTATTACCAATAATTCCATTCCATTAATTGATATTTATAATGATGTATGTAATACTGCTCTTTTCTTCCCCAGTTCTAGTATCTCTAATAAGCATTAATGACTTTTATTTTCAAGTTTGAAGTTGTAATCGATATTTGGACATATATTCGAAAACTCATTTTTCACAACAATGTTAGCAAGACTTAACTGTTTAATATTATTGTTTCATTAGATGGTAAATCGGGGAAAAAACAAAAACATGCCTTCAGTGCCACTGTCAAGCTCATTCCCTTCTAGCATACCTTCAACATTTACATTTGAGGAAAAAGAAAAAAAACTCTTTGTGATTACCAAAGGTTAAACAGAATTATAGGATTCCAAAAAAGGAGGAGGATGGCTATTGAAAATATTATCAATATACAGACTAAG
The DNA here is from genome assembly GCA_029783875.1 of Phataginus tricuspis. Taxonomy (NCBI): domain Eukaryota; kingdom Metazoa; phylum Chordata; class Mammalia; order Pholidota; family Manidae; genus Phataginus; species Phataginus tricuspis. Next base: position 2,210,271 of record JAQQAC010008350.1, on the reverse strand, counting down.
CCAAAAGATATAAACTATTTTATTTCCAAACTGCTAGATTTTGAATAAAATGCAGAAAGTATTAAGTGTGTGATATGTATCAGACTAGTACAACCTCTATTCAGGAAAACTTAAAATCATAATAATTATTAAGTGACTAGCCCAAGGCATAATTTTAATTTTGAAATTGGTGCCATTTTAAAAAGTATTTTTATTTGACTTAACCTTAGTTATGTTTACATTAACTTTTAATTTAATTTTTTCCTTATTAATTCATGGAAACAATTTAGCCTTCCCCAATTATAGTTTGATAAGGTTATTTCTAAGCCTTTACACCCAAAACCCCCACAATCTTGACACTTGCTATTTTGAATTATCCAGGAGGCTTCTTTTTCCCCTTTGTCCTAGTAAGATAGAATTTTTAGCCAAGGAAATGCCTGGATTCTACCCAAGAAACAGTAAGAAAGTAACCTCAGGGATACTATCCAAGTTTTTTGTTGTTGTTTAGATGATAATATAGCATCATCTGTTGATTCCCTATTATCTTGAACAGCCAGCAAGCAATCTCACTGTCCTTTAAGGACAACCAACTTGACAACCTCAACTCCAGCCAACAAAAAATATATATATGTTTTTGCAAAAATTGGAGAAACTACAATATAATTTGCTCAGAGTCAATAATTAAGTAGCTGATAGAAAGTTACAGCTTTCCAATTATGGTCATCTGTTATCTGATGCACATGAAAGTTGGAGTTAGTGTCTATAGTTCCAAACATCACCAGGAGGCCAGGACATTCTGGTTTGCATTCTTGTCTGTACTGTCAAATTTTTGACCTACACTCAATGTATAAGCAATAGAACATGTCCTTTTAAAAGAAACTATGACTTATGGCTGATAAGTCTGAGTTTATTTCTGGTTTTAATTAACCCATTTTGTTAAAAAGGACTGAAGGAAACCAGATTATGTCACTTCAAAGTACTTCTCTTCGACATAAAAACTTTTGAGATGAAGGCAATTAAAAAAGGAGCAAATACAAAAATATCCCCCTCTTTATCTTTCATCTATTCAAGATGACAGTGTGAGAGGTCAGAGAACTCCTCCAAAAACCAAATATAGTACAAAAATACACTTAATAATACAACTAACCCTAAAACAGCAACAGGAAAGAAGATTGCACCAGACTGCATACAGACCTCATGAACAGAACAGACCTCACGAAACAGGCATACCAAAGACTCCATCCAACGGGACTCAAGCCCTTCCCCCTCATTGGCAGGAGGAGGAGAAATGGAGTGGGGAGGGGGTGGAAGCCTAGGACTGCTGCACACCCAGCTCTAGAGGTCTGCTTTGGAGGACAAACCTAAATTGTGTGGTACTCTGGAGGGTGGTATGGTTGGGGAGCTGGGACAGGAGAAGTGCTTAAGAGACTGAGATTCTGGCCATTTGTGGAGGACAAGGATCCACATCTGGCCCCTCTGGGAAAATGGAAAGGCAAGCGGTCTGAGAGGCTTCCTAGCAGTGAGAGGGCTGCAGAGGGGGTGGGGTTTGCACAGAGCTTGCTATGCTGAAGAACGGATAGGTAGGCAAGGTTGTCTGGACGTGCTTTGCCCAGCATGTTGGGAACTTTGAGGAGCTCAGGCACTCCATCCCGCTGGCTGGCTACTCAGCTTCAAGGCCCCCCACTGTGACACACAGCCTGCTGCATCTTCCTACTGACCTGCTGGCACTGCCTCGCGAACTGGCAGTCACTGCACTGGCGTCAGGCCAGTCAGAGGGAGGCCCGGCCTACTACAGCTAGAGAGGACAAGCACAGAGGCTTACACCTGTGTGCTCAGACCATTGCCTCTGATACCAGAGACAGACACTGCAGCAGGGAATCAGGAAACAGCTCTTTCCTACCCCCAAGCATCAAGGCCGCTCCCCTACGACCCCCAACCTCATTCTAGGGGCTGAGCAGCTCTAGAGACTAGAGCTTCTGGGCACTATAGGGCACCACATAAAAATATGAAACATCAAAGGAAACTGGTTGGAACCAAAATCTAACAAACCCCACAAAAAGGGCCAAATGAAATTGAACTCATCAATATTCCTGGAAGAGAGTTCAAAATAAAAATCATAAACATGCTAACAGAGGTACAGAAAAACATTCAAGAATTCAGAGACAAATTTAAGATGGAGATTCAATCATTAAGAAATTCCATATCTGAAATGAAACACACAATGGAGGGATTTAAAAGCAGATTAGATATAATAGAAGATATGGTAAATGGAATAGAAATTAGAGAAGAGGAATACAAAGAAGCTGAGGCACAGAGAGAAAAAAATTCTCCAAGAATGAAAGGATATTGAGAGAACTGTGTGACCAATTCAAATGGAACAATATTCACATAATAGGGGTAACAGAAGAAGCAGAGAGAGAAAAAGGAATAGAAAGTGTCATTGAGGAGGTAACTGCTGAAAACTTCCCCAATCTGGGGAAGGAGAAAGTCTCTCACGCCATGGAGGTACACAGATCTCCCAACACAAGGGATCCAAGGAAGACAACATAAAGACATATAATAATTAAAATGGCAAAGATCAAGGTTAAATACAGACTTTTAAGAGCAGCTAGAGGTAGAAAAAAGATCACATATAAAGTAAAACCCACCAGGCTATTATCATATTTCTCAACAGAAACCTTACAGGCCAGAAGGGAGTGGCATGATATATTTAATATAATGAAGCAGAATGGCCTTGAACCAAGAATACTCTACCTGGCAAGGTTATTATTTAAATTTGAAGCAAAAGCTGAGAGAATTTACCTCCCACAAACCACCACTACAGTGTATTTTGAAGGGACTGCTATAGATGGAAATATTAATAAGGCTAAATAGATAAGAGTACAGAATATGATTCATAACATACAAAGAATGGAGGAGGAAGAAAAAGGAGGAAAAAATTAAAAGCTTTAGGTCATGTTTGTAATGGGATATGAAGTGAGTTAACTTAGACTGTTAGATAGTAAGGCAATTACCCTTGAACATTTGGTAACCACGAATCTAAAGCCTGCAATGGCAATAAGTACATACTTACTGATAATCACCCTAAGTGTAAATGGTTTGAATGCAACAATCAAAAGACTTAGAGTCACTGAATGGATAAAAAAACAAGATCCTTCTGTATGCTGCCTACAAGAGACTCACTTCAAACCAAAAGACAAACACAGACTGAAATTAAAGGGATGGAAAAAGATATTTCATGCAACTAATAGGGAGAACAAAGCAGTAGTTAGAGTACTTGTAACAGACAAAATAGACTTCAAAACAAAAAAAGTCACAAGAGACAAAGAAGGACATTCCATAGTGATAAAGGAGTCAATCCAACAAGAGGATATAACTATTATAAATACCTGTGCACTCAACACAGGATCACCTATATTTGTGAAACAAATACTAACAGAATTAAAGGGGGAAATAGAATGCAATGCATTCATTTTAGGAAACTTCAACACACCGCTCACTCCAAAGGACAGATCAACCAGACAGAAAATAAATAAAGAGACAGAGGCACTGATCAATGTATTAGAACAGATGAACCTAACGGACATCTACAGAACACTCCATCTAAAAGCAACAGGATACACACTCTTCTCAAGTGAACATGAAACATTTCAAGAATAGATCATATACTAGGTCACAAAAAGAGCCCCAGTAAATTAAAAAAGATTGAAATTGTACCAACCAGCTTCTCAGATCACATAGTATGAAATTAGAAATAAATTACACAAGGAAAATGAAAAAGCCCACAAACACATGGAGGCTTAATAACATGCTTCTAAATAAGCAAAGGATCAATGACCAAATAAAAACAGAGATCAAGCAATATATGGCGATAAATGACAACAATAATTCAACACTGCAAAATCAGTGGGATGCAGTGAAGGCTGTACTAAGAGGGAAGTATATTGCAAGACAGGCTTAACTTCAGGAAAGAACAATCCCAAATAAACAGTCTAAACTTACAATTAATGAAACTAGAAATGAAAGAACAAATGAGGCCCAAAGTCAACAGAAGGAGGGACATAACAAATATTAGAGCAGAAATAACTAAAATCAAGAAGAATAAAACAGTTAAAAGAATAAGTGAAAGCAGGAGCTGGTTCTATGATAAAATAAACAAAATAGATAACCCCCTAGCCAAATTTATCAAGAAAAAAAGAGAGTCTACACACATAAACAGAATCTGAAATGAGAAAGGAAAAATCACTACAGATGCCACAGAAATACAAAGAATTATGAGGGAGTACTGTGAAAAATTATGTGGTAACAAACTGGATAACCTAGAAGAAATAGACAACTTTATAGAAAAATACAACCTTCCATGGCTGACCCAGGAAGAAACAGAAAATCTGAATGGACCAATTACCAGCTAGGAAATTGAATTGGTAATCAAAAAACTACCTAAGAAGAAAACCACTGGACCAGATGGTTTCACTGCTGAATTTTATCAAACATTTAGTGAAGACCAAATACCCATCCTCCTTAAAGTTTTACAAAGAGAGGAAGAAGCAGGAATACTTCCAAACTCATTCAAGGAGGCCAACATCACTCTATACCAAAAACCAAGCAAAGACACCACAACAAAAAGAAAATTACAGACCAATATCCCTGATGTACATAGATGCAAAAATACTCAACAAAATATTAGCTAACCAAATTCAAAAATACATCAAATATATCATCCATCATCAAGTGGGATTCATCACAGGTATGCAAGGATGGCACAACATTTGAAAATCCATCAACATCATCCACCACATCAACAAAAAGAAAGACAAAACCACATGATCATCTCCACAGATGCTAAAAAACATTTGACAAAATTCAACATCCATTCATGAAAAAAGCTTTCAACAAAATAGGTATAGGCACAGAGGGCAAGTACCTCAACATAATAAAGACCATATATGACAAACCCACAGCCAACATCATACTTAACAGCAAGAAGCTGAAAGCTTTCCTTTAATATCCAAAAAAGACAAGGATGCCCACTCTCCCCACTTCTATTCAACATAGTTCTGGAGGTCCTAGCCATGGCAATCAGACAAGTCAAAGAAATAAAAGGCATCCACATAGGTAAGGAAGAGTTCAAACTGTCCCTGTTTGAAAATGACATGATATTGTACATAAAAAAGAATCCACTCCAAAACTACTAGATCTAATATATGAATTCAGCAAAGTTGTGGGATACAAAATTAATACACAGAAATCTGTTGCATTCCTATGCACTAACAATGAACTAGCAGAAAGAGAAATCAGGAAAACAATTTCATTCACAATGGCATCAAAAAGAATAAAATACCTAGGAATAAACCTAACGAAGGAAGTGAAAGACCTATACTCTGGAAACTACAAGACACTCATAACAGAAATTAAAGAAGATACCAATAAATGGAAATACATCCCATGCTCATGGATAGGAAGAATTAATATTGACAAAATGGCCATTCTGACTAAAGCAATCTACAGATTCAATGCAATCCCTATCAAAATACCAACAGCATTCTTCAATGAACTAAAGCAAATAGTTCTAAAATTCTTATGGAACCACAAGAGACCCCGAATTGCCAAAGCAATCATGAGAAGGAAGAATAAAGCAGGAGGAATTATGATCCCTGACTTCAAACTCTACTACAAAGCCACAGTAATTAAGACAATTTGGTACTGGCACAAGAATAGACCCACAGACAAATGGAACAGAATAGAGAGCCCAGATATAAACTCAAGCATGTATGGTCAATTAATATACAATAAAGGAGTCATGGATATACAATGGGGAAATGACAGCCTCTTCAACAGCTGGTGTTGGCAAAACTGAACAGCTACATGTAAGAGAATGAAACTGGACTACTGTCTAACCCCATACACAAAAATCAACTCAAAATGGATCAAAGACCTGAATGTAAGTCATGAAACCATAAAACTCTTTGAAAAAACGTAGGCAAATATCTTTTGGACAGAAACAGGAGCAATTTGTTCATGAACATATCTCCCCAGGCAAGGGAAACAAAAGCAAAAATGAACATGTAGGACTATATCAAACTGAAAAGCTTCTGTGCAATAAAGGACACCATCAGTAGAACAAAAGACATCCAACTGTATGGGAGCATATATTCATAAATGACATATTCGATAAGGGGTTGTCATCCAAATTATATAAAGAGCTCATGCACCTCGACAAACGAAAAGCAAATAAGCCAATTAAAAATGGACAGAGTTGCTGAACAAGATGCTTCTCCAAAGAAGAAATTCAGATGGCCAACAGGCCTATGAAAAGATGCTCCACATCACTAATCATCAGAGAAATGCAGATTAAAACCACAATGAGATATCACCTCACACCAGTGAGGGTGGCCACCATCCCAAAGACAAACAACAACAAATGTTGGAGAGGATGTGGAGAAAGGGGAGCCCTCCTACACTGCTGGTGGGAATATAAATTAGTTCAACCATTGTGGAAAGTAGTATGGAGGTTCCTTAAAAAACTAAAAATACAAATACCATTTGACCCAGGAATTCTGCTCCTAGGAATTTACCCTAAGAATGTAGGAACCCAATCTGAAAATGACATATGTTTCCCTATGTTTATCGCAGCACTATTTACAATAGCCAAGAAATGGAAACAACCTAAGTGTCCATCAGTAGATGAATGGATAAAGAAGAGGTGGTACATATACACAATGGAATATTATTCAGTCATAAGAAGAAAACAAATCCTACCATTTGCAACAACATGGATGGAGCTAGAGGGTATTATGCTCATTGAAATAAGGCAGTCAGAGAAAGACAAGTGTCAGATGTTTTCACTCATTTGTGGAGTATAAGAACAAAGCAAAAACGGAAGGAACAAAACAGCAGCAGACTCACAGAACCCAAGAATGGACTAACAGTTATCTAAGGGAAAGGGACCGTGGATGAAGAGTGGAAAGGGAGGGATAAGGGAGAAAAAGGGGCATTAGGATTAGCACACGCAATGTAGTTGGGGGGAGCATGGGGAAGGTCGTATAACACAGGGGAGACAAGTAGTGTCTCTATAGCATCTTACTATGCTGATGGACGGTGGCTGTAATGGGTATGTGGTGGGTACTTGATAATAGGGGGAGTCTAGCAACCATAATGTTGCTCATGTAATTGTATATTAATGATATGAAAAAAAAATCCCCCTCTACTCTCTTCCTTTGCTGCTTAAAGGCAGGATGTAAATTCTCCTTTACTGGAGAGGGCTCTAGATGCAGCCCAGAGACAGCACCACAGGACTGTGTAAATAAACCTTACTCGCATATATTTACCTTCCCCGAGTTTGGTGTCCTTGGAAGCCTAAAACTGCTCTCCTTTGTCCTGTAACTTCTCAATTAATTGTTCTTTCTTGAATTCTGCAGTCTATGAAATTGAATTCTAAGTCATCACTTTGAGTTACACTTTCCCTGAGTCTCTCCCATGTATATATGAGATATACAAGTTAATAAACTTCAGTTTGTTTTTCTCCTGTTAAAATGTCTTTTGTTATGGGGCCCAGGCTGAGAACTTCAAAGCATAGATGCAATATGATATTTTCCTCCCCTGCAGGACATTGCATCTTCTCTTACTGAGGGTTTTATTTTTTTGAAATTCATGAAATTTGAACATTCACTAGCTAAAAATAAAAGTAAGAACAAAAACAAAAGCAAAGACACTCAGTCTTAATAATGAAATTGCCTGAGTGGTGAAAAATAATACTATTTAGTAAAAAAGTAAATTATCAAATAAATTAATTCCATACCTATTTCAAAATTCAAAAGAAAATACCATAATATTTCCAAAATGTAAGTTTAATTACAACAATGCCTTGTTTTATCTAGTTAAAGAAAAAGAAACTTTTTAAAGTTGGTAAAGAAATAACACCTAAGAGTATTTTTTTAATGTATGGATCATTACTTATGTACTTTTTAATTTATGGGTCATTACCCATTTCCTATTTGACCTCTGGATGTTTTCCTTGTGTAAAAAAAGATCTTCCACTGCTGGGTTTTGTTGTCCCTTTTTCAGAGTGTGGATTATTCTCAAATGTTTAGTGCACTCATTTTTTTAGTTAGAATCCCTTTACATCACCTGCTTAATCTAGTTCAGCCTGCCGTAGGAAGAATGGACTGGGGTTTTGATTGGAACTACTACCTTTGACTGGGTCTTGCACATAAACTTGTTATTTGTGTCCAATAGAAAGATGGAAGCATGGAAAGGAAGGTCATGCCCCTGCAGAGTTCCTCTCAGGGTAGGCTTCATTCCTACTGAGTGAAACCAGCTATCGAGAGATTAGTTTATACAGCAACAATCTCTGTACTGCTCTTGGCCAGAATAAGACACTTTCTTTTTTACTGCTTCATACTGAGTTTCTGGAGTTGTGTTGGAGGTAGGCTGTTTCAGCATACAGCCCTCTAATTAATCACACAGGATATACGTAGTTGCTTCCAGCTTCCCTCAGCTCTCCATGTGGTTCTACCACTCATTCCTATAGTTCTCTGTCTCTCATCCATCTTGGGCTATGAATTCCTCCTTCATTGGCAATCTACTTATGTTCTTTCTTTGCAAAATTCTCCATTGTCTATGGTACTACAAATACTCATCTTCCTACGTATGACTTAGGTTTCTATTTGATTGTTTTTAGATTGTATTGAATATACTTAGGGATTGGGATATGATGGAGAGGTTGTAACATATCCTCAGCCTTTACTTATGAAATCAAAGTTCTTCAAATTCATGCCTTCCATTTGTCCTTTAACTAAAATATTAAACAAACATTGCATCTCAGTTCTTCCATAAGAAGCAGTACTATCATGAATTATGTCTTATATTCCTTTCCTTTTTAACATACTTGCATATTTGATTTTTTAATACTTATTTCTACTTTTATTTGTCACTCATTTATTTTAAAAATAGGTATGTTTTTTTTTCCCACGATGAAGATCTGAGAAATACATCCTTTTGGTTCTGGTAGGGGAAGGAAAACTAATCATTGTGAGATATTTCCAAGTTCTCAGTGAACTAAAAAGCCACAGTGGGGAAAAAAACACCATAGCCTATGTATGTGGGAGGTAGGGCATTCCTCCCAATAAAGTCTTCTAATAGTCTATTTTGCTTAAGGGTAACAAAAAATACAGTTAACAGGAGTTAGAGCTTCAAGGAAATAGATTGGGTACATTTTGGCTGTGGATGGAAATAAGAGAAAGGAGGAAGGGGAGTTTATATACCACTGGGGAAACACATATCAAGTCTGCAGCCCAGAGATGGGACTCACCAAAAGGAATGAACTATGTGGAAGCCCCCTTTTCTCCCATACCTCGTCATCACTCTAGCAGGGCTCCAGTTACAGTGAATTACAACTGGAAGAGCTAGAAATTAGAACCTTCATACATTGCTGGTGGAAATGTAAAATGGTGTAGCCACAGTGGAAAACAGTTCCTCTATGTTTAATGTTATATATGATTATATAGATATATGTATATATAAAACTGTATTTAATAATTTAAAAATATTAAATACAGAATTACCACATGACCTTATTATTCTATTCCTAAGTATATACCCGAGTATTTGTAACATCCTTTCACACAAAAACTTGTACAAGAATGTTCATAATGGCATTGTTCATAGTCACCAAAATTTGGATACAACCCAAATGTCCATTAACTGGAGAATGGATAAATAATATGTGTTGTATTTGTACAATGTAATACCATTCAGTAATAAGACGGAATGAAGTATTGATAGATGCTACAACATGGATCATCACTGAAGACTTTATGCTAAGTGAAAGAAGCCAGACACCAAAGGCCACATATTTTGAAATTCCATTCACATGAAATTTCCAGAATAGACAAATGGAGATGCGCAGAAAGTAGATCAGATCAGTGGTTGTGAGGGGATGTAGGATAGAGAAAACTGGTTGTAACTACCATAAATATGAGTTGCTTTTTGGGATGATGGAAATGTTCTGGAATTAAATAGTGCTTATCATTGCACAATATTGTGAATATCTAAAAAACACTGAATCATACACTTTAAATTAGTGCAGTTCAATAATAATGTGCATTGTATCTTGATAAAATTATTTTAGAAATCTGATCCTCAGCCTGGTGACCTACTGCTACAGATTAGATAAAAAGTGATGTAATGTTGGTAAAATGTACACTTGATGTTATGATAAGAAGCATTTACTTCTCTGCTCTTTACCCCTAAAACTTATATTCCCAGTCTAATCATGAAAAAAACATTAAACAAATTCTCAATTGAGGAAAATTCTACAAAATTCCTGGCTGGCGCTCCTCAAAACCTTTAGAGTCACCCAAAATAAGAAATATCTGAATAACTGACACAGCCAGAAGGAGCCTCAAAAGACATAAGGACTAAATGCAGTGTGGAATCCTGCATGGAATCATGACACAGAAAAAAGACTAAAGAAATCTGAATAATGTGCGGAGTTTTGTCTAAAAAAATGCATCATTACAAGTCCATTAGTTGTAAAAAATAAACCCTACTAACGTAAGACGTAAACAATAGAAGGCAATGAGAGCTGGGTAAATAGGAACTCTATTATACCATAATTCTTCTGCAAATATAAAACTATTCTAAATTAAAAGTTTATAAAATACATATTACATTATTCAGTATCCTCTTACTTTGCATTCCTTTTGTATTTAGAAATCCACAGACAGCATTTGCAATCTAATTTTAGATTTCTACTTAATATGCACTGAACTACAGCTTCTTTCATGTTAACAATTTACAGAAGAATCTCGTTTGATTCCTAATTCTGGGTTAAGTTTTTGGTAATTAAACATGTAGAGGTAACCATGAAATGCAGACCAGTCATCAGCATAGCCTACTGGCTAAATGAAACCAGGTGAGTTTAATTCTAACGACAATAAATATAGATAGATGATAGATAGATAGATAGATAGATAGATAGATAGATAGATAGATAGATAGATATAGATAGATAGACAAGACTAATTTTATAATTCACAGAGAATTGGGAGATTTGATCTGAATATTAATGGTAGTTTTAATCCCTAATGCTTCATCTCAGTTGGCTGTTGTGATTCCCACTTGTCTGACACCAAATGCAATGGTGTATTTTCTCCCTATGCATGTGTATAACAGTAACGATATTATACACAGCAGTAATTAATAGTAGTATAACTCCGCTCGGGTTCCCGGACCTGATTACAATACGTGTATGTTTGTGGGAAGGGGTCTTTCCACACATAACACCAAGCAATTCTTGAACACCAGCAGGGTGCTGGAGAACTCAACTAAATTCTGAGGCTATCTGCCTGGAAACAGTACCAGATTCCCCAGGTTAAGGGCTCCGTGGTACAAGACTGCCCTCAACCCCCAATTCCAGACGCCAGTCGCAAGCCGCAGCAGTTCCCTGTGCTTCTGACCTGCCGCTACAGATTGGAGGCAACGACAACCTCCCCCTTGGGTTCTATTAATTTGTTGGGGCGGTTCACAGTGCTTACATTTACCAGTTTAATAAAGGATACCATTAAGGATACAAGTTAACAGCCAGATGATGAGATACATAGGGCAAGGTCCCAAATAAAGGAGCTTCTCTCCTCGTGGAGCTTCCGGCCTGGCTCAGTGGCAAGTGGAGGCTTTCAGGTTCCCCAAGCGTAGTAGGAGCTCTCCCGGACAGAGAAGCGGGATCCGGCCGAGCAGAGCAGAGGAGAGAGAGCACAGAGGGAGACAGAGCAGTAAGCTCTTCTCAGGGGTTTTCGTGCCGGCTTTACTGCGCAGTCACGGTATTAATTCATTGGCCACGGGCTGATTCAGCCGCCAGCCCCGGCCCTTAGGCGGGGGCCCAGAAGTCTCTCATTAACTTGACAAAACACCCATTTCACCTTTAAGACTGCTGTGTTTTCAGGAACTGTGGATGAAGAACAAATATACCAGGAAAATATGTATTTGGTCATATAAAATGACCAAATATGTAATTCTTGTAACATTATATTGCAGCTGTCAAGGCTAATTTTGACAGTGTATAAGTTACACAGCCTTATGTAAATGATTTCCAGCAGCCACCATCAGCAATTATGAAGTACTTGCTTATTCAGCAAGTGGTCTTGTTGCATAGATATTCAGTACCAAAAGACAGTCAATGCAATTTAAAATTTTAATGTTTCATTTCTCTTGACATTTTAAGGACTTTATGTGTTCCTTATATTCACTATGACAACTCATGGAAGACGAGAATATGACTGCTTTACTCAACAAAGATTAAAAACACATTAATTTTTGAAAATATATTTTTATGTATCTGTTGACTTTTGTAGCAATTCTGTGATTTTTCTTCTACACATTTAATTGGAATCCATGTGACTTTAGTTGAGTTCTCCCACAAACATACCCTGAAAGAAAGGAATTGTGGACTAGCAGTGCATGAGGTGACTAATTTACAAAGAAGTCGGAATGGAGTGGGAATTGAGAGAATAGAGAAAAGAAAATAAATAAAAGATGTGTTATTAAATAGAGGGCCATTTTAGACAATTAGAACTCAGGGAGACAGAGGAGAACACACTCCAGAACTTTGTTAAACAAAGAAAAGATAGTAAGCTGGCAGGGAGATGAAGTGGGTATTACTTAGAAATCTGAGGGGATTGGACAAGGGACTTCAAGAGTGGGTATGCAATATTTCCTGCAGAGTTGGAGATAAGGTATATTAGGCAGATGGAGTAAGAAAGCCAAGCTGAAGCCATTAATAATGATTATGTGAGTTTATATAAATATTGAGAGCTAACTCTTTTTGGCATATGATATACAATTTAAATTTTTCTGGATGTCTTTGAAGCATCATTAAATGCATCAGTTATATTGATGTGATTGTGACTCATTCTTTTTCTATGGATTCTCAAAATCAGAGCATATATATCAGTAATTACCTTCATTTTAACAATATTAATTTCATCATACATTTAGCATGCTTTAATTTGAGGATCTTCTATCCCTTAACCAGAAAATTAACTTTCAGTTTCTCATGTATTTCACAAATGTTTACATCTATTGATGTTGTTTTTATAGCAATCAACCATTGAATATTTTCTCTTCTTTTTCTCTAGCTGCTTAGGATTATTTTCTCTTTTGTCACCTCTGTATTAACATGTTGAAGCAAAAGGAATATAAAGCTAATGAATGCAATTTCATTAAAATAGCTTGTACAGCTTTCCTGATAAAAGTGGAGTAAAGAGCAATACTTAACTCTTGCTAATTTTTCAAAATATTTTACTGGATTTTCTGTAACTATTAAATTTATTATCATTAGCTCAGGTTTGACTTTAATTATTTTCATATTTTGTACTTTGCACATTTTTTGTTTTTAACAATTTATAAATCTCACAGTTTAGTTTGGACAAATAATGCTAAGTGTGACTTCATTTTTAATAATTTTTTTCCATTAACCTTACCATCTACTTGGTTATCCTGCTATGAGTCATCAGCCTTTGAAGTGTAATAAACTGAGATATGAGTAAAGCTTTCTCTTAAATAGCTCAGAAATCCTTAATTTTTAAAATGTTTATTTTTGCTTTTAAATTTCTGCTTGAGTTTTTAATGATATTTCATCCAAATGAATATTTCAAAAGAAATCTATGATATATTTTTCTTCAAATTCAATAATTCAAATTACATTTTTATTTTCTGTATTATGGATTTGCTTTATATACTAGATATGTGTGAAAAAGAAACCTGTACCTGGTCATGAATTAAATGTAGTTTGTTTCTATACAGAACCAGGAAATATGTTTTTATTTCTTCTTCTCTGCTTCACTTGTTTTCACAATCAATAAACTATATAGAAGTGTTGACAAAAGGTTGGGGGGAACACTGTGGAATGAATTGAGTGGGTTCCTGTGGCTTCCCATTTATTCAAACAGAAAAGCCACAGGGCCATTGGGCTTTCATTGAGGGACCGCAGAAGCACACCGCTAAAGGTGCCAAAGGCCAAGGGGCAGTAAAGATCTTTCTTTTGTTGTTATTAAAAGAGAGCTGGCTAAAGTCTCTGAACTGTAGCAAGTTGACACTTGGAAATATTCAGGGTGATTACATATGTGAAACAAACTCAGAAGCTACAAGGTTACAAGGTTGTACATTGAGCTCATGAAATATTATGTAAAGTTGTCAAATTAAAAACTGTACCTACTGCTCTCTTAGAGCTCTCCTTATGTGCCAGTTACTGAGCTAACTACTGTTACTACATTTTCTAATTTAATTTACGACAAATTCTTATGAGAAACACTGTAAACAATTTTACAGGTTAAAGAAAAGCAGCTTTCAATAAGAAAGCAAGTTGTCCAACTTATAATTGTTTCAGCAGGAAATAAAATCCACATTTATGTGGTTATAAAACATATTATAATGTATCCATCTCTTTTCCTTTTTATTTTCAGGTACTTTTTAAAGAGAACTTGAATCAAAGTAAAATATAACATTTTAAACATACTGTAGAGTCTTGTGTTGAGTATTTAAAATGTTCTCTGAGTATTTAAAATTATCGTAGATGAAAAATTTCAGAAAGGTTTATGATAAACTTGAAATTAAAGTCATGATGGCATGACTGCTTTACAAAAATTAATCTAGATTTTGTATGGCATTAAAACTTTTTTCTCTTTTATAAAATTGTGGTTTTTATTTCTATTCAGTATTTTGTTCTATAAAAATCAGAAAAATGTGATCATGAAGTTAATTGTGATCTTAATTAATCAAAAGCATTTTATTTTTTTGGATCAACTATAGAGGTGTTCAAAAACAGAATCCAAACAAAGTTACCTTAGAAATGTTTAACTAATAGAATTGCTATACTAGATTTCTTAAATTGACCCATAATTTTAGTTTTTAGGAAAAATAAAAAGCTCCATATTTCTACTTCTCAGGCAACAGAGAAACACACTAATAAATTTTACAATAATTATAGTAAAAATATTATTGTTTGTGTGATAAATGAATGGCTTCATATTCTCAAACTCTATGAGCCACCAGAAATAATCTGAGAGTTAAATGCAAATATTATTTTAAATATAGTATTTAGCAAAAACACTGTATTTACAGTGTTCCTTCTATACCTATAAATCAATGAAAACTAAAATATTCTTCTTGACTATCTTTTTTTAATGTTAATAGGAAAGGAACTGATGTGATCAATATATTTAGGCAAGGGAAAATTGACTTTTTAAAATTCTGTTATATTTATATGAAATTTTGTAGGCTGAAAAGTTCCCTTCAGGTAAAGAGCTAACAAGTCACAGAGTTAGTACAGTCAATAGAATACTCATCTGGTGATACAAACAATTTCTATCACAACCACTGACGTACAGGATCCGATCATGTTATACAGCACTCTACCTGCTCCGTACCTTACATACAACCTGGGAGCCTAGTGTGCTCCTGAGGAGGGCCTAGTAAAAAGGGAAAACTGATGCTGCAGGATATAAAGAGAAAAATTACAAGAACCAGTGTTCTTGAATAAGTGACAATGCAGGTTGAGTTTGTATAGAATGTTTAATGATGAATTCAAAAGTGAAACACTATAATAGAAAAGAAAGCAGAATCAAGAAAGCACATATAGGTAGAATGGCACAGGTACGCGGAGATTTTTATTTAATTCTCCATTGTTGTTTTTTAGAGTATACAGTCTAGGGTTGAACTATGGGATGAGAGGCTGAGATTATGAGATTAGGATTAGAGGACAGTATCAAGGAACTGGAAAAACAAGAGTGGCTGTACTGCTATCTCCCAATATTAAGGTAGAATTTGTGTAAGCAAACTATACAATGATCCATGTGCTAGCAAGAGTTGCCATAGTCTGAAAGCATGAACTTCAATGGTGCTAAAACATTTTGAGGAGTTTATTAGCTGTTATCACTGGTTAGGAGGCAGCGGCAAGGAACAAGGAAGGTGTAAAGTGGAAGAAACCGATTTTAACCTGCAGGCGATAAACAAATGTCAATAGTTAGGATGTTGGCCTTCTTTTCTGTTCAGTGGAACTGTGGTAATTAACAAGTAATATCTTTTAATCTCTTAAATTCTACCACTGTTATTTTGAATTTTTCTGTCTAGTTTTCTCTCCCATCATTCCTGCTAGCTTAGTGAGTGACTCTATTTAAAATCCCTTAAACAGGGTTGGCTTTATTTCACAATTTCAAAACAAAGTTACCTTAGAAATGTTTAACTAATAGAATTCAGGCCAATACTTGCCCTAGCCTAGGTTATAAGTTGTGAAATTGGATTCACATTATAATAACTTACAGAACTTTAAAATAACAACAAAAAGGTAGTGCCCAGATCTTCCCCCTGCCAAGATGCTATTTAAATTCGTCTGATAAAGGGCTCAGTCTAGGTATTTTAAAAAGATTCCCAATGTGACTGCAAAGTGCTGCAAAGTAAAAAAAGCCCAGCCCTGGGGGAGGCCACAAAAATGCATCAGCAGCTCCGGTATCCTGGTTATCGCAGCAGCGCAGCAGCAAATGTAGGGGTGCATGTGTCTTTCCAATCAGGATTTTATTTTCTTCAGGAAATTCCTACAGGTGGTATTGCTGGGTCATATGGTATTTCTGTTTTTAGTTTTCTGAGGAATCTCCATACTGCTTTCCACAGTGGCTGCACCAACAGTGTAGGAGGGTCCCCTTTTCTCCATATCTTCACCAACGCTTGTTATTTCTTGTCTTTGGATAGTGGCCATTCTGACAAGCATGAGGTGCCGTCTTTGTGGTTTTGATCTGCCGAGCAGGACACCATGGAGAATATACTCAGTGATTCTGTAACATCCTCCTGTGTTGACAGATGGTAACTGTACTAATGTGGGTGAGGATCTAATAATATGGGGAACTACTGAACCACTGTGTTGCATACTTGAAACTAATGTAAGATCGTAAAAAAACAAACATCAGTAGCACATTAGCGAAAAGCAAACACAAACGAGAAAACAAAAAAGTCGTTTTCTGCTGGCTCTTTTCTGTCATTTTTCTCAGCCACCCATCAACCCCAAAATTAAAAAAACAATGCATTTATGGCTACTTTTCCCTACCTTTGATTTCTTGCCTCCTTTACTCTTCCCTGCCTCCTGCTCTTATCCTTACCAGATGTTATCACCCAGCACCCCTGCAGGTCACATTTTGAATAACTCATATATTATTGCAAATTATTCTTGTACCCACTCTTTTGAGCCCCCTTTTGTCCTCCCTGCATTCTCTTCCTTCCTCTCTTCTTCCATGTGTTTCAGGAAAATTCCTGTTTTAAATTATATTTTAATTCAAATTGAGAGCCCTGACACTGTTCTTTGTGGATACTTCTGCCCCTTTTAAACTAATACCTATATTGTCTGGCATTTGGATCCTAACTCTTTTGCCTGGACCTCTAACCTGCATCCCAAACAGCTGACTTGGCAAACAGATCTTCAATTCAACCTGAAGAAGTCAGATCAGTTTACACTTACGTATATGTCACATTTTCAAGCATTCATTTAAAAAATAAATTCATTCTACCTTAAATGTATAATGTTTGCCACAAAGCTGTGATTGTTGCATTTGAATAAGGACTGCATTCAATATTTAAAAATATTAATTTAAAACCTCATTAGGATATTTAACATAAAAAAATTCACTTGAATGTTTTTCACTCAGTTTTTTGTTTTGTTTGTTTATTTTCACTAGAATGCCGTTGTATCTTCAGAGAAAGGAGAAGTCATCTCTGGCTTGTCTCGGGCCCTTGAACACACCCTCCAACCAGAGGACCAGAGATGCCGGTGTAGAGCCCCTTGATATTTACTAAATCTACACTTAACATCTTGTTCTTGACCAAAGGGTTTGGCTGTTATAACCAAAAATGTTAAAGATCACTGGCTTCTAAGAGGACAGTTGGGCACTCTCGCTCTAGGTGTTGCCATGGCAGGGAGGGACTACTTAAGAACTCATCTTGATGTTAACTTCAATAGGAAGGGTAATGACATTATTATCATTCTTGCTGTGGATTTGCCGTGAAATGCTCATTTCATCAAGGTGGATAGGGAGGTATTCCCTAGTCAGATAGTAATTAAAATGATGAATTTTCACACATTTTAACTAAGTGACAATTGCATCATAAAAAGAATCAAGTGTTCTTTTAATGCTAAAACAAAATAACATGCATAGATCATGAAGAGTTTGGTGAGTATCAATAACAGATATGTGCATGTGTGTGTGTTTGTGTGCAGTACTAAGCTGTGAAACTTCTTTTATGAATTCTAGGAATACTTTAGGGTTTATACAACATAGATATTTGTCATCACCTTCCTTATAATTTGTATACCTATGAATTGCTCTTTTTAACCTAAGGGAAAGCAGAAGGATAAGGTATCCACATGAAGGAAGCAGAGAGAAAAAAAAAAGCAGTTGTGTGTTTTAATCACAGAGCTGTCTTGGGGAATTGGCCAATGCACGTGTTCCCTCATGAGTGGAAAGCAAGAGGAAAACAATTAACGTTTGGTAGTGGATGCCACTGCGAGTGGTTCGTGTATTCTTTGGACAGTCATGCCAGTACCCAAACAAGTAGCATTAGTTTTCAAAAAAAAAAATTGGGGATGGAATTTTGAAACAATGTTGAGTCTATTATTCTGGCAATAATTGAACTGATTTTGACAGCAATTATAAAGTTAACATATAAAGTTAGTTCTAGCCTGATAGAGCATATAAACCAGTAGCTTAAAGTAGCCACCTAGAGAAATCCAATGTTTCAGGGGAAAAAGACCTCTCTGTTTGGTTTATCTATGGCCAAGCAGAATTTGAATTCAAGAAAAGAACAGTTTCTGGAATATTAGAATACTCCTGAAAGGAGAAAGTCTCTAAAAATTTATTTAAGGTTATTGTTATTTATAAGATGTACTCCAGTCTAATTATGAAGGAGACTTGAAATCCATGTTAATTTTTTGCCATCCAGTATGTACTTGAAGATATGTAATTTCCATTGTGACACTAAGCAAAAAGATTACCTAGAGGGAATAAATTTATTTTTTGATTAAATCAACATAGGAATATTGTGTAAGAAGTAAAATATTATGGTAATAACCTATGCATAAACTGCTGCACAATTCAACTCTCACACTTTTTCCAAGTTAGCACATATGTATAGATAGATAGATACATAGTTATACATACACTATACACACACACACACACACACACACACACATATACACACACACACACACGATTTAGATAGTGCCCTGGTAAGCATAACATTCTTATTCACCTCATAGACAAAATATGTGTAAGATGACTGATTCATTCACTTGATATCCTAAGAAAATATTCATAGGAAACATGAGACCCCCATGGAAACATAATTCTGGGTAAAAATCAAACTTCTATGTATTTGACATTCTGGAGGAGGAGTTGACATTTAGGGCACACATGCTTGAAAGCATAGCTATGAATATATGCTTGTTAAGGAATTTTAAAAAACTGCATAGGAGAAAATGAGAAGAATCATCTGCTTATATTTCAAGAGAATTATTCTAATCTATTGAAGAATCTGCTAGTCAGAACTGTGGTAGGACACAAAAACATACATACTGATGATAAAACCTTTTCAAGCATGCACATCTAAGGTAAGTATGCCAAGGGTAGATCAACTCATCAGCTAATGGTCAACATTATGAAATTTAGATTGAAATAAGCTTATCATGTTGTTCTAAAAATGGTAGACCATTAAAAGATCAAGAACAGGAACCTGTAATATGCTGTCTAATAAAATGAATGAGGACCTAAAAGTACAATGAAGTTTCTGTTCTCCTTTAATTGCTTGGGAATGGAAGTAGAAAAAACAACATTTTTATTTATTCACCAAAAACAAATATGATTTTGTGTATCTTAATGTTGAGATATTTATTATTTCCCTTGTAACATCATATACCTTCAACTTCTTGACCAGGATATTGTACAAAAATCCAACACATACAAAGAACACATGCACTCTTTGACTATATTGAGCTAGTGTGAGGAGGTATTGAATGAAAATACATTATAATGAAGTATTAGATCAAGTAAGGTCTCAAACTCCAATTGTCAAGAGCTCCATGGAAAGAAAGAATTATTTCAAGGGATAACCTCTAAAAGATGAAATAAGTTGTTTCTAAGATAGCAGATTGTAAAATTATTGAGTATAATGCTTGAACTGAATTGGAAGACTGACTCACAGACAACAAAGGAGGAGATAGTAGGAGGTCTGGGAAGTGTAGTTTAAACTATCAAAATTAATATGATCATAATGCTTCAGTCTAAAGGGCTGAAGAAATATATGGTTCCATTGCAGTGAAGACTGTTACCACCAGATGTGTGTGTGTGTATGTGTGTAAAACATATTATACTAGAACTGATTTTCAGAACTCTAATTGTATGCTGTCTGAGCATGTGTTTTAATGATTTTTGCATAATTACTTTTCAAATTAAAACCATCAGATTATTATTTGTGTTTCTATAGTCTGTCCTACATTATGCTGTAAATTTACATTTATATCCATGATTGTTTTATTCACATGTATCTTTTTTGTTAGACGGTGTGCTCCAGGAGACTAGGTACCAGGTCTGCTGCAATTCATCATTTGTCCATGGTACATAACTGATATTTAAAAAAAAATTTTTAAATAATTGAATATACGAATGTGAAATGAATATTGACCATGTTCTCAGTACTCTCTATTAGATTAGAATTCATACATTGTAAATTTTATGTTGTCTAGAATTAAAAATATTCAGTTAGAGTAAGCATGTATTTAGAATTGTTTTTGAATTAATTCCACAAAAATAAAAAATCCATCCCACTAAAAATCTCTAAATGTATCTGCCAAAATCCACTTAAAAGACACATAAGCATTTATTCCATGTTTACACTAAATAAAGACCATAATAAATATTTCTAGTTGACTGTATGCTTACAGATTTTTTTCATTTCCATTAAAAAGCAAGTAAAAAAGTTTAAGAGGAAAATTTATGGACTTTGAACCTAAACAAACAATCTCAAGTCTTTGCCTTTATGGCTAAATATCTTAGGATAAATTAATTTTTTTTGAGAGTCAGTTCTAACATTAATACAGTAGGAAAATTTTAAAATACCTTACAGGATTATTGGGATAATTTAATAATAAATCATGTATGTTGAGTACAAGCGAACATGCACACAAAACAAAAAACTTTACTTTTCTATAATCCAAGTTTTTTTATTACCACTCCTTAAGATTTGGAAAAATAAACTAAAAGCATCTGAGGATCCCATGCTTACAGCACGTACTTTGGGGAGTTACTTATAATCCTGGAGGTTGACTAGTGCTACATAGTAGAGAAATGAGATGGAGAAAAGGTGGAGCATATTCTTGGTTCTCCCCCCCACCGTCCGTGAACTGACCTCTAATGAAGCTCTACTTTTTTCTCGTGTGGCCTATTTCTAAGGTGCAGCTCCGGATCACAGAAACGATTCTGCTTCCTCTATAGAATTTTAAGAGCCTAAAAACACTATTGCACTCTCTGTGCTCTTGTTAGCCTAGACACCCAATGTGCAAAGATTTTTAAAGTATTCTTGGATAGGGAGGAAACATTCTTTTTCTCATTTCCTACCCTGGAGTGTGGAAAGTACTTCAGGCAACTTAAGGCCATGCCATCATAGACTTGTAGTTCTTCTAAGTTTGGCTTCATAATAAAATCTCCTGTGGCACTTTTAAAAACAGTCTATGGTTAGACTATTTTCTAGAACAACTGAATCATAATCTCTGCGAATTTGCTCACACTGTGCTGGTTTTCAAAGCTCAACTAATAATTAATTATGAAGTCAAGCCAAGCCTAAAATTCTAGGTCTAGTCAGACAACTTATTTCTTCCCTGAAATTATTATACTCTTCCTTGATTTGGGGTCCATTCTTATCCTAGATTTAACCCTTTTAAAATTACATTAAAGTTCATCTGCTGTCTCAGGAGTGTTGATCTTTGCAAGTGGTGTTGGTGGAGGGAGAGGGCCTTGGTCAATCTCGGGGACTAACCAACACATAAACTCTTACCTACATCTGTATAGGAGTTTGCAGAGGTTTACTTTAACTCATAACATATGGTTCCTAAATCTATGCAACCTCATCATTTAATTTTCTTTTCTGAGATGCTGTACCATTGAAGTGCAGAAGGTAAGATTTGACCATTTCACTCTGATATGTGACTTTGTCAGTTCTGAGACAAACACACAGAAAGGCCTACCAAGTGACTGAACTGAAAGGATAAAAAAACCTAAATACCAGAAAAACAAGCAACAAAAAAATCCACACAAGAGTTACATTTTCAAATTACCCATATATATATTTTTATTAAGGTATTATTGATATATACCCTTATGAAGGTTTCACATGAAAAAACAATGTGGTTATTAAATTTACCCATATTATCAAATCCCCACCCATACCCCATTGGAATCACTGTCCATCAGTGTAGTAAGATGCCACAGATTCACTATTTGCCTTCTCTGTGCTACACTGTCTCCCCCATGATCCCCCACACCATGTGTACTAAATATAATACCCCTCAATCCCCTTCTCCCTCCCTAGTCACTCGCCCTCCCACACCCCTGCCATTTGGTAACCACTAGGCCCTTCTTGGAGTCTGTGAGCCTGCTGCTGTTTTGTTCCTTCAGTTTTGCTTCATTGTTATACTCCACAAATGAGGGAAATCATTTGGCACTTGTCTGTCTCTGCCTGGCTTATTTCACTGAGCATAATATCCTCCAGCTCCACCCAAGTTGCAGCAAATAGTAGGATTTGTTTCTTTCTTATGGCTGAATAGTATTCCATTGTGTATATGTACCACTTCTTCTTCATTCATTCATCTACTGATGGACACTTCCATATCTTGGCTATTGTAAATAGTGCTGCAATAAACATAGGGGTGCATATGTCTTTTTGAATCTGAGAACTTGTACTGTTTCGGTTAATTCCAAGGAATGGGATACTTGGGTCAAATGGTATTTCTACTTTTAGTTTTTTGAGGAATCTCCATATTGCTTTTCACAATGGTTAAAGTAAGTGTAAGAGGGGTCCCCTTTCCACCAGCAGTGTAAGAGGGGTCCCCTTTCTCTGCATCCTCACCAGCATTTGTTGTTCTTAGTTTTTTGGATGCTGGCCATCCTTATTGGTGTGAGGTGATATCTCACTGTGGTTTTAATTTGCATTTCCCTGATGATGAGTGGATCATCTTTTCATGTGTATGTGGTCATCTGAATTTCTTTGGAGAATTGTCTCTTCATATTATCAGCCCAATTTTTAATCGGGTTATTTGATTTTTGGTTGTTGAGGCATGCGTGTAAGTTCTTTATGTATTCTGGATGTTAACCCCTTTTCGGATATGTCATTTACAAATATATTCTCCCATACTGTAGGATGTCCTTTTGTTCTTTTGATGTTGTCCTTTGCTGTACAGAACCTTTTTAGTTTGATGTAGTCCCATGAGTTCATTTTTGCGTTTCTTTCTCTTGCTCGAGGAGATGCATTCAGGAAGAAGTTGCTCATGTTTATATTCAGGAGATTTTTGCCTATGTTGTCTTCTAAGAGTTTTATGGTTTCATGACTTACATTCAGGTCTTTGATCCATTTCAAGTTTACTTTTGTGTGTGGGGTTAGACAATAATCGAGTTTCATTCTCTTGCATGTAGCTGTCCAGTTTTGCCAACACTAGTTGTTGAAGAGGCTGTCATTTCTCCATTGTATGTCTGTAGCTACTTTATCGTATATTAATTGACCATATATGCTTGGTTGTATATCTGGGCTCTCTAGTCTGTTCCTTTGGTCTATTGTTCTTTTCTTGTGCCAGTCCTAAATTGTCTTGATGATTGTTGCTTTATAGTAGAACTTGAAGTTGGGGAGCATAATCCTGCAAGCTTTATTCTTCCTTCTCAGGATTGCTTTGGCTATTTGGGGTCTTTTGTGGTTCCATAAGAATTTTAGAACAATTTGCTCTTGTTCATTGAAAAATGCTGTTGGTATTTTCATAGGAATTATATTGAATCTGTAGATTGCTTTAGGCAGGATGGCCATTTTGACAATATTAATTCTTCCTATCCATGAGCACTGAACGTGTTTGCATTTATTGGTATCTTCTTTAATTTCTCTCATGAGTGTCTTGCAGCTTTCAAAATATAGGTTTTTCACTTCCTTGGTTAGGTTTACTCCTAGATATTTTATTCTTTTTGATGCAATTGTGAATGGAATTGTTCTTCTGATTTCTCTTTCGGCTAGTTCATAATTAGTGTATAGGAATGCAACAGATTTCTGTGTATTGATATTTTAACCTGAAACTTTGCTGAATTCAGATATTAGATCTAGTAGTTTTGGAGTGGATTCTTTAGGGTTTTTTGTGCACAATATCATGTCATCTGCAAATAGTGACAATTTGACTTCTTTTTTACCAATCTGGATGCCTTGTATTTCTTTGTTTTGTCTGATTGCGGTGGCTAGGACCTCCAGTACTATGTTGAATAACAGTGGGGAGAGTGGGCATCACTGTCTTGTTCCCAATCTTAGATGAAACACTTTCAGCTTCTGGCTGTAAAGTATGATTTTGGCTGTGGGTTTGTAATATATGGCCTATATTATGTTGAGGTACTTGCCCTCTATACCCATTTTCTTAAGGGTTTTTCTTACAAATGGATGTTGAAACTTGTCAAATGCTTTTATGGCATTTATGGAGATGATCATGTGGTTTTTGTCCTTCTTTTTGTTAATGTGGTGGATGATGTTGATGGATTTTCTAATATTATGCCATCCTAGCATCCATGTAATAAATCCTACTTGATCATGATGGATGATCTTTGTGATATATTTTTTAATTTGGTTTGCTGATATTTTGTTGAGTATTTTTGCATCTATGTTCATCAGGAATATTGGTCTGTGATTTTCATTTTATGGGGTGTCTTTCCTAGAATGAGTTTGGAAGTATTACCTCTTCTTCTACTTTTTTGAAAATTTTAAGGAAGATGGGTATTCGGTCTACACTAAATATTTGATAAATTAAGCAGTGAATTAAAGATGGCAGTGTGAGAGGTGAGACATAGGCTTCTTCCTAAAACCACATATAATAACAAATATAGTTAATACAACTAATCCTGAAAGAGCAACAGGAAAGAGGACTGTGCCAATATGCACACACCTGGAGAAAAGAGCAGACCTCACAGAACAGGGTAATATACCAAAGCTGTGGCCCAATGGGACCCAAGCCCTTCCCCCACACCAGCTCACTAGTGGGAGGAAGAGAAATGGAGCATAGAGGCAGTGGAGTTCTGGGACAGCTGAATACCTAACTCTGGAGATATATTCTGGGAGCACAAACCTACATTTGATGGTGTTTGCATGATACTCTCATGATTACAGGGTTGGAAAGCTAAGACAGGCAGAATTCCTGGAGAGACTGAGATTCCAGCTGTTTGTGGAAAGGAGGGATCCATATCTGGATGCTCTGGGACAAAAGAAAGGTGGGCTAAAGGGGCAAGGATTGCACAGAGCTTACTGAGGAAAAAGAAATCTTCCTCCTTAGACGCTCTTCAGGTTCTCCAGCTTGCTGTCTGGCTACACAGCTCCAAAGACCCCCACCGTGATATGCAGCCTACGGCACCTTTCTCCCTGCCAGCCCCACCTGGCTCATAAACTGGTAAAACCTACCCTGGTGTTAGCCCAGCCAGAGGGAAGATCGGTCTACAACAACTACAAACCCAAAGCATAGAGTCTTATACCTGTGTGCCTGGTCCATTGGTTCAGGCAATGTAGACAGACATAGCAGCTGGGAAGCAGGAAGGAGCTCTTTCCTCCCCCCAGGCACCAATACCACTCCCCTGTGAACCCAGACATTGCTTCAGGGGCTGAGCAGCTCCAGGGAGTAGAGCTTCTGGGAACTAGAGGGGCCATATACAGATATGAAACACCAAAGGAACCTGGTTCAGAGAAAGTTATTAATACCACTCCTGAGAAATATTTAAATGACATTAACCTCATGACTCTTCCTGAAAGGGAGTTCAAAATAAAAATCAATAACATGCTTATAGAGGTACAGAAAGTTATTCAAGAATTCAGAAATGAATTCTGGTCAGAGATTCAATCTTTGAAGAGCACAATGGAGGGTATTAAAGGCATATTGGATATGGTGGAGGAGATGATAAATGAAAAAGAAACTAGAGAAGAGGAATACAAAGAAGCTGAGGCACAGAGAGTTAAAAGGATCTCTAAGAAAGAAAGAATATTGAGAGAACTGTGTGACCAATCCAAATGGAGCATTATTCGCATTACAGTGGTACCAAAAGAAGAAGAGAGAGAAAAAGGGATAGAAAGTGTCTTTGAGGAGGTAATTGCTGAAAACTTCCCCTATCTGGGGAAGGAGGTAGCCTCTCAAGCCATGGAGATGCACAGATCCCCCAACACAAGGGACCCAAGGAAGACAACACCAAGACATATAGTAATTAAAATGCAAAGATCAGGATAAGGACAGACTATTAAAAGCAGCCAGAGAGAAATAAGATCACATACAAAGGAAAGCCCAACATGCTATCATCAGACGTCTCAGCAGAAACATTACAGGCCAGAAGGGACTAGCATGATGTATTTAATGCAATGAAGCAGAAGGGCCTTGAACCAAGAATATTTTATACAGTAAGATTATCATTTAAGTTTGAAAGAGAGATTAAACAATTTCCAGATAAGCAAAAGATGAGAGAATATACCTCCCACAAACCATCTCTACAGTGTATTTTGCAGGGATTGCTATAGATGGCAGTGTTTCTAAGGTTTAACAGCTGTCACCAGAGTTAATAAAACCACAGTAAAGAAAGTAGAACAGCTAATACTAAGCAAATGGAAAATTAAGTTAACTACCCCAAAGTCAACCAAGGGACAAAGAGTACAGAATATGATACCTAACAAAGAAAGAATGGAAGAGGAAGAAAATGGAGGAAGAAAAAAAGAACCTTTAGATTGTGTTTGTAATAGCATATTAAGTGAGTTAAGTTAGATTCTTAGATAGTAAGGAAGTTAACCTTGGACCTTTGGTAACCATGAATCTGAAGGCTGAAATGCCAGTAAGTACATACCTAACGATAACCACCCTAAATGTAAATGGACTGAATGCACCAATCAAAAGACACAGAGTCACTGAATGGATAAAAAAACAAAATCCATCTATACACTGCCTACAGAGGACTCATTTTAAACCCAAAGACATACACAGACTAAAAGTGAAGGGATGGAAAAAGATATTCCATGCAATAGGGAGAAGAAAGCAGGAGTTACAGTACTTGTATCAGAAAAAATAGACTTCAAAACAAAGAAAGTCACAAGAGATTAAGAAGATTACATACTGATAAAAGAGTCAATCCAACAAAAAGATATAACAATTATAAATATCTGTGCACCCAACACAGGATCATCTACATATGTGAAACAAATACTAACAGAATTAAAGGGAGAAATAGAATGCAATGCTTCATTCTAAGAGACTTTAACACTCCGTTCACTCTGAAGGACAGATCAACCAGACAGAAAATAAGTAAGGAGACAGAGGCACTGAATAACACAAAAGTCAAATGACCTAACAGACATATCCAGACCTCTACACGCAAAAGCAGCAGAATACACATTCTTTTCAAGTGCACATGGAACATTTTCCAGAATAGATCATATACTAGGCCAGAAAAAGAGCCTTGGTAAATTCAAAAAGATTGAAATTGTACCAAACAGTTTCTCAGACAACAAAGGTATGAAACTAGATATAAATTATGCAAAAAAAAGAAAAATACCACAAACACATGGAGGCTTCACAACACGCTCCTAAATAACCAATGGACCAATGACCAAATAAAAACAGATCAAGCAATATATGAAGACAAATGACAAAAATAACTCAGCACCACAGTATCTGTGGGATGCAGTGAAGGCCATGCTAAGAGGAAAGTATACTGCACTACAGGCCAACCTCAGGAGAGAACAATCCCATATGAACATCTACACTCACAATTAACGAAACCAGAAAAAGAAAAACAAATGAGGCCCGAAGTCAGTGAAAGGAGGGACATAATAAGATTAGAGCAGAAATAAATAAAATCAAGAAGAATAAAACAATAGACAGAATCAATGAAAACATGAACTGGTTCTTTGAGAAAATAAACAAAATAGATAAACCCCTAGCCAGACTTTTCAAGAAAAAAGGAGTCTACATACATAACAGAATCAGAAATGAGAAATGATAAATCACTATGGACACTATGGAAATACAAAGAATTATTAGAGAATACTATGAAAAATTATATGCTAACAAACTGGATAATCTAAAAGAATAGGAAAACTTTCTAGAAAAATACAACCTTCCAAGGCTGACCCAGAAAGAAACAGAAAATCTGAACAGACCAAATACCAGCAACAAAATTGAACTGGTAATCAAAAACTAACCTAAGAACAAAATGTCTGTATGAGATGGCTTTACTGCTGAATTTTATCAAACATTTAGTGAAGACCTAATACTAATCCTCCTTGAAGTTTTCCAAAGAGTAGAGGAGGGAATATTTCCATTCTAGGGAGCCAGCATCACTTTAATACCAAAACCAGGCAAAGAGACCACAAAAAAAGAAAATTACAGACCAATATCCCTGATGAACATAGATGCAAAAATAGTCAACAAAATATTAGCAAACTGAATTCAAAAATACATCAAAAAGATCATCCATCATGATCAAGTAGGATTTATTCCAGGGATGCAAGGATGGTACAACATTCGAAAATCGATCTACATCATCCACCACAGCAACAAAAAGACAAAAGCCACATGATTATATCCATAGATGATGAAAAAGCATTTGACAAAATTCAACATCCATTCATGATAAAGACTCTCAACAAAATGGGTATAGAGGGCAAGTACCTCAACATAATAGAGGCCATATATGACAAACCCACAGCCAACATTAAACTTAACAGCGAGAAGCTGAAAGCTTTTCCTTTAAGATCAGGAAGACAAGGATGCCCACTCTCCCCACTTGTATTTCAACATAGTACTGGAGGTCCTAGCCATGGCAATCAGACAACACAAAGAAAAAAAGGCATCCAGACTGGTAAGGAAGAAGTTAAACTGTCCCTGTTTGCAGATGACATGATATTGTACATAAAAAATGCTAAAGAATCCACTCCAAAACTACTAGATCTAATATCTGAATTCAGCAAAGCAGCAGGATACAAAATTAATATGAAGATATCTGTGGCATTCCTACTAACAAATAACTAGCAGAGAGAGAAATCAGGAAAACAGTTCCATTCACAGTTGCATCAAAGAAAATAAAATACCTAGGAATAAACCTAACCAAGGAAGTGAAAGACCTATACTCTGGAAAGTACAGGAGAGAGAGAAATTAAAGCAAATACCAATAAATGTAAATACATCCCGTGCTCATGGATAGGAAGAATTAATATTGTCAAAATGGCCATGCTGCCCAAAATAGTCTACAGATTCAATGCAATTCCTATCAAAATATCAACAGCATTCATCACCGAACTAGAGAAAATTGTTCTTAAATTCATATGGAACCACGAAAGACCCCGAATAGCCAAATCAATACTGAGAAGGAGAATAAATCTGGGGGGATTACGCTCCCCACCTTCAAGCTCTACTACAATAGCACAGTAATCAAGACAATTTGGTACTGGCACAAGAAGAGACCCATAGACCAATGGAACAGACTAGAGAGCCCTGATATAAACCCAAACCCAACCATATATGGTCAATTAATATATGATAAAGGAGCCATGGACATACAATGGGGAAATGACAGCCTCTTCAACAGCTGGTGTTGGCAAAACTGGACAGTTACATGCAAGAGAATGAAACTGGATTCTTGTTTAACCCCATACACAAAAGTAAACTCGAAATGGATCAAGGACCTGAATGTAAGTCATGAAACCATAAAACTCCTAGAAGACAACATAGGCAAAAATCTCCTGAATATAAACATGAGCAACTTCTCCCTGAACACATCTCATCAAGCAAGGGAAACAAAAGCAAAAATGAACTCATGGGACTACATCAAACTAAAAAGTTTTTGTATAGCAAAGGACACCATCAATAGAACAATAAGGCATCCTACAGTATGGGAGAATACATTTATAAATGACATATCTGACAAGGGGTTTACATCCAAAATATATAAAGAATTCACACACCTCAACACCCAAAAATCAGATAACCCAATTAAAAAATGGGTAGAGGATATGAAGAGACAGTTCTCCAAAGAAGAAATTCAGATGGCCAACAGACACATGAAAAGATGCTCCACATCACTAATCATCAGGGAAATACAAATTAAAACCACAATGAGATATCACCTCCAACCTGTAAGGGTTGCCAGCATCAAAAATACTAATAACAACAAGTGCTGGTGAGGATGTGGAGAAAGGGGAACCTCCTACACTGCTAATGGGAATGTAAGGTAGTTCAACCATTGTGGAAAGCAATATGGATGTTCCTCAAAAAACTAAAAATAGAAATACCATTTGACCTGGGAATCCCACTTCTTGGAATTTACCCAAAGACTACAACTTCTCAGATTCAAAAAGAAATATGCACCCCTATGTTTACTGCAGCACTTTTTACAATAGCTAAGATATGGAAACAACCTAAGTGTCCATCAGTAGTGAATGGATAAAGGAGAGGTGGTACATATACACAATGGAATACTATTCAGTCATAAGAAAGAAGCAAATCCTACCATTTGCAACAACATGGATGGAGCTGGAGGATATTATGCTCGGTGAAATAAGACAGTTGGAGAAAGACAAGTGCCAAATGATTTCCCTTGTTTCAGGAGTATAACTACAAAGCAAAACTGAAGGAACAAAATAGCAGCAGACTCAGAGACTCCAAGAAGGAACTATCGGTTACCAAAGAGGAGGGGTGTGGGAGAGCACGTGGGGCGGGTGGGAGAAGGGGATTGAGGGGTATTATGTTTAGTACACATCGTGTGGGGGATCACGGGGAAAACAGTGTAGCACAGAGAAGGCAAATAGTGAATCTGTGGCATCTTACTACACTGATGGGCAGTGACTGCATTGGGGTATGGGTGGGGACTTGATAATATGGGTAAATGTAGTAACCACATTGTTTTTTCATGGGAATCCTTCATAGGAGTGTATATAAATAATACCTGAATAAAAAAAATTAAGCTGTGAAGCTATTTGGTCCAGGGGTTTTGTTCTTTGGTAGCTTTTTGATTACCAATTCCATTTCATTGCTAGTAATTGGTCTGTTCAGATTCTCTGTTTCTTTCTGGGTCAGCCTTGGAAGGTTGTATTTTTCTAGTAAGTTGTCCATTTCTTCTAGGTTATCCAGTTTGTTAGCATATAATATTTCATAGTTTTCTCTAATAATCCTTTGTATTTCTGTGGTGTCCATAGTGATTTTTCTTTTTCTCATTTCTGATTCTGTTTATGTGTGTAGACTGTCCTTTTTTCTTGATAAGTCTGGCTAGGGGTTTATCTATTTTGTTTATTTTCTCAAAGAACCAGTTCATGTTTTGATTGATTCTTTTTATTGTTTTATTCTTCTCAATTTTATTTATTTCTGCGCTAATCTTTATGATGTCTCTCCTCCTATTGACTTGGGCCTCATTTGTTCTTCTTTTTCTAGTTTTGTTAATTCCTGAGGTAGGCCTTAATTGCATATACTTTCCTCTTAGTATGGCCTTTGCTGCATCCCACAGATTTTGCGGTGTTGAATTATTGTTGTCATTTGTGTCCATATATTGCTTGATATATGTTTTGTATTAGATCATTTATCCATTGGTTATTTATGAGCATGTTGTAAAGCCTCCACGTTTTTGTGGGATTTTTCATTTTCTTTGCATAATTTATTTCTTGTTTCATACCTTTGTGATCTGAGAAGCTGGTTGGTACAATTTCAATCTTTTTGAATTTACTGACGCTATTTTTGTGGCCTAATATATGATATGTTCTTGAAAATGTTCATTGTGCACTTGAGAAGAATGTGCATTCTGCTGATTCTAGGTGTAGAGTTCTGTAGATGTCTGTAAGGTTCATCTGTTCTAATGTGTTGTTCAGTGCCTCTGTCTCCTTACTTATTTTCTGTCTGGTTGATCCATCCTTCGAGTTAGTGGAGTGTTGATGTCTCCTAGAATGAATGCATTGCATTCTATTTCCCCTTTTAATTTGTTAATATTTGTTTCACATATATAGGTGATCCTGTGTTAGGTGCATAGATATTTATAATGGTTATATCTTCTTATTGGATTGACCCCTTTATCATTATGTAATGTCTTTCATTGTCTCTTGTGACTTTCTTTGTTTTGAAGTCTATTTTGTCTGATACAAGTACTGCAACTTCTGCTTTTCTCTCCCTATTATCCTTTTCCGTCCCTTCACTTTTAGTCTTTGTATGTCTTTGGGTTTAAAGTGAGTCTTTTGTAGGCAGCATATAGATGGGTCTGGTTTTTTTATCCATTCAATGAATCTGTCTTTTGATTCGTGCATTCAGACCATTTACATTTAAGGTGATTATCGATAGGTATGTACTTACAGCCATTGTCAGCTTTAGATTCGTGGTTACCAAAGGTTCAAGGTTAACTTCCTTACTATCTAAGAGTCTAACTTAACTCACTTAGTATGCTATAATAAACACAATCTGAAGGTTCATTTTTCTCCTCTTTTTTCTTCCTCCTCCTTTCCTTATATATTATGTATCATATTCTGCACTCTTTGTCTATCCCTTGACCTACTTTGAGGGTAGTTGATTTAATTTTTCATTTGCTTAGTACTTAACTGTTCTACTTTCTTTATTGTAGGTTTTATTGCCTCTGGTGACAGCTATTAAACTTTAGGAACACTTCTATCTATAGCAGTCCCTCCAAAATACACTGTAGAGACAGTTTGTGGGAGGTAAATTCTCTCAGCTTTTGCTTATCTACAAATTGTTTAATTCCTTCTTCAAATTTAAATGATAATCTTGCTGGATAAAGTATTCTTGGTTCCAGGCCCTTCTGTTTTATTGAATTAACTGTATCATGTCACTTCCTTCTGGCCTGTAAGATTTCTGCTGAGAAGTCTGATGATAGTCTTATAGGCTTTTCTTTGTATGGGATCTTATTTCTCTCTCTGGCTGCTTTTAATAGTTTGTCCTTATCCTTGATCTTTGCCATTTTAATTACCATATGTCTTGGTGTTGTCTTCCTTGGGTCCCTTGTGTTGGGAGATCTGTGCACCCCACTGACTGAGAGACTATCTCTTTCCCCAGATTGGGGAATTTTTCAGCAATTACCTCCTCAAAGACACTTTCTATCCATTTTTCTCTCTCTTCTTCTGGTACCCCTATAATGCGAATATTGTTCCGTTTGGATTGGTCACACAGCTCTCTCAATATTCTTTCATTCTTAGAGATCCTTTTTACTTTCTGTGCCTCAGCTTCTTTGTAATTCTCTTCTCTAATTTCTATTTCATTTATCGTCTCCTCCACTGTATCTAATCTGCTTTTAAAACCTTCCATTGTACATTTCATTTCTGATACTGTGTTCCATAATGATGGATCTCTGGCCCAAAATCATTCCTGAGTTCTTATATGTTTTTCTGTACCTACATGGGCATGTTTATGATTTTTGTTTTGAAGTCTCTTTCCAGAAGATTCATGAGGTCAATTTCATTTGATTCTTTCTCTGGTGTATGTATAATTTTGCTTTAAACCAGGTTCCTTTGATGTTTCCTATTTGTATGTGGCACCCTCTAGTGCCCAGAAGCTCTACTGTCTGGAGCTGCTCAACCCCTGGAGCAATGCTGGGGGTCCCAGGGCAGTAATGTGGGGCCTTGGGGGAGGAACGAGATCTTTCCTGCTTCTGGGCTGCTATGCCTGTCTCCAATTGTAGACCAGTGGGCCGAGCACACATGTGTAAGCCTCTATGCTTTGTGTTTGTAGCTGCTGTAGGCAGGGCTTCCCTCTGGCTAGCCTGATGCCATGGCAGGGATAGCTGTTTTGCGAACTAGTTGTGGGCTGGCCGAGGAGAAGGTGCAGCAGGGTGCATATCATGGAGAGAGTCCTTGGGAAAGCATAGCCAGCTAGGGTTCTGGAGCACCTAATGATCATGAAAGTTTCCAATGTGCTGGGCAGAGTGCAACCAGACAATCTTGTCTACCTGTCCTTTCTCCTGAGCAGTAAGCTCTGTGCAAACCTTGCCCCTTTAGCAGCCCTCTCACTGTTATGAAGTCTCTCAGACTGCCCGCCTTTCTTTTGTCTCAGAGCAGCCGGATATGGATCCCTGTTTTCCACAATGAGCTGGAATCTCAGTCTCTCCAGATATTCTGTCTGTCTTAGCTTTCCAACCAGAGCACCATGCAATGTAGGTTTGTGCTCCCAGGGCAGATCTCTAGAGCTAGGTGTTCAGCAGTCCTAGGCCTGCACTCCCTCTCTGTTCTGTTTCTCTTCCTCCTGCTGGTGAGCTGGGATTGGGGAAGGGCTTGGGTTCCACCAGGCCAGGACTTTGGTATGTTACCCTTTTTCATGAGGTCTAATTTCTCCAGGTGTATGCAGTCTGGCACAGCCCTCTTTCCTGTTGCTCTTTCTGGATTAGTTGTATTAATTATATTTTTGTATTATATGTGGTTTTAGGAGAAGGCCTCTGTTTCATCTCTCACGCTGCCATCTTTTTCCTACTCCTCTATGTTTTTAATGTGTTGAGTATAGTGAAGCAAACATTTGCCAACTCTATTAGTCTGCAAAATTTTGATCATTTTTCTCAACTATAGCATTTGAAAGACATCTCCAAATTATATTTAGCATTCCAAGTGAAACAAAATGTAAACAGAAATAGGACAGATTCTTATTTGTCCAACATTAAGTACTTTCAGGAATAGTGTTTCTACTTTTTTCCTTGATGACTGATAGTTTTATTTTTTGTTGCAACTCCTGTGTGAAAAAATGCTGGGTCAACAACTGGCCACAAAAAGTTTACTTCCCTAGCATTGATAGTCTTCTGTTGTGGTGGTGGTTCTCCAGTGGCTATTGTTGGTGTGGTTATTCTGTCACGTTTTTATTTCCTATTCATTTCTATCTATTGACAATTAGATGCATACAAGAAGAATGTGCTTACTAAGGTGAGTGTCTCTTTTAAAATCTGTTCCTTTCAAGGTTCTATAGTTTTTATTCTTAGTAACACTTTATGAGAAATGATTTTAAATGACAGGCATTTACTTCATTGACTGCAATTAACTATTGTAACTAATAAACATTAAAATAGACCCTTAAAGACAGAGAACATGCTGTTGATTGCCACAGGGAGATGTGAAAGAGGTGAAAGGAAAAAAAAATAAATGAGAATATTTGATATCCTGATCAGGGTTATGGTTACATGAGTGTGCACACCATGTCAAAATTAATCATGCATTCTTGTGTATTTATTGTATGTAGCTCAATATAAAAATAAACATGTAAAAATAAATCATATTTTTTACTTTACTAGTTAAAAGATTCAGCACACTATTAATTTTATGCCAGTGAAATCTACATATTGAAATATTAATGTGTTTTATTGTTTCAGTAGAACTTGTAAGTAAATGCATAGATATTTACATTTCCAAAATCGGGTAAAACATAGAGAGTGTGTGTGTGTGTGTGTGTGTGTGTGTGTGTGTATTATACACTTTATCTGATTTTTTAACTTTGTCTTAATCACACCATATAATGTGCTCTGGTGGAGGGCAGCCCAGTGTAGGAGAATAAGCCAGTATTACTAAATTCTATGTGTTTATACTTTCTGAGAACATTTGAAAAACAGTATATATACTTCCACAGCTGAGTTGGTTGTTCAACTTATATTTAGAAGGATTGTTTTTCTTAATTGTTAAATATGAGAGAATAAATAGAAAAACTATTTCTACATTCAGTCTTTGTTCTACATTTTGCCATGTAATATATTTGTAAGTACTCATGACAAAGCATTTATTCTTCAACTTCTGCAACTCTGCATCAATTATTTTCCCTCCGTTCTTATGCTATGTTGCTTTTAATTCAATGATGCTAAAAGATGTTCAGTGTAAACTTACTTTTTGTCTATCTAGTTCTAAGGATTTCAAGACTAAGAGCACAGTCATACAGTGGTCCAGCTCACAGAGGTGTCAAAGGACTTTTTATGATCTAGAAAGCTTCTTTGTGTGCATCAGTCTCTTCATTTTGATTACTTTATTTAGGAAAGAAAATGAACATAATTTTGGTGTGTTGTCATTGTTGGGAAGCTATGTCCAGTTTATAATAATAAACAACAAGAATATATGTATATTTGGAAAAATGCATACATAGTTCATCTTCAGTTGTTTATAGATGAATGTCATAAACTGACACATTGAAAACTTTGCTAGATCTCTATATTTCTAGAAATTTCATTTAATTTCTTAGAAATCTCATTATATTATTCTTACTCTTGTGAGGTTATTTTTCCAGAGGAATTACATTAAATAACTTTAAACAGTATATTCCATGATGCTGTTCTTTCCTATAAAATTTGACCTTTCCAATCTAAATTACAAAAAGCAACTACAAATAATTTAAGAATAGAAATAGGATTCTGCAACAGTAACAATTACCAGGTCTATGAGGATAATGGTAATAAACAACAAACATATTTTGAGTTACTTATATGCATTGAGTCAAATAAAATACCAACATGTATTGTCCTTAAAAAACAAACACCTAGTAGCTATTATTCTTCCTAATTTATATATGAGATACCATAGTTTAATAAAGGACCAGTAATCTATTGACAGTCTCAGGGCTTGTAAGATAAGGAGCTGACATTTGAATTCACTTCTGTCAGATTCCAGACCCAAGTTCTTTCCACTACATCATGCTGTTATCTTAATAATGCAATCTTGTGATTCTCAATCATTTCCTTCTTGTTTCTATATAAACAATGATAAAATTAATCATTTTTTATATAGAATGAGGGCTGGTAAAGAATAAAACATTTAATATACCTTAGTACAAAAGCTCTCTTCTTCATGTTTTCTTTCCTCTCTCTCCCAAGAATTATAAACATTGAAAGGAATATTCCTTAGTGTAAATTACTTGTGTAAAAATTTGAGAATATGTTTTAAATTAGCAGTTTTGGTTTAAAACCAAAAAGGAAGATACCTTGCCACTTTTTATAATCTGTCAACAACTCAATTTCTATTATCATTTATTACCGAGTGGGTCTTTAATGTTAGATGTGTTATATAGGCTGTATAGATATTAATGCTTAATCCAAATTTGAAAATTTTACTCTAGAAGTCAAATCCTGGTTTAACTAAATATAATTTAAATATCACTTTGGAATATATTACATAGGTCTGTGTTTTTGGTGTAAATCAAGTGTAAAAACAATGATTAGATACAGAAGCACAGTAATTTCTTGAATCACACTGATGCTATGTATAATTCAAGAAAATATTGACTCAGTTAAAAATGATCAAACCTAGAGAATAATCTGAGAGAAACTTCTATCATGTTCTTCAGTGTACTGACAGATAAGAACTGAGTATGAACTCCTCTAGTGAGATTCATCATAAAAAAACACTTTGAGTTGACTTTAACTTTGATTTATTTAAGCCAGGTAGAAGCAAATATTAAACTCATGTTAATATTTAACTTTTGCCAAATAAAAATATGATAGAAAGACAAGGTAAAATATAGCCAATGATGTCCATTTAAATCAGGTTTTCATGAAGTTTCTATATTGAAGGAGACTATTTCCACACAGGGACAAATGCGCCAGGTGGACCCCTCTCCCTCCCTTCCGCATGAATGTGCGGTGTGGGCAGGAAGCTCTGTTGTCGCTGTTTATAAAAGTTTTTCACGTCTAAAGGTGAAGGTAAAACTAAAATTTCCCAGATTGCCAGAGAAAGTCACTTCAGTAGTTAATTTGCTTTCATCGACTTCCAAGGTTTCCTTCTGAGAAATTTCCTGGCTGGTCTTCTTAAAATTGTAGTAAATGTCTTCATCTTCACTCATTCCTCTGAAGTTAAAATATGGCTTTCAATCTCCTCCTTAAGGTTTATCAACTTGTTATCTTTCCCATAAAGTCCAAGTATGTGCCATTCAACACCTCCAAAATTTGAAATGCAGATTTTGTTAGTTCTCCCTGACTGAACCTGTCTGGGACAAGCTATATTATATATACACAAACTATATACACACACACATATATTTGTATATATGTATATATACATATATATATACATATTTATTTAAAAATAAATTGGATAGTTATCATTTGTTTTGCTTGCTCCTCCAT
Source organism: Phataginus tricuspis (assembly GCA_029783875.1). Classification (NCBI taxonomy): domain Eukaryota; kingdom Metazoa; phylum Chordata; class Mammalia; order Pholidota; family Manidae; genus Phataginus; species Phataginus tricuspis. Next base: position 2,171,935 of record JAQQAC010008350.1, on the reverse strand, counting down.
GAAAAGTAAAATGTTCTGCATACTAGATTCAGGGCCAACTTGACCTTATCATTGACATCTGGAAGCAGACTGCTGGTTTGGGCACTAAGAACAGGAGTGGGTGGAGGTGGAGGGGATCGTAACAGAATCAGCAGAGGAAAAAGATGAGAAAGAGGCAGGAAGGGAGCGATCGTGCTGCTGTAGTGAGATAGCGGCCACTAAAAAGAGATTCTGTAGACTTCTCAGTAGCAAATATTTGATAATAAAATATTTTTATTTTTGTTGCATTTTATTGACAAACCTAACATGAACAAATTAAGAGAGCAGATCACTACTCAAGGTAAATCATAATGCTCTCTCTTCCCACTAGAGATTTCAATGTTTGGAATAGACTGTGTGAGACACATGACTAGAGAAAGTGGATTTTCAACCGAATTTGAACTGACAGTTAAAATCACTATCATTCTCTTTTCATTTGGTAAGTAGCAATGATTAAAAATAATTAAAAATCATTAAAAAGAATCCACTTCTAGGAGGACAGAGTAGATGTAATTTTATCTATTTTTCAGGAGTAAGTACAACTAAACAATCCTAAGTAGAGTCTGACAAGGAGTTAGACCCGCGAGGGCCTTGGGACCCAAGGGATTTCGTGGTGGTGAGTCCCTGGTTTCCTTTATGCCTTATATATCCCAGACTTGGAGCTGAAGGAGCCAAACTCCTGGAAATAGCCATGGGAGAGGCCAAAAAACTAATCACACACAAAACGAGTCCCTAAAACCTGCTCCGTCTAGTCTATGAACAAGGAAAGGTGAAGCCTATCATGAGAGAAAATATTTAGAAAATAACTGTTCTAACCCAATACTGAAAAACTGAACTATAGTAGAATATTGAGATGTATTTCAGAATCCCATTTATAGTACACTAATTACTTAATTAATTGCAATTAATCTTTCCCTATATAACCACATAATTTTTTTAGTTAGGTAGACAGTTTATTTTACCTAGTAATGTGAAATTAATTTTTCAAAAGCAGCCTACATTATAATAAATAACGTCTTTAGTCACTCCATTTTAATGTTTCTATTTGGCTGACAGATTTCTCTGCTGCTGACACTTCATTTCTCTAGGATCAACAGCTCATAGAAAAAAGAACATTATTCTCTCTGCACTATCAGGTACATAAGCAAGATGTCAAATGCAGTGAATACTTCTCTATCTTGAATGAGCCTCTGAAAATTTTGAGTGTTAAGTCATAAATATTCCTTGGATTATTATTTTATTACCAAAGATGTCTCTCAATTATATACTTAGCCTATGAACTCTATAGAAATTTTATAAAGGCAGTTAATTGGAAAATGTTGTAAAGTATTTTACTTAGTCAATCTCTTTTTTGCTATCTGTTGTGGCAATATTTATGACATATCAGATATAACAGTGATATATAGAATGCAAGTTTATTTTGATTCATTCATTGTTAATATTTCTGGGATTTATGGAATAAAGCTGCTGAACACAATCAAATGGTTGTTGGATTACTTTTTTGTTTAGTCTCTTTCTTAACTTCTGTATTTCAAAATTTTCCAAAATTTACAAAGTAGAGAGAATAGACTCCATCTCAACCCTAGAATTCAACAGTTATTAACATTTTTTCATATGCCTTTAATTTATCCCACCTATTTCCCCACCTATTTCTCTCCTTCCTTCCTTTCCTTGGCTTTTCTTTCAATTGCAAAATGGGTACATAATCTCCCCAGCCCTTTATGCACCCCATTTTTCAGTATGATTTTGCAACTCTTCCCATTAAGAGGCCTACTCTCTTTCTTCACACCACAAATCTGGGCTTCACCAGTGATATGTTTTGTCCAATGCGATGTTTGCAAACAAAACTCAAGCAGAATCTTTACAAGAGCTTGCACATTGGACTATGTCTTCTTCTGTTGTGTTTGGAACCCTGAGACCAGATGTCAACAAAACTGAGCAGAAAAATGGAAGATGTGAGGCTAAATGCAGGAAAACAAAGTCCAACAAACAGACTGCCAACTGCTGGAACAAATGAAACCATTCTAGGCCATCCGGCCATCAGGGGACCTGCAGCCCACCACTGGGTATCAGCGCACCTGCAAATCCGAGGTGCGTGGGCCCAGGCAGGAACAGCACAGCTCCTCTGCACAACTGTGAGCCAAGTCAGTAAGCTCATTGTAAGTCATGAGCTGATATGTTTCCTTCCTTCCTTCTCTTCTTCCCTCCTTTCTTCCTTACATTATCCACCTTTTCTTATTTACTTCCTTTTTTCTGTAGCTGTAATATATATATATTTTTTATTTATTTTAATTTTTTTATGTGGAACACTTCATGAATTTGCATGTCATCCTTGGGCAGGGGCCATGCTAATCTTCTCTGTATCGTTCCAGTTTTAGTATATGTGCTGCCAAAGCGAACACTGTAATATTTTTATAGAATTCTAGTCATGTCATTTTCCTCAAAAGTGCTTAGGTAAATATCTTAATAAATAAAGGCATTTTAATAACTATAATACCGTTATTTCACTTAATACAAACAATGATTCCCTAACTACTAATACCCAACCAATATTTAATGTTCTCCAATTATTTCAAAACTTCATTGTCTTTTACATTATTACTATATTAATTATGAGATACTGTTTTAAATAATTATTTTGGATAATTAAGCACTCTAGCAGCTCAGTCAGAATTCTAATACCTCCTCAGCACTGTATTACCTCTGAGATTTTTGTCCACCCTCGCCTACCAGCAGCTTTATTTTTCCTTTTGGAGTCTGCAATGTACATGTGCAGTTCAGACTTCAAACGAGCAATGAGGGGGACCCCTAAACAGATTACCACGGCTCTTTCTTTGCCTTTCCTTCATTTCGTCCCTGGAATCTGCTCCACAAATCCCAATCCCCTTATAGCAGGAGAATTCCTCTCCATTCAGGCTCTACTTTCCTGCAGAGCAATTTGACATTTCCCACTAGGAGGCCAAACCATGGAGCTTGGTCATTTCTCAGCAGTGATATTATAGACTCTCTTCAAGGTCGTTCGCTTTTTGTTTTACTGTCAAATGTCTAGGTCAAAGACTTTGCACTGTTTACTGTGTTTATAAGGAGGCAATATGCTCTCACCTGTGACTGCTCTGTCAGGCCTGTGAGTTTCCATTTAAGTCAGTTTAGGGTATTTCTGTAGTCATATCTGGCCAAGGCCCATAACACTATGAAGGTGCATACAGTTTACATGCACACATACACTGGATTTTTATCATAAAAAATATTTTCTTTAATTTTGTTTCACTACTGATGACTTCAGTTGATAATGGATTAGTTTAGAGAGAGGGTATTACAATCATTTTGGCTATTGCACTAGAGCCAGAATCAATATATTCCACCATAGAACTGATTAATGCAAACGAGTGACTTGCTATTCTGGGATCTTGGCCATGGACATGCAAATTAGTATTTGCAGGACAAGTTCATAAACAAAACCACAGATTAATAATTTTCATACTGTGAAGCAGGCTGGCTTGATCTAGTTCATCTTTCAGTTTTAATGTTATCACTAGAATTTACTAAATTAAAATGACATACTTGGGGAAAATGACCTTCTAAAACAGTTTATGATAGATCCATAGCTTAATCTAAAATAGTAGCCAATTGTTAAATACATTTTCCACTTTTATATTCCATTTTTTAATACAATATTGCACTTAAAATATAGTGCATTCTCAACTATTCATAGCATTGGTTTTTAAGAATAATAGAAGATTTTGATTAATAAGCTAAATGTTTAATTGCTATGCAAAAATGCATCTGGATTTTCATCTTTAAAAATATACTATTATGGTTAAAACTAACATTATTTACTGATCTTGTGTGCAATGCCAGAGTTAAACATTCTTATTTGAAGCTGGGGTACTATTGTAGATAGATCAGATGAACCAATTTTCTTACTGGAATTGGTTAAACATAAAATAAGCGAAGATCTAAAATTGCCAAGTAGTATGTAAGTATGAATAATAACACATACATAGCGATTATATCTTCTGTTCTGGGTCTTTGTCCCCTCACCATACCCATGTGTTGAAGCTCTAACGTCCAGAACATCAGAATGTGACTCTCTTTTGAGGTCAGAACTTTAAAAAGGTAATTAAATTAAAATGAGGCCAATAAAGGGGCCCTAATTCAATCTGGTGTCCTGATAAGAACAGGAGATTAGGACATACAAAGAGAGACACCAGGGGCACCTGTACACAGGGGGATGACTGTGTGAACAGCTAGGAAGCGAGAGGCCTCAGAGGAAACCAACCTTCCCAGTGCCTTGATCTTGGGCTTCTGGCTTCCAGAACTTTGAGAAAATTTCTATTGTTTAAGCCAGCCAGTCTGTGGTATTTTGTTACAGCAGTTCTAGCAAACTAGCACATTTCCTTATATGATTATTTTAAGTGAATAGGATGTTTTCTACTAAGAAGCATTTACAATTTTAAAAATAACTGAAAGACAATAATAGCTATAGATTAGATGCACTGGAAATGGATGTATGAGGCACTGAAAGAGAGAATACATCTGCAAATAGCACAATAACTTAGGAACTTTTAAGAGATCTCTTATACAGAATACAGGTCTAATGCAGTCTATCTCTAGGTTTGCCCATTTAATTTAACAAATATTGTCACTTACTTTTCAGAAGACTGGAAAGTGAATACAGAATTTGTCTCATCCATTCAGCTGGTCTAATGTGACTTCAAAAAAGCAATAAAGGGTTTTATGTTTTGGTCACTTGAACAAAAACATAAAAATATCAATAGTGGAAAAAGGAAACTTTAAAAATTAAAATTTACATTGCATATTATTTTCTAAGATTGGGTCACAAATGTATTCATTGAAAACTATTTCTTCTATGATTTTTTTGCCCAGTTTTAAAATAACATATATTTCTTACTATTGAGTTTTGAGATTGTCTAAAAAATACTCTGGATATAAATCCTTTTTCAGATATGTCATTTGTAAGTATGTCCTAGTTTGTAGCTTAACCTTTTTTTTTTAAATATTCTTTTAAATAAATATATCTTTCACATAGCAAAATTTAAAAATTTTTATGAAGTCCAGTTTGTCACCTTTTTCTCTTATAGATCGTGCTGTCAGGATCATGTCCAAGAGGTCTTGCCTAACTGCTGGGCACAAAGGCATTAGGAGTGAAAGAAGCCAGCTGCAAAAGGTTACCCGCTGTACAACTCCATTTATATGACATTCTTCAAAAGATAGAACTGCCGTGACAAAGACAAGATCAGCGGCTGCCAGAGGTGGGGAGTGGTGCGACTATGAAAGGGTGGCATGAGGACTTTTATGGGGCGATGTACCTGTTATATACTCTTATTTGTATGTGGTAAAGCTCGCATCTTTGTGATTCCTCCAAAAACGATGGTTTTATTCTATGTCAAATGAAGACACAAAAAAATACACGAATAAAAAAATAAAAATAACTTTACAACAGTGTAAGTATATTTTATAGTAGATACTCCTTAAAACTGTATGAGTGACAATTATCAATAAGAATGCAGAGTGGGAAATTAAAATCAAAATTGATTAGGTGACTGACCCACACAAGAGGACCAATTAAGAGAGTTTCGTTCTCAAAGCTCAATTAAAAAGTTCAGTCATAAATTTATGAAATTGACACATATGATGTAAATATTAAACACTATATTTTACTAAACACTATTTTTTATTGCTTAACAAAGTGTAGCTAATGGAAATATTCATTGAACAGGAGGCAGTACTGGTATCAGAAAGTTCTCAATTAATTGAACAAACATGCAAGATTATCAATGAAAGAGAAAAAAAAAGTCCTAAAAATGTGAACTATAACCATCCCATATAACAGTAATTAAATGGTTAGTACTTACTAGCCTTATTTATTTCATAATTAGCTACGAGTCAAACCTACTGTTTAGAAAGGCCTAAGAGAACTGAGCTGCATAAAGGCAGTATATAGGGTGTATTTGTGTATTCAGTAACTCATAGCTTCTTGAAAGAATGGATCACAGTCAACAGTTATTGTTCATTTGTTTAGCTCTATATTCAATACAGAACAAACAAATCATAAACCTAGATTAGACCCAACATAATTTTTCCTTACTACCATTTCTTTACTCACTTGTGTTTTGGTTTTAACAAATAATTGGGTCAGTGAATGTATGCACCCAATCCCTAAATGTTCTATCTGTTAAGAGAGCACACAAACGCCTCTCCTTTAATTTTTTTTCCATTTCAGCAGCGTATTGTTACAAATCAGAAGATTTTTTTACTAAGGAGTCTTCTGAATTTTTAAGGTTAAAAAAAAGGCTCCAATCTTAACAGTGAAAGAAAACAGAAAAGCTTCCAAAGATAAAATAAAAAAGAGAAGCAGAAAGTTTTCTATTGGCAGAATGGCTAAAAAAGATGCAAATTGTTTTGAATTCATCAGAGGATAAGCAGTGATACAAAAATAGGCTGCCAATGTATAATGGGGTGCTATAAATAAATACATCCAACATGGCTGATTTACTGAAACTACTTGTACAGCTCATTTTTAAGAATAAAAATGGGAGAAATTTCAGGAAGTAATAAGAACATTGCAAGAATTGCTATTGACAAAACACAGGGAAAGGAATACTTGAATATTTGAACATAACCAAATGAGCAAATCTGTATGAAGATGTAAAAATCATGTTGAAACATCCACCTATTTAGATATATCAAGTCACATTTTCTCAGTTATGTTAGATTGTACTTTTGATACAGTAGGTGTTTCAAAGTAATACAATCTTTCCAGACCTCCAAATAAGAAATTGGGTACTTTTGTTTGTTTTCCAGTTTTGTCAAAACAACAGTAGTTGAAATAAAAGGGAAAATACTTTTGTTTTAAAAGAACTGGATGCTGATGAGAAAGACACAAGAATCCAGTGTTCTTGTGTTCCAGGGGATCGAGTGCTGTGGAGTGTTTTTGCCCCTCTCTACTGGAAGAGCAAGGAACCACTTTCTAGAAGATAATATTTAATCTCAACACAAAATATGAGAAGAGTCAACCATATGAAGAACTGAGGTAAGATCCCAGAAAAAAACAATATATCAAAATCTTGGGATGAAAAAGATTTTATATTAAAGAAAGGAAAGAAAGTCTTCTTGGCTGGATTTTACTGCATGTGGGTGACAGAGGAAATACAGGAAATAATCGGCACTGGATATGGATAGTCATGATAAGAAGTCAGAATAGAAAAATGTGAAGTTAAACATGTAATTCAAATACATAAACATCTCTAAATGAAAATCATTTCACGTTCTGTTTCCACTGAAAGAAACCCAGTGACTAAGTTATATTAATATGGCAGAATGGATTTTATAAATCAGACAAAGTGATGGAAATAGATTGACAGAACAAAGCCAAAAGAAAGCAATATATATATATATAAATAATCTAAATCCCTAACGAGTAAACTAAGAGAGCTGCCATAAGAAATTGAGTGAGTTCTCCTATAACAGGAATTCTCAAATCCTTTTTGTATACTCCATAATTAATCTGATTAGTATAAATACTTTTTCATTTTATAGACAACTAATGGATTTTTAATAAAGGTGGCATGCTCTTTTCATTTTATTGTTATCATAGTGAATATTTTAAAGAACTATAAACATGGAGTTGAATGTAGCCAGCAATTAGCTCTAGTAGATCTTATTTCACTTGGAATCAAAATACATAAATATTTTAGTAGCTCCTATTTGGAGATAATGCTGATTATTCCACTGTTTACTTTTAGTGTCAAGCAGGTTAGGTCAAAGGTGGTTTAAAATGCTGGACCTTGCTCCAAACACTATTATTTACAGAAATATTAACTCGGCAATTTTTACAGATACCCAATGCACATTAGTCCATTAGTGGTATGAGAAGCCATATATATACATATTTTTTTAACTGTACAGAGCATTCTCATATTGACCCTTTTACATCTTCTTCTTCTGTCTTTTTTATTACAACAAACACAATTAACGGTATTTGGAAAATGGAAGACATAATGAAAAAAAAAGGTCTAAACAAGGATTCAGGAGCCTGATCTCTAATACTGATCAACCTCCCTCTAACAGTTTGTGGAACATGAGAAAGTAATTGAGCATCAAAACCTTCATATGTGAAACAAAACAAACCATATAGTCAAGAGATACAGCACCAATCTTGTAATCAGAGACATTTTTGTTTGTTTCTAAAGTATTAACACTGCTCCTCATTAGCTCTAAGGCCCTGGACGGTTATTTTATTTTCATTAACTACCTCCATAAATTTTTTCCTCATCAGGAAAATAAGGGTAGAAATGCATTCTACACATATTTGATCTATAGTGCCATGAAGTGCAATGTAAATGTATATATTTATAGAGGAGAAGTCCTTATCTTCATTGAAAATAAATGTGTTACAGCTTATTATTTCTTATGCACTGAAGAATCCTTTAAATGAGAGTTCAGAAATAATAAAACATTATTTTCCATCCTTTATTTCTATTCCAGTTAAGAAACTACTCTTCTTTTCCCTGCTTTATGATACAGGAGCTGAATCCTTCAAATCCTCCTCCTTTGCTGGCCGCCAGTTAGCTTCTGTCCGCAGGGAGCAGTGGAGGGACACTTCCAAAGGAAGGGGATTCTCTTCCTGTTCCAGCGCTTCTTTGTTTCCTCCTACAGTGTAACGCTCAACTAATCGCTTCCCAGCGAATCTTACTGGCAGGCCTGTGGGGGCTCCCAGGGAGTTTCAGGAACACCCTGCCTCGGGGTTTCTTGCTCTTAACGCTGACCTATGGCGCCTCACCGAAACTCTCCACCATGCAGAGAACCGGGGCCCCATGTTCTCCACAATGTGAGGTGTGTGTGTGTGTGTGTGTGTGTGTGTGTGTGTGTGTGTGTGTGCGTGTGTAGGGAGCCTCTTTCTTTCAAGTTTGTGTCTTTTTTTAGTATTCTGTTTCCGCCCTAGACATAGTGACTCCTCCTTACTTCTACTGTTACTGTGTTCTTTAGAGTTCTCGCTAGCCTCTTAATAATTAATCCTCTGTTACTGGTTAATAATACTTGTATTAAAATTTCCCTCATGTTACTGGTATGATTTCTGATTCTTGACCAGACCCTGACCTTTTCATACTCAAGACTATATCAAATGTAATTTAAACTTGGCATTAGACTAAACAACTATAAAGTGCTTAAAATTTTACATATCTGTGATTATAGTTCTTAAAACTGCATGCAACTTCAAAAAATTGAATTTCAATGGATAAAAATGAATTTCAAGTTTATAACAGATTTCAAAACCATTTCACAATATATTGGAAAATAGCAGTAGAATATCAAATCTTTGAATGAGTTGAAAACACTGAAGAAAACAAGGAAGAGTATAGAGAAAGAACAGTTTTGTTAAAGTCTTCATCCTGTTCTTTATAGAGAGATTTCTAGGTATTTTTTTTAATTATTAGACGTTATTTTGTACCATGAATAAACTTAGTAATTTTCATGTATAACTAGTGTGTATTTATACAGTTACACACACACACATACTCACAAGTTTGATACTATTCGTATTTCCAGATTCTCAACAATACTCTCTAAACCTCTTGACAAACTAATTAAATATCCTTTAAATTGATTTATAATCTTTCAAATTTGTATTCTACAGTAATTTTCCATATGTTTCTCAGCCTTCATAGAAACTAATTCCTCTTCAACTGTCTTGTGGTGCTTGCTAAATACTAACCCAATTTAATAATTACTATTTTATCCCATACAGTAACCTGTAAGTTGATAATTAGAATAAATTAATTTTCTGCTTCTAAACTGGAGAAAATTTGCTAACTTGCATTGTTCTGAGCATTTGGAAAGTACTTACTATAAATAAACTTAGTTACGGCTAAGAAATGCAATGATAGCTTCCTGGAGGCTGCCCCTGAACCTCAGACACAAGGGATTGTCAGGTAGAGTGCAGTGTTTGTGAGCATTAGCAATTACATATGCAAATTTTACTTCCATTTCTAGATTAGACCATTGTTTTTATGTCCATCCAATTTAATGCATTTTGATTTATGTGTTTAAATATTACCATTAAGAAGTAATGACTTGCTCAAAGTTATTCAAGAATTTAAGAAGATGCAAGATGAATATTACATGAGCATACTTTCTGAGATCCACGTTAATTTGCTCCAGTAAAAGTAATAGGGTTTTCATATGAGGAAAGGAGGTATGATTTTATCCTAAAGTATTTCTTAAAATGAAAATACTCTTTGACTGCTCAATAATGAGAAATGGAAAATTATAAAGAGTGGGTTTTATTTCTTGATCAGGGTTCTGACTCTCATAAATCCCTGGCATACACATAATTCAAATAAAAGAATATTTTATGTATTATATATATAAATAAATGTGACATATATAAGCTTATATATATATACATATAAAATATCAAGGAGACATCTTCTATTATTTTTTTTACTAATAATCAATGTACAAAGATTATATAAATGAGTAAAAAAAGTAATTTTTAAATAATTTCAAAAATATTTTTTATACTGAGAGACAGTGGTATTGTATATAATTGTTTTAAAGGATTTATATGCACATGGAAATGTGTTCAAAAGATGTTATAAATGTGTACACAGATAAGTTAAAAATTATACAAAACTAGCTATTATGTGATCACATACATTTTAAATAAAAGTAGATGTTTAGAAGGCTGATCACCAAACCTCATAACAATTATCTCTGGGATCTGGCGTTACAGGACAAAGATGTGAAGATAAGTTCATTTTCTTACTTGTACTTTTTTCCATAGTGTTTTCTGTTTGATATGTAATAGAGTCACAATAAAATGTTGAATGGAATTTTTAAACAGAATAGAATATTATTTAATATTTTACTTAATATTAGAATATAATTTAAAATATAACTATGTAACTTAATGTGTATTAAATATAAATATTTAATAGAATATTAATCAATGAAATTTATTTCAATTTTGAGTAAAAATGATGCCAACACTAGTAATTTTTTACACCATTTTTTATACCATGTTCTCAAAGAAATAATCAATGATACTCATTTTTAAAATAAACAGACCTCTAACTAGTTTATTTAATCAATTATAGATACCATATTTTATGGGACTTTATAATTTGTTTCTATCATTTTTATAGCAACAATATTTTATTTATACTGCTGTATATATATTGCTTACATTTATAAGAAATTCCTTACAAACTTAGTACATAGCAAATCATTTTGCTCTCTTGATGTCTTGGCCTGAAATATTTCTCAGAATTTTTTGACAGTAATGCAAATGCTTTGAATGAGTTTATGCACACACGGAAGGAGATACTGAGGGATATTAATACATATCCATGAAAGAGTTCCTACCTCCTAAAATTCTGTAGAATAGATACAGTATATAACTCCTCACATACTATATATCAAGCTCTAAATATCAAAAAGATGATTCAAACAATGGTACATGAGCTGTAGATGTCAGGAAGAATAAGTGAGTTGACATCTGGGATGCATTTTATAGGATTCCCATAGATGATGCTAAGGATAAATGGCAGTCCAGGAAGAGAAAATGACAAGAATAAAGCTAAGGTGGATTTGGAGCAGTGTAAATACATCTGATTTGCTGTAGTTCACTATAGGAATTAATAAAAAGGCTAGAAAGAGGGTCTTGGATGCTAGCTGAATGGTTTGGACTTTATTGCCTACAAGAACAGTACAAATGAAAAATAAAAACATATAAATGAAACCTGTAAGTGAAGACTGCACAGAGTCTGGCAACAGATAGGGTGTGAAGAAGAAATTAAGGCATCAAAATAACTATTGACATTGGATAAATAGGAATATGGAAGAACAGAAACAAGAAGGTTAGAGGAAAAGCTGGCTTAGGGGAGAGAAGTGTGGTGTAGCATTCACCATGTTAAATCTGACACACTTGCAACTTGGCCAAAAGGTCAAGGTAGATGTAGAAATGGCTGACTTGAACTTAGAATAGAGGCCAGATCAGGACACATTGTGTGAAGAATCATTTTTCTTGACTTGGGCTCCCTGCTGCTAAGTGTTATGGGAGGCGGCCTGGCAGAGGTTTCTTGTTTTGATGTATTTGTATCAGTGTGATCAGTATGTATAATATATGAATATGTTTTTATTATATAAATAGGAAAAGTGTCTTTAAGAACCATCTCCTTATAGTTTTTTCAATTTCATTTTTGAAATAAAATGCCAGGATAATAAAAGAATACAAAAAATAATTTCAGATATATTCCAACTAAAGTATACATTTTCCCCCAAGATTATAATGCTTTAAAATGTTCTATTTAATTGTACTCTTATATAGTGACAATGATAAATATACTCCAGCAGTGAGAATTCAATATATTTGATGTTTAAAATATAATTATGTGATATTTTCTGCTATGCTGTTAATTTTTGGAAAGTTAATGCTGAATGTTATGAGTTAATGTCCAAATCCCTTCCATAAGAAGCAAAAGAAAAAAGAAAAATGAGAAGAGTTATTGGCGAATATTGTAACAATGGCTTTGCTGGCTTCTAACATTCCTCGTTTTTATTATTTTGAAATAAGGCTGAATAAATAATCAGGCATATACACTATCTTTCCTATTTAATTTTAATTTTTGATAATCCTTACTTGAATAAAATACTCATTTTTAAATGCTCATATATTAAATTACATTTGAGTATACATTAGAGAAAAGTTACCAAGCCAAAGAGTAGGACTGGAAATCTAATTTTGGTTCTGATTAATAAAATATAGCATACTGATATAAAAGTGAACCTAAGAGTGATTTTAAAATGATCAGTTTCAACAAAGATTTAAGGCAATACTTGGAAGATATGAAAAAATAATTAGGAACTTAGAAAGGCTATCATTGTAACACAATATTTTTAGAAAAAGTATTTTTAAAGAATATAATAGTATGATGGTAAATCTAATCACTTAGAAATAGCTACCATTAATAGTTTGGTAAATATCCACAAAGGTATCAACATTCATAAACATAGTAGGATATAAATTAGCATAAATTTGATCAAACTCTTATTTTTTTCTGTAACTGTTTTCTTCAAATGACATATATCGTGGATACCATATGAATATCATTGTGTGTATATATAAACATGTATATAAACATATATATATGCAGGGACAATTTTAGTGGCTGCACAACTCATATGTTTGCCCTAGGTAGATTAAATGACACAATAAATGAAAAAATACTTAAAATACTGCCTTATTCATAATAAATGCTGAATAAATGTTACCTAGTAATATTATCAGCATCATGACTATTCTGTTGTCCTGCACTGTTTGACATTTGGGTTGTTTCAATTTTTTGACATTAAAATGGTATTCTAACAGAAGATTTGTATGCCTAAGTATGTTCACATTTTTCTGATTATATCCTTGTTATAAATTCCAGTAAGAAGGACTGATAGGCAAAAGGGTATATCAACTTCTTATTTTAATACCTACTGTTATGCTATATTCTTGACAATCAGATGGATCTTTCTCAAGAGAGTTTAGGAGTTCCCATTCTCACTCACAGAAGGTATTTTCAGTTTTACATCTTTATCAGTGTGATAGGCCCAGATATGATTGTTGTTTTTAATGTGTATTTCTTTGGTTATTGAACATGCTTATTTTCTTCTCTTCTCAATTCCACTGATGTAATTCAACTTTTCAAAAAATATTAACTTGATTTTTTTTTTGGTATTAGCTAGGGAAATGAAACTTTTCTCTGATATGTCATATATTATATCCTTTTCTTATTTTCTCTTTAAAATGGTTAGCACATTTTAAATAAAATTTAAAATTTCTATTATTTGCACTATGTTTTTTAAGTATAAACACATAGATACCTTAGATTGTTTTTGACCTCTTATTTTATATTTTAATTTTCATGTTTAATTTTTATTTATCTCAAGGGATTTTTTTGTGTTTTATTTAAGGATGCAATTTTGGTGTGCACATGTATGTCTGTAAATATGCTTAACAAATTACTCACCAGTTTATCCCATACAATTTATTAACTTATCCATATTTTCCTCACTGTTTTGATGATGATGCTATCAGATACATATATTTCTGCTCTTCTGTTCTGTTTGACCACTTTTTCCTACTCCAGTACACTGTTTCTTTTAAATTATTGCTGTATTCCTATTTACTACCTAATATAATTGTGGATAATCTCTTACCACAGCCAGTTGCCCATTAATCTTGGTTGTTTTAGTTTTCATGCCATCATTGCATTAATATTCTTCTACATTTTCCATACACTTTATAACTGTTTTGTCAAGTTACAAATGAAACCATTTGGAGTAAATGTCAGGGTTTTTAGCCCTCCACGGAACCCCCCCTGAACCTGCAGACGATGAGGGGAGAGCGCGCCCCGGCAAGGCGAGGTCGGGAGAGGCAAGTGCTGGCTGTCCGCCCGATCCCTAGCCCTCGTTCCCGAGGACAAACAGACGCGACAGGGAGCTCAGTCAAAGCAGGAACTCGTTTACTGCAGAAATAACAAGGCACATATAGTACTCGTGGGCCAATCAGCACAAAGGTCAGGCAGTCACAAGCCCTTCACGCAGGAAGGCACATCACACAGGTCAATGATGTCCACGAGCTGATCACGTTCGCGGAAGACTTGAGTCGCCAATCAGGAGCGGGAGGGAGGCCTAAGCAGAAAATCACCCTCCTTTCGGAAAGCAGGCAGAGCACCGCCCTTTGTGCATCCGGTGGGCGCCCTCTTAACAATGATTCAGCATTTCAGGCATTTTCTTTTGGAGTCGAGAATACCCTACAAGTAAATACATAAAATTCAAATAATTAACACCTTTAAAATAAGGAATAGCTAATTATTATAATAAAAATTGAGGCACATAACTTTATCATGTGATTTGTACAAGAGATTATATACAAATAAAATCAAAAGGCTGTGAACATTGTTTAATGGAAAAAATTAACTTGGAGTTCTTGCTCTTAAGCCCAGACATAAAGACATCATAAGTGACTAAATGAATATTTTAACAGGGATAAAGATAGTGGATAATACAGTGATCAAGGATTAAATAGGAAAACATACTATAAACACACATTCATAAACATCCACATATATTTCATATGCTCAATTTTAGTGACCAATTACTTATGTCTGAAAATTTCTAAAAATAAGTCTAAATGCCCATATCTACAAAAATTATATATAACATAAGTAAGTTTGTAATATAAATATATATAAATGTACTTAAGTATGTAATATATGTATATATGTCTGTATGTATATACATATATATGTATATACATGCACATACATGAACACACACACATTAGAGAAAGATACACCTTTTTAGACAAGGCAGAATGAGACATGCAAGACTTCCTTTCAGTACATTGTTAATTATTATTCATGCACCTCATGTAGTATTTATGGTGTAAAAATGTCCGATGTCTCCAGTTTTGTATATGAATATAATACAGATCCAAAAAACAGCAAGGTAAGTAATTCTGTGATCCTACTCCAATTCTTATAATATAAATCATCAATATACATTTTAGGTATCTGGCCTTTTTATAGGTTCCAGAGCAAGCTGGAGAAATATGCTCAGAATCACCTTCTGCTTTTAAGTCCCTCAGTATAATAAATTATGTGTTTTTGCATTATACAAAAGAAGCATAAACAATGACTAAGAGTTCTGAATCTGAAATCAAGACTCTCTGGCATGCTAGGTACTCTTGGACAATTTATTTAACCTCCTCTTAACTCCCTCCTCCCCCACTTTTACAGGTAGGGTTACAAAAGCTAGCTTTTACAATTATAATTTTTAAATATTTAAAAGGATGAAAGTCAGCTTTGATTTTGCTGATATAGATCAATAACCTCAGGGAAAAGATTAATATACACAGAACATTCCTCTTTGTTTCCTTCCAATCTGACAATGTTCTATGATTTAATGAAATAATACATAGTATTTCAATGAGCAAGGAGGACGGAGTCAGAGCTTCATGTCATCATATTCGGCTGTTCACAGTGGGGCACACTAAGGGAAAGAGAGTATTAGATCACTCACGAAAATTTTTGAAATGAAGCATGGTAAAAGGAAAAACAAGTTTCAAGTTGTGCCTCTAGTAGTACATTGTTATCTTAATTATTTTTTTGTAAAATCTCATGTGTAAACAATGTCTAGAATCTGCTTTGCAAGTTGCCCAGAAAATTGGTTTCATCTGAATGAGCAGCTATTGTGAGAGTGAAATAATTTTTTCAGGCATTTTCTATTTGTGGTTCCCATTTCTTTCCTGTAGTGATATAAGTATTTATTCACTCTTCAGTATTTAAACTGTTACATATATAATTTATGTAGATTTTTTGAAAAATTAAGGTTCCCTGTTTCTGCCACAAAAATCAATAATAAAGTAGAAATGAAAATGATAATGATTAATAAGTATAAGACAACAATTTGAGTATTTTTAACAGTACAGTTAATACTTTCTTGTCAAGATAGGCATTATACGTGATGTGTGATAGTAGTAACACACTAAATGTACATATTCTGAAAAGAAGGTTTCTATAGAGCAGGGATACGCCATTTAAGGAAAATTATAGAGTTAAATAAATTGGAAAAAATACAGCATTTAAAAAGTTAAGTCAAGGTAAAACAACAGAATTAATCTTTAGGATATATACCAGGAAAGGAAATAGGAACCTACATGAGGAGATAGTAAAAGAAAAAACAAGCTAGCAAAGCAAAATACTTCGAAAAGAAAAGATGAACTCAAAGGTAAGGAACTGTTGCAAAGTCAAGAAAAGGATGAAATATGTAGGATAAGAAACTGCCTAATAATAGTTAAGCCTATAATGACCATTCAGTACCACATGATAACACAATGACAACCAAAGAGATCTAAAATTTGGTATTGGCAGTGTTACCAACTTTGGGGGAAAACAGATGTACCATCATTCCATGCTTGGGGTTATTACAAAAAAGACTGCATAATTGACTAAGAAAATGATGTCAAGGGAATAGAGAATTAGATAAACCAATTATCTTTAGCCTTCACTCCAAATCTGAATGTTGAGATTTTTTCTTTCTTCTTTTTTCTCTGATATTAGACTTTTGAGAATAATAACTCAGTCACCTTCACCAACATGTAATTGAGATCTAGATAAACCTTATAGGTAGTATGTCTCTGCTGCACCTATGAGAAAACACTAGTACCTACCAATGGAATTTTCTACTTCCCATATGCCAAGAAATTTTGGTGACAAAAATGAGATATTGATTAACATTACTGTCTTTTACACTTGAAATAATGGGATTTTTAAATAAACTCACACAATTTTAAAAGAATCCACTCAATACTTATAATTTTTAGTAAACTGTTATCCAGATTTTAAGACGGAAGACAGAGGTGGAAAGAGCCTGAAGAAAGGAAAGTCTAAGACAAAGGGGAACAGGAATTCCAAGGGGCAGGAAATGTCAGCTTTATAAAGCAATATTAGAATGGGAGATATAACTTTGTGAAAGAAAAGGAATCAATATAAAAACATGTCCCTGCTCCTTGAGAGCTTTTGATTTTTCAACAGCCAACTGATGTGGAAATAGAAGAGGTTAAAAGGTATTTATGAAGGGCACAAATAAGGATTTTTCTACATTGATCTACAGTTTTCTTCCAGTTGGATTTTTATTTCTGAAATTCTCATTAAGAGTGCAAAGTGGGTCCCATGATCCCCATGATACCAGTCCCAGCAACCCTGCGCAGCCTCTGGTACTGAGAAGTGAGGTGAGATGGAATGTGCGGGGACTAAGGATGGGCGTGTCTGAGCTGCGTGTGGGATGCGTGCTGATCGGTTCTTGGAGTCAGAGATTAATACACTGAATACAGTAGGTAGGTAAGAACTTGGTGAAAATGACAGGTTTCTAACAACTTAAACTTTCTCATAATCTCTTTGATCCACCCAGAAGTTCTTACTCTAGGATGAAGAGTGTGAAATCATAATCTGACAAGAATAAGAAGGGAAAAAAAAACTTAATTGCTCCAGGAACCAAGAGTGGATTATAGCAATGACAAAAGAAGCAGAAAGCTTAACCTTGAGGTCTGAGTGGAATGTATAACCACATTTAACAACTATATGGAGATAATTCATGTGAAATAATAATATTATTTTAAAAGATCCTAGGGTAGAGATGAGAATATTTAATATTCTCATCAAAGTCAGAATCAAATAATACTGAAAATAAAATGAATATATTTATATTTTGGATGCTATTAATACTGGCTACTACTGAGTCACCAGTACTCCAAGCCAAGACTTTCCTGTGGTTTTTAAGAGCAATCTTTTATTTAATCTCAGTACTGTAATCTCATTATCTCCATCACATAGATGGTTAAATTGATCTATAAAGATGGAGAAGTTAAGTGCTATAGCTTCTCCATTTACAAAAATTAGAATAGGTTGGATAAGTTTTCATCAGACTAATTATTTTAATATTTGAGAGAGTATTTTGCAGGATTTGAGGGAGCTTCTAAATTTGTTCATAGATACTAGGAGGTCAGCAAATGGTAGCCATTTGTTACTCTTTAAGAGCAGGTATTATAATATGCCGTATCTGTACAATACATGTGATATTTAGACTTTGCAATGTATTTGTTCATACTGCATACATAATCTGTAAATATGATAATATAGGAGAATTAGGAAAAAGTTTTGACAAAACAATACACTCTATTTATTCCAGCCCAGAGGATCTGGGTTTTTGAGGCAGGAAGCTCGTTAGGACCAGGCAGGACCGCCAGCCCCCGTCTAAGGCAACAGGATACCTACAGGCTTCCTCCCTTCGTCTCCCTATGGTCTCCCTTTTTTTGGCTCATGTGTCAAGGGAGAAAACACTTCCTATTTCCATCTAAGCTATAGGATTCTCACAACCTCAGAAAAGTGACACACTGAATAAGTGAGTGATGAAAAATCACTCACTCTCCTTTTGGTCAGCGAGTTTCGAGGAGGTTTGAAGGGTGAAATATGAGCAGTCACTGCATGTTTATGTCTAGTGTATGTGATCATCTGGTCTACAAAGCAAATCCTAAGGAAGTGTCCCCATTTTATGATTAAGGAAATCGAGGCTTAGGGAAATGTCCTAATTGCCTAAAATACCGAACTATTGAATTGGTGAACAGTTTTTGAATTTGAGTCTCTCTGACTCCAAAAGTTATGGTATTTTTCACTTTGTGATAATGTATGCCCAACGGGGAGTTAATCGAAACAAAGGCTAAGTAATGGAATTAATGTAAAGCTACTTCTGTTGTCATGGTGATAATCATCTGGCTTAATCTATTTTTCCAATACTTTCTTACAGTTGAACAATTTTTTAACTTTACTAGAATCCCAGTTGTAGAAAACATTTGAGAATAATAAGCTCAAAACTACTACTTGTAATGACATAAAATATTAATATTTATAGATTACCCCCCATAACTCACCACCAGTGTTGCTTAATGAACAATAGAGAAATTGGATGAGTGCATCCAAGATTCAAATGATATCCATTTTTCTACAGGGGGATCTCTAAGGAACTCCGAGTCACTGTACCTATGTATCACTGCTGCAAACCAGGCCCAGAAGTCCCAAAGTAGCAGAGCAATGAATCCCGAATGTGCCTTCAGGTTGGCTTCTTCACCGTGACAGCAGGACTTCTCAGGCCGATGCTGCCATGGACAAAAGATGCCTGGAAAAAGTGATTCATTCTCCCAGCAGCTGTTCTTCGTCACAGTGCACACAATCTTGAAAAGCAAACCCTTTCCTGCCCCTCACAGCCATTCCTTTTTTTGGTATTGTTTTTACTCCAATAATGCACTACGAGATATGAATGTTGTATCTCCATATACAATCATATGCAAAGAAATTCATTATTTCTTCTCTGGCACAAAAGTGACAATAATACAAGTGTGTTTCAGAGACCTGGACCTAGAATTAGACACTGGTAATCTCAAGCAATTATCTGTGACATTTGGCAGTAAATTGAGGACTTCAGTGATTCAGAATGACTGAAAAATTATAAATTTCAAAAATTGATTATATATATATATTTAGAATAAGCAACCATCCCTGATTTGTCTGGAACTGAAAGGGTGTCCAGGACACAGTCCTAAAAGTGCTACAGACAAGGGCAAACCTGGATGGTTGGTGACCCTATTACTGGCCAAAATTAACAAAGCCTTTTATTTGAGATATCCAATATAATGATAAATACATTATTTTCATTTACAAATATTAGTTGCCCCATGTAGACCTGCTGGTCCTATAGAGGATGAAGTATTTCCTTAGCTTCTGGGAGCAGACTGGGTCTCTAAACACTTGCTATAGCTACTAGCACTGACACAAAGTTCCAGAGACTTCCAACTTCTTGGGACTATGATCCCCGGGGGCAGTTTCTTGCACTGATACATCTTTACTTTAGAATTATGATAGAAATATGAGGGTGAGTTAATATGACTTCTTGCAAGCATCCTGCCCTATCTCTTCTAATCTCCTTAGGAAATACTGAATCCACTTTTCATGTGATGCTAATATTATTAATAATGATGACTCTTCTCTGAACTGACTGATGCTATTCATTTCTATATACATAATAGTTAAGAACAGTTTATTCATCTTGTTTGTCCCTATCTGAATTTAAACATGATTTGTGTTTCCTCACCCAAAATTCCCATGAAACAATAAAAAACAGGCACAAATTTTAAAAAGGCAAACTAAATTAAACCAGTGTCAACCAACCAACCAAAGACACACAGCTTCCTCAAACTGCTTCTTCAGAGCCCACCACATCATCTAACTCTCATCACTGGTACGCCTTTCAGTCTGGATTTTTTAAAATAATTATTAATGTTACTTAGCAAATGAATATTCTAACTAATAAAATGTACATCATTTTTGTTTTTGCATTACTCCTTACAATCTTGTGCTATTTCTTTATCAAAGTATTGAGTTGTGCCTTTTGTTGTCAAATTCAGTGCACACCTTTAATTTGAATGAGAAAAGAAAAGACACCATCAACCAAATTGCCAAAGGCTGCAAGAACTAATTTCAATAGAATTGCAATCGAACCAAAATTCCTATTTAAGATGCAGACAATCAGTCATTAAAAAAAAAAAAAGCCACAGGTCCATGCAGTAAAATAAAAGGTAACACTGCTTCTAAAGCACTCAAATTTAGAAACATGCACAGAAGACATATGTTAAACTGAGAAGTAACCTGAAGAAAAAAGACAATATATCTGAAGAGGGAAGCTAAATGAGGTGTATTTTCCTCGTTTTTAAAAATTACAATACAAACAACCACTAAATAAGGCAGGTTTGGAAATCTACCTTGTAAGAACTTCCCAAATCTCCCAACTCTCTATGGCTTCTTGAATGTTCCTTCTGAGAAGCAAAGGAGGGAACAGCCCTAAAAGTCAAATTAGCATCATTCACCAAGTCTGCTTTGCAGGATGTTTTAAGTAGTTGTAAAAATAAACTGTGGCAAATAAAATTAGGGGACCAATTTCAAAGTTAGAGCCTTTTAGTGTCTTCCAAAACTGGATCATTTAGTTTGAAGAATAAAAAAAGACAAGAAAAATTCAAACCAAGAGATTTCTAGTTCTGAAAATAAGAGCCATACTACCTGAGAAATAATCATTTGTCTCTAAATATATTAAAGAGGTAATGCCTCCAAATGTTTTGGTATGATAATAAAATGTCAGAAAATTTACTTCTTAAAATGATCAAAATTTAGAAGTATATCCACAAGGCATTAAAATATCCAAAGATTAGTTTGAAGAGTAAAGTGTTGCTTAATTGCGAGTCTCTCTTGCACCATATGACTTTGTGAACATTTCATTCTTTGAGGAAAGTCATCCCTTTCCTATGATTATGCATGCCTGTTGAGTCATTCAAAGTCAGATGTGATGTATTGCTTCTACTTCACACACAACATGCACACACACAGGCATTTGCATGCACACAAAACACACACACACAGATGTTGTACACTGTCATGAAAATGCTGAAGGGACCTCAGATGCTGTTGCCAGCAGGGTAATAGCCCCTCTAAAATGCCTGTAGCCTATTGCCCCAAATCTGAAGATGTTACCTTACATGCCAAAGAGGATTTTGCAATGTGATTAAAGTAATGATTATGGGGGTGATTATCATGACTTCTCCGAGTGGGCCACTGCACTGTGGTCGAATGGTCTTTATAAGAAGAAAACAGGAGCACCATAGCCGGAAAAAGCACATATCGCACACGGTGCCGAGGTTGGAATGATGCGCTTTGAAGAGGGAAGGCGCCTGAGCGAAGGACTGGAGCCGCCGCTGCAAGCTGCAAGAGGCAGGGAGACACCCTCCCCTGGAGCCCCTGGGGAGAGGGCAGCCCTGCCGACATTGGGATTTTATCCCCATAATGCGCACCTCTGACTTCTCACCTCAAGAAGGGTAAGATGATTTGTGTTATTTTAAGCCAGTAAATTTATAATAATTTGTTATAGCAGAAGTAGGAAATTAATACAAACACAAAATAAATAGTACCGTTGAACAACAAATGAAATAGACATTTAAAATAGAACTGTTCCATTCCTTCTGAGGAAGTTTTCTAGTTTCCACTTTTGCTAATATCACTGATAGAGGAAGGGATGTTTCATTCACAGCTTTCCTGTACTAGCTTTCATGTAAAATGTAACTATTTGAAGAATGAATTAGTGAATTTTCTGTACCTACAATGCCTTTTATGAAACTAGTATTAGAAATAGCAATAAAACTAGGATTATTGTATTACCTTCATAGACCTCAATGTTTTCTTTTTTAAGTGTTCAGATTCAAAAAATATGAAGGATTTTTTATCCAGGAAAATACATACTATAACTAATATTCCTGTCATCCTAGGACTAGATAAATGTATGTCAACAACAGACTTAACTTTTTTAACAAAATGGGAGAAAATAAAACTCCAGACTCTTGAAAAGAAATTTCATAACTGATATTATTGATTTTGTCTGTTGCCTTGAGATTTGATGTTCATTACTAAAATAACTATTTACTGAGAATTGATGATTATCTGGTTAGGTCTTAATTCATATTAAGAAGGTGGGCTCTATTATTTGTCAAATGTCTTCAGAGCCACTACATTCTTCACAGTAATGAATGTAATTTATGGCCTGGCAAAGACTCACACTTAATACCCAAGGAAGAAAGTGATGGTATGAAATATGCATATCCATTGAGTAGACAGCTCCCATTACAATCTATTGACTACAATAACAGTGAATATCTGAAACCAGAAGCTACTTAGACTACCTAATACTTGGCTATAAATATTCATTAAAGTGTCCACAATAGATTATTTATCTCAGTTGCTTCCACTACATTGGCATTAAAAATTAGAACATTTCTGAATATGGAGGTAAGAATTTTCTGGCAAGTTTTATTAGGATGCATTCACTTTATTCATTGATACTGATTTTTTATATATGTATTAGAAACAAAGTAAAGCAGGCTTAAAAATTTAAGGATCTCTCTCAATTCTACACCCTCCTTTTAAAAGTACCTTCCTCTATTTACTGTTCTTATAACGCAATTGAAAAAGATCTTCAGACCTATCTACACCTTGACCTTCTCTTCCTTCTCTGATCACCATCTCAGGCACATCTGATTTAACATTTTCTTTGTTAACTAAATTTAAACTTGCCATATTTTGAATCTTCCAAAAAATGCTACACAGTTAAAATATTTTCCATCCTGATGAGATTATCATGAATCTCTCTACAAATCATTGTTTTAAATTAGTTCTTTTATTAAGGTATCACTGATATACATTCTTACGAAGTTCCACATGAGCAAAATTGTGGTTACTACAATCACCCATAGTAGAGAGGGGGCTAGAGTGGTATCTGGAAAACTGACCGCAGGGTGAGGTTATAGTCACTCCGTGAATCCACTCTTGTTGCAGAGTCAGATGTTCTTTCTGGCCATAGTTTTATTTATTTTATTTTATTTTATTGTTTTATTTTATTTTATTTATTTCATATTTTATTTTATTATTTTTTTTATTATGGTGTCATTAATATACACTCTTATGAAGGTTTCACATGAAAAGCATTGTGGTTACTACATTCACCCAAATTGGAGAATTAAGAATCATATTATAGTGTTTAAAAATGGAAAATAATTACATGGAGTTTAAGATAAAAATATATTTTAAAATTTAGAGAAACGATAAACACCTAAATCATGATATGGATACTTCCTGGGAGGGATGTGAGAGAGTATACCAACATGAAGGCATTTGCAGTAGATATTAATAGTACTTATTTTATTTTCCAAAACTTAGATTTCCCCATCTTAGATGTCCAGATTAAATCAAATTAACCCCCTTCTTCTAGGCTAGTAGGAAACTCAATCTTAGTCATTGCAGCCATCGCTCCTCTCAAGGTCTGCAGCAGAATTTGTTGGAGAGCTATCAGTCTCTAGACAAAAATAAAACTCCTTTATCTGACCAACCTTACTTTTTGTCATTCTCCCCTTGTTCACTCATGTCCTAACACGTAGGCCTCATGTACAGTCCTCACATCTACCAAGGGAGACCTGACTGATGTGACTTGCACTGGGTGTCCTCTCAGCCTAGAAACATCTAGTCTCAGAGAGTATCTGCATGATTGCCCACCTCACCTCCTTCAAGTCTTGTATGTTACCTTGGAAAAGTTTTCTTTTTATCAAACTGCTAAAGTATCAGTTCTCCACATCTATCCTTTCTATCACTCTTTATTCTTTTAACTGTTTTTCCTCACTGGACCTATTTCTCATATACCACATAGTTTACTGATTCGTTTACTGTCTGCCCCCGGCCTTTTAGGACAACAGGAGGTTTTGTCCATTTTTCTTACTGCTGAAACACTTGGTAGATACTGGGTATATTTTGTAAATGAAATGAAAGGCTTCTGACTCAACTCTTACATGCCTGATACTCAGATATATGATGTAGAAGCCAAGAGACTCTCAAAATCCTTCAATTCTGGTACTCTCATGTTTGGCAAAGTGAAAGGAAATGTGTGCCAGGTGCAAGAATCCAGTCTCCCAAGGTGTCTGATGCAGCCTTCTTACCACGTTATTGGATTTTTGAATCTATTAGGATTCTTCCAATGAACCTTGTACCTGTTCTTCCTATCACTTATACATTCAACTGTCAATTTCTTTTTTAGACATTTGGTCTCTTCTTACATCTCACATTCTCCATCCCTGTGAAATGCATTGAACTTAATCTCTTCAATAAGTTTGCCTGTAGCGAGCTTCAGGAATATAACAACAATCTGCATCTGTCCTGAAAATATAAATCTCTGCCAAGAAAAAATGGCAGAAAATGACCAACTATCTTCTTGCAGTGAAGAAAGGGAAAATGTCATCAATTAGCTTTTTTTTTATTACAACAATATAGAGAGTGCCACAATTGGTCACCATTATGATCTTAGTCTTAAAAATGACTTTTTTTTTGTTTATATTTATTAAAGATGGAGTTGAAGTTTTTTTTCCAGTAATCACCATGAATTTTGAAAACATGCATGTACTCCATTGTATCTTACCTTTGTGCACACAACATATTTCCATGTAGGGTGAGGAACTGCAGTTTCTTAACCTCAAATTGGCCTTATTAGCTCACTGTTTTAAACAACATAGCTGCTTTTCCATATAAACGGGAAGGACTGTACAGCTCAGAGAAGACAAGTAGTGATTCTCATCTCACTACACTGATGGACAGTGACTGTAATAGGGTTGGTGGGGGGGACCTGATGAAGGGGGTAGTTTAATCATCACAATATTGCTCATGTAATTGTAGGTTAATTATATTAAAATAAAATAAATTGTAAAAAAATAATAATAAAAAAATTATTTTAAGTTGTCTAAATTGTGTTGAACTCAGCAAAACAAGGCCAAATTATACTCAAGAGTAAAAGGTGAAAAACCTAATTATATGTGTCAATATAAATATTAAAAGAACTGCCAATATTCAAGGAATATTACACAGAATAGCTCAATTTTAGATGAAAATCTACATTTTATATGTGAATGATATAAAAAATACATGCCATTTCTCTTTCAGGTGCAAATTTAAGTACTTGCTTCTGTACAATACACACACAAAAAAGAATAAAAGATTCAAATTCAATTACATGCTTTGTTCATTATTTTTATGGTATACTAGATATCTTAACAATCAAAGAATATTTGAAATCTTCATTGTAGTGTCCTGCTTCTGTTTCAAGAGTATTAATTATTCTTGTAAGTGGAAGAAAAGCTAAGGCATGATGATTATAGTAGTCTCCCAATCAATTGATTATCCAGAGTTCACATCACTTAATTATAGGTTATAAAAAAGAGAGAAGTGAATGACTTTTTCTCTTTGCATTATTTGTTCAAATGTACTATGAATTTTAGTCTTTTTTTCCTCAAAATAAGAAAACTTTTACTTTTTTTTAGTGAAAATGTTTTTTTTTTTAATTCTGACAATGGTTTGGCATATTTAATGTGTAATTCTGACAGGAAAAATATACCTTATTTCTAGAAATAAAAACAAGTTAAGTACTATGAATAAATATATATTACTTCTAGGAAGTTCAATCATATTAAAGAAGTGTTTCCAAAAATACAGGGTTAGAAACTCTACTATTCTATCCCTATTTTCCTTCAATATGTTGTCAAGAGAAAGTTAACATCTGGAGGCCTGAAGTGAAAACGATGTGGTCAAGTGATCAGGAGAATTTTAAGTATAAACTGGGGTAATATTTTGATAAAAAGAATGTCAGTCAGACTAAATTTGTAATGTTAGTGGGAAAGGCGAAATCAGTATACCTATATTTACTAGGAGGTCATGATTAAAAAAGACTTTAAGGGTTGATTTTAATATTTGCAAGGATGTATATGAAACTGTGTATATATAGACATTCACAAGCCCTCACCTAAATTACACCTAAAGAATTAGATAAAGAAGAACAAACTAAGCCCAGAGTTAGCAGAGGAAGGAAATAAATATTAGAGTAGAAATATATCAAATAAAGAACAGAAAACAATATAAAAATCAACAAAACTAAGAGTTCATTGTTTGAAAAGCTAAAAATCAACAAACCTTTATATAAACTAAGAAAAAAAGAGAGAAGACTCAAATAAAATCTCAAATGAAAAACATTGTAACAGAAGCTGCAGAAATAAGAAAAATATAGGACTATTATGAGCTATTATTATGCCAACTGGATAGCCTAGGGGTGATAGATAAATTCCTAGAAACATACAATCTACCAACACTGAATGAAGAAGAAATAGAAAGCCTGAATAGACAAGTAACAAATAAGGAAACTGAATCAGTGGTCAAAAACCTCCCAAAAACTACAAGTCCAGAACCAGGTAACTTCACAGCTTACACCAAACATTCAAAGAGCTGATACCAATTTGTTTTAAACTCTTCCAAAAAAGTAGAAAAAGAGGGAATACTTCCAAACTCATCTTGTGAGTTCAGCATCACACTCATACCAAAACCAGCAAAGCACCACAAGAAAAGCAAACTACAGGCCAAATGCCTGATGAACAGTCATGCAAAAATTCTCAATAAAATATTAGCAAAACAAATACAACAAAGCATGAAAAGATCACATACCATGACGAAGTGGATTTATCCCAGGGATGCAAAGGTGGTTCAACATATGCAAATTAATCAATATGATATACCAAATTAACAGATTGAAGGAAAAAACCCACACGACCATCTAAATAGATGCAGAGAAAGTACTTGACAAGGTCAACATGCATTCATGATTGAAACTCTCAGCAAGATAGATATAGAAGAAATTTACCTCAACACAATAAAGGCTACATATGAGAAGCCCACAGCAAACATAATCAGTGAGGAGAAAATGAAAATGTCCACTTGTCGGGGTTTCTAGCCTCTCCCCTGCCAGTCCTGCTCACCGTCAGATTACTAGCTCTTTCTGTGACCCTCCGAGCCAGCGGAGGGAAAAGAAGGGAGGGAGAGGCACACCCCGACAAGGTGAAGCAAGGGAGGTAAGAGCCGACTGTCTGCACATTCCACAGCCTCCGCCGTCCCCGGAGACAATCAGATGCAACATGGAGCTCAGTTGAAGCAGGAACTCATTTATTGCAGCTCAGAACACGGAATATATAGGGTGTGGTCTCTTCTGATTGGTTACACTTTATGCTAACAAGGCGACTTTCAAATTTCCAATCACGCACAGAGTTGTGCGCATGCGCAGTTGTCTCTGACGTAAGAGGCGGACCGGAGTGAGTGCAGCTGAAACTCAAAGGGTTCTCAGCGGCCATTTTTGTGGCACGGCTGAGATTCAAAGGTAGTTCCCCACATCCCCTCTAAGATTCAATACAAGGTAAAGATACACATTCTCACAACTTCTTTTCAACATAGTACAAAAAATTCCCATCATAGAAATTAGATATGAAAAATAAATAAAAGTCACCCATGTCAGAAAGGAAAATGTAAAATTATGTGTTTGCAGATGACATGATCATACACAAAGAAAACTCTAAAGACTCAACATAAAAAATGTTGTTAGAACTAATTTTGTAAAGTTCCAATATACAAAATTAACAAACAGAATTTGATCACATTTCTATGTACACAAAAAACAACCAAAAATTAACAAGAAAATAATTCCATTCACAATAGGAAACAAGCATATAAAACACTTAAGAGTAAATAAAGAGGTGAAAGATTTGTACTCTGAAAATTTTTAAACATTGTTCAAAGAAATTAAAGACATAATAAGCAGTATCTTGTGTGTGCTCATGGACTGGAGGAAATAATATTGTATTGTTACCCAAAGTGATCTATAGATTCGATGCAATTCCTATCAAAATCCCAATGGCATTCTTTCCAGATATAGAAAAAAAAAATCCTAAATCATGAGGAATCACAAAAGACCCTGCATAATCAAAGAACTACACACATACACACACACACAATGGAATATAATTCAGGCTTAAAAAGAAATAAATCCTGCCTTTTGAAATATGAATGAACCTGGGAACTTTATGCTAAGTGAAATAAGGCAGATACAGAACAGAAAGACAATACTGCATGATTTCACTTATATGTGGAATCTAAAACAGTCAAACTCATAGAAGCAGAGAGTAGAATGGGAGTCGTCAGGGGCTGGAGGTGGGCAGGACGGGAAGATGCTGGTCAAGGAGCACAAAGCTTCATAATAAAAGATGAATTTCTGGGGAAGAAAATAGAGCAATCAGAAATATGTTAAGGGGGTAGATCTTAAAGTGTTCCCATCACCCAAAAATAATTTTTTTTAAAAAAAGGAAAGAAAATGGTAACTATTAGCTTGATTGTTCTGATTATGTCACAATATACACATATATCAAAATACATATTTATAGAACTTAAATACATACAATTTTTATTTGTCAATTATACCTTGTCAGTAGGTCTAATATACATAGTGGCCTGGTTTTCTACTATTTGTGAGCTTAAATATTTTTTTACATTTTAAAAGGGAATGGTGTGTTCAAAAGTAGACACATTTACACACACATTCATATGTGGCCAAATGATTTGACACAAGGTGCAACAGCAATTCACAAGTGACTTTGGAGCATATGATTTATGGAACAATGGATTATCCACAATTGCTAAAAAATAAACCAAAATCAATACTTCTCACTTAAAAAGCAACACAAAATTGATCAGAACCCATATGTAAAACTATAAAACTCTTGAAGAAAATGTAGGATATCTTTTTGACCTTGTGTTTGTAAAACATTCTATGACATAACACCAAAGCGATGATCCACAACAGAAAGGTTGATAAATTGGACTTTATAAAAATTAATAACTTGCTTTTCAAGACATTATGTTGAGAAGATGAAAAGACAAGCCAGAGACTGGGAGAATATATTTGCAAAACTTGTATCTGATATAACTTGATCCTATGGAAAATTCTAAAACTCAATTAGTAAGAAAATAAATACCCAATAAAAATCGGGAACAAATTTGTAGATACATTAGCAAATAAGGACATAAAATAATCCCTAATTCATCATTAGGGAAACAAAAGTAAACC
The DNA here is from genome assembly GCA_029783875.1 of Phataginus tricuspis. Lineage (NCBI taxonomy): Eukaryota > Metazoa > Chordata > Mammalia > Pholidota > Manidae > Phataginus > Phataginus tricuspis. Next base: position 2,141,779 of record JAQQAC010008350.1, on the reverse strand, counting down.
ACGATTACATACCACTACTTATCTTTTAAAAGGTTATAAAAAAAAAAAAAAAAACCAAACCTGAAAACCTCAGCTGCTGCCAAGAATAAGTTAGAGAGCTCATAAAGCACTGATTCATAGCCCCAACTTGAAATCCTGATACAGAAGATGCTAGTTTGGGATCAAGAATTTGGTATTCTAAGAAACACTCATAAGGTAATGATGATTACTACACAAGGAAAATAGTTGGAGTAACACTGAACTACCATGTTTTGAGGTAACTTTGAGGAATTTTATTGCCTGTAAGCATAATATGAAAATATTATTAAAGGGTTCTAGGAGTAACTAAAATACCATCTCCACAAATATCCTGATATCTGTATTAATGAAAAACTCATTATAAATTTCTTAGATTTTTATTGCTTATCTTTGTAATGTACATATTTTTGTACATTTTCAGTTATTTTTGACATTTTAGTTGCAATTGAAATAAATATATTTTATGTGTAACCTAAGCAAAATTTGCACCAAGGAAACTAAAATGAGTTCATAATCAAAGGAAGACTTTCAAGGATCTAGGTCCGTTTTGGATGGGTTTGGATCTAGAGCCTGGCAAATGTGTCTTTTTCACACTGTTTCTCTCTGGCTTTCTGATGCATTTCTCCATGATTTTACATTTTAGAGCACACCGTGATGTACTGCTAGCATTTTCCCCTTCAAAAACAAAGGGAATATTCTGCTAGCTGGTGGGAAGGTCTACTGACCAATAGTCCTCAGCCATCATTGAGAATTGCCTCAGCTAGAGAGAATCACTCACCCAAAAGTGCTTCCTCAAGAAGTCTGCATTTAATAACAGTTTGACAAGGAACAGAGAGCCCTGGCCTCTTTACCGCACCTTTGAACAAGTCTGCAAGGTTCTTTGTTCAGATGACTGGTAAGTTTGACTGAGGTACTTCATGGAGACGGCATCCCAGCCCAGTTCTCCCCTCTGCCCAGTCTCACTGCCTTCTCTTATTCCAGCTGGGACCCCGAATATACTTCTTTCATTAGGCTAAAAAAGTGCTCCCTCCCAAAGATATTTTTTACTTCCTAATCACTGGACCCTCTGAATATTACCTTATATGGAAAGAGTAGATAATTATATTATGTGCCAAAAGATGTAATTAAAGAGTAGATATTATATTATGTGCCAAAAGATGTTAAACATCTTGAGAGGAGTTTATACTGGATTATCTGGCGGCCCTAAATCACCTGGGTGATCACATGTATCTTTGTAAGAGAGAGGTTAAAAAAAAACAATGTAACTATGTGACGTGATAGATGTGTTAACTACCCTTGTTGCAGTAATTGTTTTGCAATATATACATATGCCAAATGATTATGTTTTACATCTTGAACTTACACAATGTTATATACAAATTATATCTCCATAAAGCTGGGGAAAAAAGAGAGCAAGAAGTAGAGGGACTTTGGATACAGACAGACCCAGAGGAAAAGGCGATATGAAGACAGAGCAGAGAGATGCGGCCACGAACCAAGCGGCCGAAGATGCGGCCACAAGCGCCGAAGACCACCAAGAGCTGTGAGAGTCAGAGACTGGATCCTTCCTTAGAGTCGCTTCTGGAAGGAGCACAGCTACATACGACTGGATCTCAGACCACTGGCCTTCTGACTCTGAGAGGACAAAGGCGGTTTAAGCCATGTGGTTTACATGGCCATAAAGCAACGAGAAACGAATACCCCTCTTTTCATGCTAATTTCCATCTTAAAGTCTTATCCAGGGAGCCCAAACCGAGACAGGCACGGTTGTCAGAAATCCTGGAATCTCAAGTCACATCACAAATAGAGATGAAAGGATCCTTGTCTTCTAGGAATGTGTTCTTTTTTTTTTTTTCCTCTGCTGGAAAATTAGTCCCAGAACTGGACCATTTAATATATTGAAGGGGGTGAGGTACACTTGTATCATGTACTTACTCCTTATACTAGTAGAGCAGATGCTATATGAATAAACACTCCCGTCCCAACCCCACAACCACATGAGTGAGCACGACACAAACCACCTATGACCTATGTACCGCCCCAAGGAGGGCAGAGGAATGAGTCCTGGGTGGACAAAGTAAATGTGCTTTGTCCACTACATAGTTTCCCCACTACAAATTCCCATTATCAGATTATGCACCCTAAAGTGGGCATGAATTAATAGCAATTTCTTACACTGTGGTACCTATTTAGTACAGATGAATCCCAATATAACTTTGGCTAATTTCATTAATACATATCTTGGTTAAGATTTCATAACCTAGTAATTCCAATGGCTTGTCATGGGTTGAATTTTGTTTCCCCAAATTTTTGTATGGTGAGGTCCTCATCCCCAGGGCCTGACAATATGACTTTTTGGAAGTAAATTGTTTAAAGTAAATAGGTTGGTGCCTAATTCACTATGACTGGTATCCTTATACAAAGAGGAAAGTAAGACATAGACATACACAGGTGTAAGGTCATGTGAAGACCCTGGAAGATAGCCCTCCACAGGCCACGTAAGGAGGCCGCAGTATGAAACCAACCCTGCTGACATCCTGATCCAGGCCTTCTAGTTTCCAAGATTGTGAGGAAATAAATTTCTGTTGTTTAAGCCACTCAGTCTATGTCATTTATCATGGCAGCCCTTGCAAACCAATTTTGTACTGTAAGATGATATTTGTAATATATCAAACTTAAAGGCAAACAATAATTTGCAAATAAGTAAAAGTAATTATTATCAATATCTAGAGTGCTTTCATGTATAAATCTCATGAATAGTATTATTATGATACATGTTATGATTTATATGGATATTTATAAATGCTTTACTAGCTTTTCTTTATAAAGGGTATTTATTACAAGAAAAAGGTCAGTCATATTCACTTAGTTTGTACAAATTAATGATTGATACACATTCATGAATATAACCATTTTAGAATCCACTCAACTAGAAAACTCCTGTTCGTCTTCTGTATAATCAAATATTACATTAAATAATGTTGAACACTTAACCTTACATCTCTGTCATGATGCAAACAGGGAATGGTAAATGTACTTTTTCAAAACTTCATTATTTTTAATGCATTATGGTGATGACAATTAATTTCAGTTAAGTGTACTGATTGCCACATGAAGCTATTTTGAGCACTATGGAGATGACACTGTAATATTCTAGGGAAAAGTACACTAAATTTCAGATTGTGGTAGTTAACAGTTTTCTATCAAAAATTAAACTGCTTGTATTAAACTACTGAAAATGTTTGAGTTCATTCTTGCTATTGCATAACCTAGCCCATTCAGGCAGGCACACACATTATCAGTGATGGGCTACTGACAAAACACAATCTAAAATATGGGCATTGTCTTAAAGTCTGGCAGGTAGCAGTGTGGGAATCATTACCTGATGTTGGAAAGATGGTAATCCATCATATGTAAACAGCAATTGTTCTGGTGAAATTGTTGCTTTATGTTGTGTATGAAGTAGACCAGCTATGATAAAGCCTGTAGCTCTAGAGGAAAGGCTGGCAATCAAGTTAATACCAGATAATAGTTACTATTGACTGCATTTAATAAGATATTGCAAGAAGGATATGAGTTTTAAAAAATGGAAGGATTTCAATTATTGGTCAGAATGTAGATGGTAGGGACAGGAGAGATAATGTCTCAAATTATAAAAAAACAGACTAGAGGTTTTTTTAAAAATGTATATATATGTGTGTGTATTGAACTTTGTAAATATGAAATCTTCTATTTTTTCTAACAAAACTTTTTTTAAAAACCTTAAATACTTCACATAGAAGTTTTGCGAACAAAGAATATGTTGTTCATCTACATTCCTAAAATGTCAATATTTTAAATTAGTTTAATTTCCTACATATATGTATATTCTTTCATGTTACCTCAAGACTACATTCCAGTTAACCAGTTATGAGCTTTAGGCAACAATAATATGCAAGTCATGTTATGTTCTTCTAAAAGTGCATCACGTCAGGGAACTCATGGGATTTATATGATCCAGTACTGGTGATGTTTATTTTATTCACAAGACTAAGGTAGGGCTTGGGAAGTTCCTTTAATGGAGAGTTACTATTTGTTTCTTTTGTAGTTCACAATTATCTTTGGAGAAATTCTTTAATACTAAGTAATATACTCTTCAAACTGTTACCCACTAGTTTTAGTATTCCTGATGATTCTTGTCTAAATTATGTTTCTGAAGTAGTGATTTCTTAATTTAATCATTTGTTAATTTCTTATTGAGTTTTTGCCTTTTTACTGTGAGGAAAGGCTTTCCTTTCTCATTATTTCTTTATATCAGGGTAGACTCATAAATTTCCAGTTTATTCAGTGGGTCATAATCCTTTATTTGTGGCACAGTCACCCTGTACTGAAAGAAGGAGCCTTCAATCTGGTTCTTTTGTCTTTCAGCTTATCCCTGTCAGCTCTTGAGCACTTTCTTACTTTCCAGACAACAAAATATTCCAGATTCATCTTGAACTTTTGCTGCACTACCCTGGAATCAGATATTCTCCCAAGGAGTCTTAGTTCTATTTAGCAAAGAATGGTATGTGTAAAACATGACTTGGGTATGAGTTGAGTTCATGGATGCTAGAAAATCACTGTTGTTGACTGAATATATATATATATACACACACACACACACACAAATACATACATATACATATGCACATATGTGTACATACAGAAATATATCTGTATCCATTTTGAAATTTATCTACATTTAAAACTACATATTTATGCCTACACATATCTGTATCTGAATATATATCAGTATGTGTTTCTGCATAAACACATGAGCTCATACTGACATCTCCCATGCCAATCCAACAGCAGAAGCTTATTCTATCCTGCTTTTGTTCTACATTTATAACTTCCATCTCCAGTGAGAAATCAAGCTCCAATTATCCACAATATCTTTATATAATCATTCAATCTTTGAATACTCAAAGAGTAGATATAGAATTTCTAACTATGTTTCTGTGAAAAATAACCCTATTAACTATAGAGTTCAGTATTTTTAGAGTTCTTCTTTCTTAGCCTGAAGATACATCATCCAAATGATGATTAAAAATCACTTGGATTAGTACTCTCCCATGAATTTCATGGTGGTTATGTTATTTATTTGAAATATGGTTCTGTTCATTTGTTTCTGTTGGTATTCTATTTTGCTTTTTCTACTCCTTTATTTTATTTTATTTTTTATGTGAATACTAACATTCTAAAGTCAGAATTATGTAGAATGTTATGTATTATTTCTGAATAATTCTTAAGGTAGACAAAAGAAAATCTTATTGCTTCTGAAAATATTGATAGAACATTAATTTGGATGAATATATTAACAAGTTAAATAGTTTTTCTATTAAACATATTACCTAAAATAGCAGAGGTTCTGTGATATGTATTTTAAGAACTAATCATGTTAAAACAATTCCAAACCGCAGCCTCTGCACCATAATAACCATCTGTAGGATTTTCCTCCTTTGGTAGTTTTAGTATTCCACTATTTTGTCTATCCTCAAACTACTATTTCAGGTTGTCTCCACATCTTTATAATTCAGTAATTTCTCATTTCCATCTATCACATTCTTAAAATGTAAATCTAAATGATTAAAGACAAACACAATGGAGGAAAATAAAAAAAACTCTTCAGCAGAAAAAAGCAAAGAGAAACATTAATAAAAGCTGACTGAAATCATGGAGAAAACTTTCTGAATAATATGAAATAGTCCTAATAATATGAAATTGACTCCATAGCTGAATGACTAAGGTGATGCTATGCTTCAGAAAGCTTGATTCTTGGCTTTTTTTAGTTAAAGCAAATGAAGAGAGGGTGTAGAAAATATTTTATTGCATTAAAATTGTTAAATGTATTTTCTTAGTCATTCAGCACTCTTTCAAATATCAAGTTATTCTATGATATATCTATAAACATCCCAGTTATATTTTATGGATAATTATATGTAGGTAAATTATAAAATTTTTAAAGTGAGTAGAACTGAGTATATGTAACACCAGTCCTTTACATTAGAATTACAAAGCCTAATATTTTATTAGTAAGTATAAATAAAATTGGAAGACAATAATCCAGTACAAATCAAATATTAACCTATGTACAATTTAAAAAAACATACACTTTTCACTTCCTTGAGAGAGATGAGAGAATAATTTTGAACACTCAAATTTCAATTGTTTTCATTACAATTCATGTACTCATGGGTTAAATACCTAATAATTATTTGTTTATAATATTAAAATACATATATTTAAATCATACATTAACATATAATATCATTATATATTATGTAGTGTATATTAAATTGTGGATATAATATATTATATTTCATATATCTGTGCATATATCTATACATGTATCAATATCTATATCCATATCTGTATCTATTTATCTACCTAGAGAGTGAGAGAATCTTGCTAAGTAATGTATTTGTCCAAAAGCTATTGAATTCTCTTTCCCAAGATGAAGATGAGTAACAGACGGAGGGAGAGAGAAAAAAGATATAAGCAGACAAAAGAGACATCAGACAAAACGATACAGGAAAGTAATTGACTTCAACATTATGTTTTGATTTTCAAAGTAAAAACTGTTCAAAAGATAAAAAGAAGTGAAAAATTTCTATATAGTTTCTACAAAGTCCATAATATTAATTACTGATAAAATGCTATTGATAGTCATTCTTTGATGTTTTTGAGGACCCAGGGTAAAATAACAGAACAAAAAAAAAACAAATTGATGACTGTCTAATAACTCTGTCAAGTTTCCTGCACAAGGAATTTCTGTCTTTGAAGTGTGTAATAAATGATTTGAAGTATTTAAGTTATTTAATACCATGTTTTCTAATTTTTCTCCTTCCATAAAAATTTAATGAGCTGTATATGCCAATTTCTAAATTTTACTCGCAGGAAGGGAGAAACACATCAAGTTGTGACAGTTTAGATGTTCTCATAAGCACCATCTTTTCTACTAAAGATAAGTTGAAAATTGAGTATTACATTATTTCTAATAAAGTACATGAGAAGAAAGAATTCTGAGTCAACAGAATGTATCAAATTTTTTACACTCAGATCTTTCATTTTTTCAAGAAAGTAGAATTTTTATCCACTTTCATCCTAACATAGAACAAATATTATTAAGTATTTGAATAAATACTTAAAACAAATAAATGAGTAAGTGGTAGATCATGAGTTTGGATGAAATACAAAGAAAAGAAATTTAAAATTAGCTCATATGAGTAGACTGAGTTGCAATAATTATAGTATCCATATCAATAGTAATAACTTAAAAAAACTGTCAAATTACTTCTTGATTTAGGAGTGCTATCTAATTAATCGGATTTTGCTTATGCTATGAAGAATTACATAGCAAACACAAATAATAACTACTTTTTCTTAAAAATATATATAAACACTAGTGGAAAAATTGCCAAAAATTAGATATGTTTATAAGCACAAATTAATTAAATTTCCTAAATCTTAAATTAATTCAGACATCTTTATTTTAATTCATTTTTTCTACAAATACTGAGCATCTACTTTGTGAAGATATAGCAGTGAACAAAACAGATTCAAAATATCTGTTCTCTTGTGGCTATAGTTTAGTGAGTCTGTGGGGGGGTCCAGTAAGAGTTTTTAAGAATTATATTTGTTACATGTTATGTTAGATGATAAATCCTTTGAAAGAAATTAAGAAGGAGGGAAGTTAAGAAAATTTGGGGGTAAGTGGTTATAATTTTAAGTTGTGTGCTTAAGGAAATTTGTAGAAAGTATATTAGTCAAGTAGGTTAAATTGCACTTAATTATTAGCTCTTAAATTCTTATTGTTTTAGCACATATTTGACTCACACAATCCCCTGCAGATCTGGAAGCTGTCTATGGTAACTTCTTTCTAAGTGGTAACACAAGGATCCAAATTCATGGCTTCCTCATAACAAAATGAGACTTTCATTTTGCTGGAATGGGGATAAGCAAGTAGCATATTGGTTTTGGACTCATCACTGCCCTTGTGACGTGACCGCATGGAGACGTGACACTGTACATCTTCTCATCAGCACAAGCCCAAATCAGTCATATAATCCCACTCAGCTGCAACTGGATTGGGTACTGTGGTTTTCTGTGTATTAAGAAAAATAAGGAAATATAGATATTTATGAGTGCTAATGGGATTATCACAAAAGCTTTACTAGAATGCTGACATTTGATAAAGACTTGAAGGAAGTGAAGGATTAATCCACTTATATATCAAAAGGATGAATAATCCAGGTAGAGGGAGGAACAAATTCAGATGGCCTGGGAGGTTGCATGATGAACTGAATCAAGGAAACATTGTGAGGAAGATTATACCTAGATAAAGAGTTAGGCTGCCCTGAGATAAGAGAAGGTAAAATTTAGATATATGAATTAGAATAATGGTTGATGTACACTAATTCTGAGAGTAGTTGAGATCACCCTTCTTCTTTACAGCTCTTGTAGATGCTGTGGAACATGCAGGGATAGCATATTATGCTAGGACTTCTTGTCCATTGTTAGTTATATGTCCTAAAGTGGAAAAGAAGCTCAGAACCCCAAAGGTTTAAGGGGGATCAATTCTTTTATGGTATCAGGTTATCCAAAAACCAGAGGGACCTCTCCTGAGTGAGAACTGCAATACTTGGCTCAATAGGTACATTATTGTGGGAACTTTATGAATTAATTTCTATGTCATTAACTAAATTTTATGTCCTATTGTAACTCTGGGGAAATATGATCCCACGCAGGGCAAATAACCTTTGAAGCTGAAATCAGTCAAAGGAAGAAATAAAGTGGAAGAAACCCGTTTATGGCTTACAAGCAGTCATCCACTTCTGCTGGCCTGGGTCTCTCGCTGCCAGCTGCAAAAGGAACCCACCAAACCTCTCAGGTACAGATATGCCCTCACTCCCCCACCTTTTGTAATCACCTATTGGTATGGAGATGGCTACTTCTCTCCATCCCTTGGAAACAACTATTGATATGGAGATGCAATAAGACCATGTGAGAGATTCTGGAAATATTGCAATTTTACCCACATCTATTTTCTAAAAGGGATAGCAGCTTAAGTAGTTCACATATTACAATTACTGAATGCTTTCAAGCAAAGGGATAAACTGCATCCAGGGTCTGGCCATGAAGTCTTCTGTGAAGACTAAGTGGCCATGTGCTTATATTCTTACCTTAAAACAAATCTGCTTTGGGCAGTTTACACATTGCTTCAATGAAGGATTGTATATCATCACAGTTGTGTTTTGGATACACAGGGAAGTATAACTTTGTATCCTTGTAAACTCACTTGGGGTTTTCCTTCCTGGACTCTTCACACAGTTAACACAGAAATGAGTACCTTTTACCTCAGATGATCTACATTCATGACTTTTTTTTCTTGATTCCCTTGACCATTGATAATCTATAATTACTATGCTGAATGATGAATTTGTGGGTCAAAAGTTTTCTTCTTATAAAGCTTTTAATTGATTTGCCAAAATTCCTTTCAGAGAGATTGTATTATATGATATTCCAACCCCTTCTGGGGTTTGAAAGAAAAATACCACATCAATCTTTGAGTGATAAAGCATATCTTCTTTACAAACATACCCCTTTGACCAAAAAAAAAAAAATCTAATTATAAGAATAGTTTGACAATTGGCTTTATTAAGCAATTCATGAATTGGACAGCATCCCATCTAGCAAGTAGAAAGATGCTACAAGGAGTTGTACAAAATGGAAGGCTTTTATAGGCGGGAGGGTAGGGCAATGAATTTATTACCGAAAGAAAAGACAGGATCGTCTCAGCATGGACAGCTCCTTTTGGGAGGGGTGTGGAGGTGGGAAGGGACCAGCAATTTTTGTTTTAATCATGCAGATTACCTCACTAGTGCTGATCAGGAGATTTCAGTATTGACTGCTAAAAGGTCACACTTCTGGGACATGTTGAATTGGTAATTAAGTCTTGCTTTGCTATTGTGGGTGACAGCTCTATTTGGGGCGTTTTTCTTTTTTAACACTCCATAAGCAATGTTACAGTGTTTGATTTATAAAATCAGCATGCAGGTTTCTTGGGTTTGAACCTTGGCTTTACAATTCACTCTTTGAGATTTTCGACAAATAACTCAATGCCTCAATTTCTCATCTGTATTATAGTAGAATATAAAGACAAATTTTAAAAGGCCATTTTGGGGAATTAAATGAGATAATGTGTATAACAAGTCAGCAGAGTGATTCTCCAAAGTATACACTGGAAAAATGTTAACTACTATTTATATAATTATTGCAGAAAACCCCACAAAAACAAAAAACAAAAAAGGCAAAACTCTGTGTGTTTTTGAAGTAAAAAAATAAGCAAGTGTGAATGATTCATGCAGAATCTATTAAATTATGCCTTTTTCACCCAATTAATTGGAAGGTTTTCATTGAAAAAGTAATTTTAAAAAACATTTTCTAATTCACTCTAAAACTAAGTTAAAAGGTGCTTTATTTTCAGCATACTTTCATGTAAAAGCATTTGTTATTTACATGATTTTTATAACACAACTTAATTTAAATGTGCCATCTGATTTTGTGCCAAAGGACAATGAACTTTATTGTACTCTTAGTACAGATCTAAAATTGATCACTAAAATGAAAGTAAGTCGTGAAAAACCACCTACATTATTTGGCAAATGCATGCTGTCTCTGTAATTTAAATAACTCATTTCACTAAACAAGTTCTCCTTGTCAGCCCCTCGCTTACTCTGCAGAGGTCAATCAAGGATTCTTCAAAGTGGCTGGTATCATTTTGAATACTATTAGACATTTCTATTGTTTGTTTTAATGATATATTTATAATTATGCTTATGGGTTTGACTTCTTTTTTGGGAGATGTTAAAAATAGTATTTATGGAGTAAAAAAGGCATTTGCCAAATAATTATTTGTTTAGTAATTGTCATTGACAATAATTTTGAAATAGCCTAACTTTGGTTAAAATGTTCAAGTATCCTAATTTTTTATTTAAAACACAGTTAAGGAATTTACCCTAAGAATGCAGCAGCCCACTCTGAAAAAGACATATGCACCCCTATGTTTATCGCAGCACTATTTACAATAGCCAAGAAATGGAAGCAACCTAAGTGCCCATCAGTAGATGAATGGATAAAGAAGATGTGGTATATATACACAATGGAATATTATTCAGCCATAAGAAGAAAACAAATCCTACCATTTGCAACAACATGGATGGAGCTAGAGGGTATTATGCTCAGTGAAATAAGCCAGGCGGAGAAAGACAAGTACCAAATGATTTCACTCACATGTGGAGTATAAGAACAAAGAAAAAACTGAAGGAAGAAAACAGCAGCAGACTCACAGAACCCAAGAATGGACTAACAGTTACCAAAGGGAAAGGGACTGGGGAAGATGGGTGGGAAGGGAGGGATAAGGGGGAAAAGGGGCATTACGATTAGCACACATAATGTGGTGGGGGTGGGGGTGGGGTGGGAGGATACAGGGAAGGCAGTATAACACAGAGAAGGCAAGTAGTGATTCTATAACATCTTCCTACACTGATGGACAGTGACTGCAATGGGGGTATGTGGTGGGGACTTGATAATAGGGGGAGTCTAGTAACCATAATGTTGCTCATGTAATATGTAATTGTATATTAATAATAGCAAAATAAAAATTAAAAAAAAACAGTTAAAATCACCTGAGATACTAAGAGAGATTTTGAAGAAATGAAATCATTTTTAAAACTAATGACATGGCACATTCATGTGTTAACCTTCCTAGAATTCATCTTACTGTGTTGTTAACAATGCAAACATTCAGGCACTCAAATCTGTAAATTGCTAACAAGCAGAGATAAATAAGAGACTCATTTTATTAAATATGTTTCATATGTCTCAGTTCAAAATTATGTTAAGAGAGAAAATATTACGTGTGAAGTGTTTAGCTGCAAATAACTATATGAGCCTGAGATTTTCCAGTGAAAACCATTCTAACTCTTCAATTTTACCAATGGTTTGCATAAACAATTTCATACACTTTTCTACAATTACTATTGATTTGCTGATTTACACTTTACAAGGTTATCTTTCCATGCAATGTCACTGTACCTGAAAGACAATAAAATAAGTATTTTGGCAAATTCTCCAGTGATACAGTTGAATTTCAAAGAGCTCTGTGAAGTTTCCTAAAGCCAACACCCAGCGGATATTGAAGGCATTGCAACAACATTAAAATCAGCAATCACTTTTTTCTCCTCTCCATACCACTGCCACTGTGATCTTTTAAAACATATCGGATCATGTCTCTGCTCCAGTAGTTTCTCACTCAGATTGAAATAGGAAATCCTTACCATTCCCTCTAAGTTTCACATAAACCAATTCTCTATGTGTGTGATATCGTGTATAGTCCTCGACCTCTTCTGTTCTCTGCTCCAATCATACTGGTCCCCTTCCGGGTCCTCAAACAAGCAAGCGTGCTATGATTTCAGGTTCTTGGCACTTGCTGTTCCTTCTGCCTGGAACAGTCGTTCCCAGATTGCCCCATTACTCCACTTTATTTTAGTCTCTTATCAGTGACAAAGAGTTCTTCTATCACCACCTATGAAGAACAGTCCTGCAACTTTACTCCTATCCATTTTTATTTTTCTTCATAGTGCTTACAACTGTTGTTCATTGTTAATATAATTATATGCAGATGTCTGTTCAGTTCTGTATTACAGAGTTCTGGTTCCCTGAAGGCAAATGCTCTTACTGGAAATGTGTTTGGTTCAGCTGCTGGTTCTTCTATTCCTTTTTATTTTGTTAGAATAGATCCAAAACTTTAAATATCCTAAAACATGGTAACAGTGTTGACACACTTATCAAGGGGCACTGTGATTTAAGCATCGCCTTAAGCAGCCCCTGTCCAGTTTGAGCAAGATAAAGGCCCCGGGAAGGACAAACGAGATGCTTACTAAGGACCTTAGAAATGTGAAAAACAGGAGACTTACAGCTGAAACAATGCAACAATGTATAAGAAGGTTCCCACCAAACCTTGTGATAAAGAACCGTTTACTGACTATAAGTCACAGAGCTCACATAGCTTGACCAAGGCATACGAGCAAAAAATAGAAATGACCTTTAGTATGATTGGCTAAAATACAGCTGGCATTCTGACAGGAACCTATAGAAAACAAACAGCTTCTCTCCCTCATCGAGGCAACAGGCATACACAAATACAAATACATAAACACATACACTCATACACCCTGAGGGAGAATTCTAGACCTTCCATCTGAATGGCTGAATATTTGGCCCTAAGTTTTCTTGGATAACACTCCTTCATGTCAAATTACTAATAACTTACCATCCATAGTTTAGAGAGAGATACAATTAATTTATTTCAACATCATTTTCATGAAACATGAATAGAAACATGCAAAAATAATTCTATTCTTATTTATGCTTAAAAGTGGAAGTGACATATATTTGAATGATGAATGACACAATGTGAAAAGTTGTAAAACATCCAGCATGCAAAAACATTCAACTCCTACTCTCTAATTCAAAATAATAATTAAACTACCAGTTTTCTATCACACAGTATAATTATCTTTGCAGTATTCATGTTACTCTTGGTAACATTGTACGATAGGCACGGTCTTCCTGTCTGTCTCCTAGGGACACTGCAGCAGAAAGATCCCCTCAGATCCGACCTACAGATTCTGTGCACTTTGCCTCTAACAGTTAACACCTGCAGTCAGCTACATGGGTTTGTCTTTGGTCCTGGAATCCCTTCCCTCTCGGCAGGAGACAGCTAGAAGTGTCTGAGAGTTCACACTGACTCAGGTACAAATGACTTACTCATAAGATGATATAAAATGTCAACTCTTATTCTAAAATTTGGAAGAACTTTGAGATGGGATTTATGAGGTCAAGTTCACTATGAAATCAGGCGGGCCTGGGAATTACTCTTGGATCCTTACTCTTTCCTGTCTGTTCACCCTCCCTCGCTGGTATTTCTTCATGTACTTCTTTAATAAAGTAGTTGCATATGGGTTCTTGTCTCAAGAGCTCCTTCTGGGAAATCTAACCTCCAATAGCACTGTGGTATTTCAGTGTTTCGGTTGTCTAATTCAGTCATTAGTGAGGTCACACTGATCCCTGGCATTCCTAATGCCTGGACAGCTGTGCCCTCAACTCAAAAAAGTCTTTACTCCAGAATCTTCAAAACCCTGTCTGTCTTGGTCGAATCCCTTAAATATCCCCTTCCAAAAACTGTTACTTAGGACATCAACACATGAAAATGGATTTCTATGAAGTTGGGTAGCATGAGCTTTCTACTTCATTCCTGCTTTTTAGAATTCTGTTGGCTATTTTCACAATTAAAAATTTTTGAATATAGGCTTTAGATTATGTATAATCACTGCATCAAAGTTAAATTTGCTGATTTTTAAATTTTTAAAAATAGAGCTTATTTTATAAATTATTCTTGTTTTTAGAAATTACATACCAAAGTATGTAGACACAATAATCATGATTTCCCCAATTATTTTTAAACATTTCAGAAAAATTAATATATTTCTATCTAAGCTATCCATACAAATCTTCATATTGATATGATACAGGTGTTGACCCATGAAAATATATCAAAAGAGAATGATAACTGATATGGACAAATGTGAATAGTTGAATTTTAGTTAAAGGTATATGAGAGTTCACTGAGTTTCTTAAGCCTTTTTTCTGTTTGAAATTATATTATGTTAAAAAGTGACAGAAACTTATACCATCAACTTTAAGTACCTTTAGGGGAAGTTCTGCTAATGTCAAATTTAGTATTTATACTTTTACTGAAATTTTGGTTTCTTTTTGTGACATACTTTGATTATACTATTAAGTTTCAAACAACCCTTGTTATATATATAATTTTTTTTCAAAGGAAACCTTTATGCCCCAAATGTGTTTCAAATGGGTAAGTTATATATTCACTTAGTATAAAATTTAGTGGATAACAATAAAAGTTTAAAACAGCTTTTCTTTTATATTTATAGAAAACATTCCTTTTAGTTAAACTTAGTGTCACTTTGGTAGTTTTAGCAGTTTTTCTCAAGGTGTGAGATTTTGCTCGTTTTGTTTCAAAATTGACTATTTATTTAAAGAAAAACGAGTGTTTTTGGTAGTTCAAGATGTTAGGACCAAAATAGATCCCTTTAAAACTGGTTGCGCGTGCCGTTATACAACCTAGAAGGGAAACATAACTAGGAAACAGGACTTATACCAATTTAATCTGAACTGACATTGCCTTTCCCAGTAACACAAAAGTCAATTTTTGTAAAATGAACCATGCTCTTATCTTCATTTTTTTCTAGAATATGATTTCTACAAATTTTTAAATTTTGTCTGTCTAAAAACATATGTGAATATTAATTGCTCTTTTCTATGTCCAGTCCCAGGACAATGATTAGAGATAATTTTTGTCTTCAGGAATTGAAATTCTATTTTAATTATTATGTGTAAAATAAAATACTATGTTGTTTTAAGTAGTGTTCTATCTCAGAACACTTGCCATATTTTATGTAATAATACACATAATGCGTATTGCTTTAATCAAGATTAGGAGATAGATTTTAAACATCAAAGTTAAACATAAAGATACTTTAAAATAATGTGAGGATGGACGGCAGTCAGTTAACACTATCTGAATGGATCATTACATGTGGTCCATCCTTATAAATGAATGACTTTACACCCTTGCTTTGGCCGCTTTTCCCTGGTATTTATACAAACTAGTTCGCCTGCACACCCAATTCTGGCTATCATTTCCGGATTCCTTTCCCCTCAGTCTGAAAGTCAGTCCCTATCACGGTGCTCTTTAGTTCTTATGCTTCCTGTTATAGGTTGAATGTATAGCCCCAAAATTCATATGTTGAAGTCCTAAGACCTCAGGATGTGACCTTACTTGAAAATAGATTCATTACAGATTCAATTAGCTAAGCGGAGGTCATATTGTGATACAGCAGGCCTCTACTTCAAACTGGGGTCCTTCTCGGTGGGGAAATTTGGACGCTCACACGCAGGAAGAATATCACGTGAGCGTTGGAGTTATACAGCCACAAGCCAACAAGCGACCAGAAGCCAGAGGAGAGTTCTCCAACACATACTTCCCTGGCACCTTCAGAGGAACATGCTGACTGCTACCCTCTTGCACTAGAACTGTGACAAAATAAATTTCTGTTGTTTAAGCTGCAGAGTCTGTGGTAGTTTGTTATGGCAGCC
Source organism: Phataginus tricuspis (assembly GCA_029783875.1). NCBI lineage: Eukaryota > Metazoa > Chordata > Mammalia > Pholidota > Manidae > Phataginus > Phataginus tricuspis. The sequence goes on along the minus strand of JAQQAC010008350.1, from coordinate 2,125,498 downwards.
TTGGGAACTAGCACCAGTGTTAATACCAATACTGATAATCCTTTGTTCTACTGATCCATGTAGACATTCTTTCCTGGCTTAGATTTCAATAATTTTGTTCTATAAAATATTGATATTCACATTCCAGCCCAATTTATCATTTTCATTCTAACCTGATTACATCTGCAAGATTCTATTTCCAAATAAGGTCATGTTCACAGGTTCTACTGGACATGATTTTTTGAAGGATATTGTTTAACTAGTACAAGTCCTAGAACTCAACCAATATTTAGTACTATGCATACTGTCAACCTTGGGGTCACTTGGCCCAGAGACTATAGAAAGTGACCTCTAATAGGCAGTAAGTCAGTACAGGGGAGAATTCACAGGTCCCAGGACGTAGGCAATTAATGAGTAGTTGCTATGGTTGTTATGGTTCTTTTTCTTCTATGACCATTGCTAAACTTCCAAAGCTAACCGTATATTCCTGTTATTATTTAGTCCTCCCAATATTTCTATTCTATTAAATATGAGCAACAGAACAGCTATGCTGATTTTCTGTCATAGGAAAATATGACACCTGTGCTCTGAACTCTGAAGAGTTGGCTAACACCCCTGCTCAAATTCTCTCAGATCTACTCATATGGGATTTCTAGATAATTTCATAAGGATCTGAGAGTTTGAAAGGTATATCATGATATTTTCATGGTGTCATGTACCTCTAGATAAATATAAAAATATCTATACATGACTGCCTTTTTGGACAAATACGTACTTCAAAACTGTGAAACATTAGGCTAAACTGGTTGCAATGAAACAAGTTGAATCACTCAGTTACTTTGCTATTTTGCCAACGTGGTGTTCTTCGAGAGTCCGGGATTTGCGGTTTTCAACTCTAATTCACTGTTACTATGCTGTTGGTGTTCTGGCAGAGTCTGAGGAATCAAAGGCATTGTATGATCTTCTGATTAAATCTCAGTCTTCTATTAGCCTGTGTCTCAGGTCTGTGACCCTCACAGGTGTTTCTTAAGTAGTATAGCTTTTTTTTCTCCTGAGTCTCCTATTTCCGCTCCTGTCTTCAGTGATCCAAATATATCTCCTTACAGTCATGACTCCTGCGGAATATATTTTCCCCATTAGGTGAGATAGGAATTCTAGATGCATCTAGAGTGAGACAATTGCCTTCCCTCAAGTTGGAGAAGTCTGCAGCAATATTCTAGACATCAGGGGTGGGGAGTGCACATTGTTCTGCAATATCAGTTCTATGATGAGTTTGAGAAAAGCACTGGTTTTCAGTTTGTGTTTAAAAAAAAATTTTTTTTAAGGATACAAGCAACAACTTGCAACCTCTTTATATGTTGGACCTACATTCTGAGGGCTTTTAAGACATTTTATTTTAAAAATAATTTTACTCTCAAGTTGCAAAAGTAGTACATAGAGTTCTATGTATCATTCACCCAACTTCCTGCAAAGCAAACATCTTGTGTGTGCATAAATATATATGTATATATATATATATATATACTGACTGTCAAAATAAAGAAATTTATATTGATACATATAATTAAAGAAAATGGACTTTATTCTGATTTCAACACTTTTATATTCAATCCTATTTTCCTTATTTTCTTTTTTGTATATTTGATAAAATTGCATCACACATATAAATTTGTGTGACTTTCACAACTCAGGATACAAAATTTTCATTACCACAAAGAAACTCCATGTTACCACTGTATAGTTATATCTTCCCACATTCAGTGTTATATAGAATCACTATAATTTTTCATTCCAAGAGTGTTACATAAACACAACCATTCAGTAAATAATCTTGGGAGATGGTCTTTTTTTATTTAGCATTATGCCTTTGAGACTGAATCAAATTACTACATGTAATAATAGTTTGTTCCTTTTCACTGCTTAGTACTATTCCATTGTATAAATGGATGTTTTTTATCCATATATTCAACAAAGAGCACTTTTGTTGTTTTTAATTGTTGCTATTCCAAGTAAAACTATTATAAACATGTGTGTATAGGTTTTTGTGATCACAAGTATTCATTTCTTTATAAGTATGCTAAAATGCAGTTACTGGGTTGTATGGGAAGTATGTTTAACTTTTCAAGAAAATGCCAAATGGTTGTCTGGAACAGCGTACCATTGTGTGTTTCCAACAGTAAGCTTGAGATCCAGATGCTCCACAACTACACCAGCACTTGGTATTGCCAGTAAGTTTTTGATATTTAAAAATTTTTTTAATCGTTCTTATTTTTGTGTAGTGACATCTCATTGTGGCTTCAATTTATATATTCAGTGCGTTTTCTGTTTTTTGGATTGTTTTTAATATTTATGTATTTGTAGGTAAACTGATTATCTTCGTTATTTCAAATATACTATTTAGCCTATCTAGTGAATCTTTTCAGTTTTTGTTCTTTTCACCTCTAAAATATCCATTCCCTTTTCTATCATTTCTAATTTTTATTGATATTTTGGACTTTTTAATCATAATATTCCTCTTTAATTCTTTGAATATATTATCCACCAGTTATTTAAACATGTTTATAATATTGGTTTTGAAGTTTTTTTCTTTGAAACCTGTACCCACCGAGTTAGTTCCTATATGTGATTAACTGATTGATTGATTGATTGATTGGTTTAGTATGGGTCACAATTTCCTTTTTCTATGCATGTCTAGTTAATTTTGGTTGACTATTAGATTATTTTAGATAATGTATTATACCAAATTTGGATTTTATTTTTCTGAGTTTTGTATTAGTAACCCAGAATTAAACTGTTCATTCTTTGTCCTTTACTGTGGTTATTGTATTGATAATTCTGCCCACTTCTTTCTTCTCTTTTTCCCTCTTCCTGTTCCTTTTCCTCTTTCTTCTCTTCCTTCTTCTTCTCTTTTTTTCTTCTTCCTCCTCTTCTATTTCCTCTTCCTCCCTCTCCTCTTTCTTCTTCTTCGCTTATATTTACCCTTTAGCTTAGTTCCTTAGGGCTTTTTCTTCTGCATTTAAAACTTAATAAACTGCCATGATTTGAGTAGATGTGCTCAAATACACCATGTATAAGGCTTCCACCCTCTACAGATGGCTCTGTGCATGGATTGCAGAATAAATTAAAAGATGTAGTCAGTTCTCAAGTTTCCTCTCACTTTCACATTTTTGCCAAACTTTTTATTCTCAATTAATTTTCTTAGTTTCCTTGCCATCCAGTGAAGTGTGCAGACCTCATATCAAGTCTTACAATTCCACAGTATCCTTGGTAATGATCTCCTGTATGCCCCAGACAAGTGTGAAAGCAGGCTAGCAAATCTTTTCTTTTCTCCTATTCATCCCCAATTTTTATATGCAAAACCATACTCTTTTTGTCAACCATTGCCCTGAATCAACATTACTCTCTCTTGGAAAATAAAGCTATTGCTTTTCTTGCACCAAGTGAGCTGCAGCGTGGCAAAGTGAACAATAATAGCTCCAAATAAGAAGGCACAGATCCTTGCATGTCTTACCAAATTCAAGAAGGTTTTTAAGAATGAATTCTTCATTTGTTGTCTGATATTGATCTGTTTCCAATTTCCTAAAATGGCTGTTTTTGTGAACTTTGTCCAGATTTGAACCTTTTGAGGAAGAAAATTGCAATTCTCATGTCACCATTTCCATCCAAAACCAGTACTTACTTCCCAGTGCACAAATACATGGTATACTGCACTAAAATGTTAAATTCAGCATTTTTCATGACTTTTATCTGTGACTATATAATGGATAACTTTCAAAACTATTAGTTAAACCAAGGTCACCTATTTTCTCCTGCTATTCATTACTGTTTGAAATTAACTTCATCTTAAAAACTTTTAGGTTTCTATCCCACTTGAAATTTTATTACTACTTTGAGGAACTCATACATTTGTAGATACAGATGTAATTTTATTTTATAAGGTATTTTAAATTGTTCTGAAAATTTAGTTCAAGGAACAAATGAAGTTTTCCCTATTCTTAATTTCTTATGAATGCCCATTGAATGCATTTTTCTTATTAAACATTTCCTAAGTTTCTATAGGAAATTCAGCTTGAATCTATCCCTGACTTCAATTCACTTATTTACTCTAGAATCTAACTGATCCATCTTCCTCTAAATTCTTGTCCCCTCCTCTTTCTTACTTTTTTTGACTATGTATGTGTATGTGTTGTGTTTTCATGTTTGGATCAAATACTACTTTATTAAAAACAGATTGTTCTAATGATATTGTTTGAGAAGTACAACTTTTTTTAGTGGTTTGGCTGTATATGACCACCTAACATATCTTAATATTGCATCTATTCGCACATACACATACATATAACTGTATCTTCTAAAGCTATGGGTATGCCACTTAATTTAAAAAATATATTTTTTTGCCTATTAGACACTGAATTAAAAAAAATATTACAGTTTAATAAATTATTGATTTAATTACTTTCTAAGAATTCTTTCATGATACAAATAGGATATCCTTACATCTTGGTTTTTGAAGAAAACTGAACCCTGTCACCTGAGATCTAAAAAAATGAATAAAGTTAAATTATACTATGTTTTGGGTGAGGAAAGAATGATATTCACAGCAACAAGAGTTGTCAGCACTTCAAAACATCTATTTGGAAAATAGAAGAGACCATGGGTGCTAGTTCATCTGGATGTTAATGGATATGGTGATTTAATGGGGAATTAGTGTGTGTTTTTAAGCTAATCAAGGCACAGTTGTTAAGTGCTACATCTGTTGTTAATAAATCCTATGACTTTAAGATTTATTCTTCCACAGATCTGGCATTTTTAACCAATATCTGCAAATATTTGGATCTGGAATGATTTGATCTTTTTGTGGTTTATTGTAATTCAATATTAAGGTGTATATTTCATGAGAGAACCTTTAAAATATTTTTGAGGGAAATTTAAAATTATATTATATTCTTTGACTCAAAAACTACTTACTAATAATTGTATCTAAATAAAAATTTTATTAAAGACTATTCTAAGAAGTAGAAAAAATTTCAATAATTACATATGTAGATATTTAATTTAATATGTGTCAAATAATTTGAGATAATTTTAATTACAGCATTTTAAGTTTTTATTTCTGATAAAAATTATTTTTTATCCTTATATATCTATTTAACATGGATTTGACTTATATTGTCTTGGCTTTTGAGTGCATGAGAATTAACAGTATGAATCACACACAATATGAAATGCATAACAGATTGGATGAAATATATAAATGTAGAAGTTTTCTTGAAAATTTTAATTGGTGCACATTTTAGGACAATGCAATTTTGTTTAAGTTCCATTAATATAATCTTTCACTGTAAAAAGAAATTTGTTCTGTTTTCCTGTCTGCAATCTAGAAAGGTAAAACAATCTTCTACTTGACCTCTTTTCACATCTAATTTGAGAGGATTGTTTCTGTGGAGATAACAGTCTCCATGGTTACTGGTTACACAGACACTTTCAACATGTTTTAACAATGTTTGTAGAACTCATGGGGCTGTTGCTTTGCACTTCAGTAAATAAGGACATTTGTCCTCTCAGACTGCATCTTTCAAATAATATGGATTAGATGAAGTGCACTGTAATGTCTGTAACATATAACAGTGACTTGTGAATGTGCATTTATGAGTGTTTATCCTCTGAAGGACTAGGTACCTAAAATTGTAATTTGTCAAAGTAAATGCCTGATAATGGATAGAATCAGATTCTAGTGTCTAGACAGATGATTATCACTGTGCTGTTCTAATACCAGAGATAACTCTCCAGTTGGAAGATCAGTTTTGTTATCTTTGAATATGGCAGAAAATGTCATAATCACTACTATGAGGGAAAAGCAGAGGTGTCATTGAAGAAAATCAGATAGTATTTTACAAAGATAAACATTTATATACATAGCCTAAAGCCTGATTAAAATGAATACAATTTTACATTTTTATTGGTAATTTTTGGAAGAAAACATCTGGGGGGTGTGGCGGGGGGATGGGGAGAAGAGGTAAGCATTTACTATTGTTGGGGGAGTTCGGTTAGGAGACGCAGGGAAGTCAGAGTACAAGGTGAGGAAGGAATTCATTCAAATCAGAGTGTCTGGGAATGACAAAACAGAATAATAAAGCAAGTCGTTAAACTGCTACTCAGCACGGGGCACGTACCCTGCTAACTCCTTAAGCCAGCGTCACCTGGCGTCCAGTGCCCACTTGAATCTGCACAGAATGAGCATGGGAACAGAGTCCCTACCACTCCAGGCTTTGGGGGAGCCGCAGGGCACTGGGTGGATTGACAGTATGTTCTGCAAACTTCCTATAGGTGAGGAAGGGAGACTCTGATGCAGGCTACTAAAGAGCATGACTGTAAGCTGCAGTTCCCGTCACCTAGGTGACCGTAATTTGCAAGCCCAGTCTGAGCTCTGGGAGGGCCCTTCCTACTTCTCTGAGATAGGACAGAGAGAGTGAAGCTTTAAACTGAAATCCGGAGAATTAGAATGACAAAGCAAAGTAACAAAAACACTCACCACTGGAAAAGCGCAGAGACAACACATCGAAGTTGAGCAGTGAGAAGTTTATTTAAGGCAAAAAGGAGCACACTCAGAGAAAGAGGAGGGAGGGCTGCCGCAGAGAACAGGCGCCCCTATAAGGTTGGGAAAAAGTTAAAGATGCACTAACAAAGTGCAGGCGACCTCAGAGAGAGGAATGCCCTGAAAAGTTTGAGAAAAGTCTACGCATTTAAAGAATGTGGGCGACCCTTTTAAGGATTTTTCTGAAATGTGACCAAGGGCCGGGGGGTGCAGACTTATTAAGTGGTCTCTGCATATTTAAAATTAACTTAACACAAGAAATTTACTGCTCTGATTCCCTCCCAGGATAGAAGCTTCTTGGTTTGGGAACGTATCAATTAAGACGGCCTGCCCAGCCCCAAGGTGGGCTGTTATTGGCTGTCTGCTAAAGAGTAAGTTAAAAAAACTTTTTCCTGGATTTTAAAATGCAATCCCATCTTTAAGATGGAATCTTTCCCGTTTTTCACTTTGTTGTTTATGGGTCTGCATGCTTAACACAATAAAGACACGGGCTGTGCTGAAGTACCCTCCTTTATTTGGGGAATATTCAAACATTCCAGGCCAAGTTGCCTTTGGCTTTTCGAGCTTTAACTGATTAACTCATTAACTTTGGGTCTTTTCTGGGTTTCTAATTTTAACTGGCTAACTTTCTGAGTCTCTTCTGGTGGGCTTTCCCAGCCTTATTCTCCTTCCACCCCACTCATGTCTATTTTCCTGCCTAATACTATCACACAATTTAACATCTTGACTGTTTCATTCACCATAGATTTTCCCAAAATGATCTATTCCTCAAGATACCAATTCTATATGCATATAGTTACATACGATATAAATGTATAAAAGGTGGGTATTATTGCTTGCTGTTAGCTTAATAGAGTGGATTTTTTCCAGCCATGTAAAATGTTTGGTCTGGCTAAATATTTTAATTCTATAAACCATTGGATAGATTAACATATATAAAACATATCTTTAATTCCCCTTCAGTATATTTGAATTGTGAAATTTTGAGCATTTGACATAAGTAATAAGCCCATAAATTATTCATTTATATTATATACTTTTTTTCATTAGCCACATTTTAATCAATTCATTTGGGACTAAATATTGACTATTTCTGTATTGCAATGAGAGATCATAGCAACAAACTGAAAGAAATAGAGCATGGAAGTAATCCTGTGGAGTGTTGGTATTTTGTTTGAGAAGATTTATGCTCTGCTCTGTTTCACCCATCCTGAGAGGCGGTCATGTTAATTCAAGAGCTTTGTGTCACAGACTTTAGAAAAATGTTTGCCCTATTAAAATAGAGCTACTTTAATCCCAAAGATTGGTCTTAGCTTCTTTTTCTTCCCTTCTAAGATTTACAGAAACATATTTAATACAAATTTGTTTCACATGGAAACATCAATGAAGTCTATTTAAAATTGTTTTTACTGTACTTTTAGTATTTTAAACACAAAAATATTAAAGGAGATACTAAAAGTTACTGTTACAGATTGGTTGTGTATGTGCTTTCTACTTTGTCTTGTTATATGAACATCATTATCTGGTTTATGATATATTCTCATGAAGGAATTAAGTAACCATTATTAATGATGTCCATAAAAGTGCTTTTTAAATAAAACACTATCTACAGTTAAAATTATGTAAAGAATATAAAATATACAGAATTTTAAAAACATGTGCATCCGTATTCACTCTCACACAATTTAAAAGGACTTCCATAGTCTGTTCTATGTGTTCTTTACCATGTACCTAAAAAAGAGATTTTTTTTTGTTTTTTTATTCTCATTAAGTTATCAGCATAACTAATTCAGGCTAGGAGACCTTACAGTTGGAAAAAAAATGCCCACACAATATATCAAATTACCATTTAAACAAATACATATGATTCAAAGAAAATGTAAAGCAATATTATACTTATCTAAAAGTATACATAATAAACAGAATATGAGTCAAGCATAAACACGATGTTATATTAATGACTTATTATGATTCTAAACCTAAAATATTATGTAGATTAATCTAGAGAAGGTAAATAAGACTATAAAAATTTTCAAAGGTTTTCAACTTATACTTTTAATTTGTAAAAGAGTAATTCAATTTCTTAAGAATTTTTGGAAGTCCATCAGAGATGTCTGTGCAGAAATACCCAATTCAAATATATTTAAATAACAAAAAATAGCAAACATCTCAAATATCCACTTATCTATCTAAGATATTTTGGTTAGGTCATTTGGTTTCTCTCTAAGATGACAAGAATTCCACTGCTGGAAGAATCTTAAAAATGTATTTGCCAGCTAGGATATACTATATAAATATCAGTTGGAGTTATTGCTCTAGTTTTACTGAGTTCTGACAGAAATAATTTCAGAATCAGAGAGAAGTGAAGTTTTACTGAAAGCAGACAAGGGAGGTGATTTATACTTTGTTTTGCAGGGACCATTGCCCTGTTCTCACATTGTCAATTCTATCTTGATCACATTTTCTATTGACCATTCTTTTTTTTTAATGTACAATGCCATGAGCAACATTATGTCTACTAGACTCCCCCCACCATCAAGTCCCCACCACACATGCTACCACAGTCAGTGTCCATCAGTGCAAGATGTTACAGAGTCACTACTAGTCTTCTCTGTGTTATACTACCTTCCCCGTATCCCCCCCTACATTATACATGCTAATCGTACTGTCCCTTTTCTCCCCTTATCCCTCCCTCCCTACCCATCCTCCACAGTCCCTTTTCCTTTGGTAACTATTAGTCCCTTCTTGGGTTCTGTGAATCTGCTGCTGTTTTGTTCCTTCAGTTTTTCCTTTGTTCTTATACTCCACAGATGAGTGAAATCATTTTCATTTGGTACTTGTCTTTCACCACCTGGCTTATTACACTGAACATAATACCCTCTAGCTCCATCCATGTTGTTGCAAATGGTAGGATTTGTTTCCTTCTTATGGAGGAATAATATCCCATTGTGTATATGTACCACTTCTTCTTTATCCATTCATCTACTGATGGACACTTAGGTTGCTTCCATATTTTGGCTATTGTAAATAGTGCTTGATAAACATAGGGGTGAATACATCCTTCTGAATCTGAGAGCTTGTTTTTTGGGTTAAATTCCTAGGAGTGGAATTGTAGGGTCAAATGGTATTTCTATTTTGAGTTTTTTGAGGAACTTCCATACTGCTTTCCACAATGGTTGAACTATTTTACATTCCCATCAGCAGTGTAGGAGGGTTCCCCTTTCTCCACATCCTCACCAACATTTGTTGTTGTTTGTCTTTTGGATGGTGGCCATCCTAAATGGTGTGAGGTGATATCTCATTGTGGTTTTAATTTGAATTTCTCTGATGATTAGGGATGTGGAGCATCTTTTCATATGTCTGTTGACCATCTGAATTTCTTCTTTGCAGAAGTGTCTGTTCAGGTCCTCTGCACATTTTTTGATTGGCTTATTTGATTTTTGTTTGTTGAGATGCATCAGTTCTTTATATAATTTGGATGTCAACCCCTTATTAGATATGTAACTTATGAATATATTCTCCCATACTCTAGGATGTCTTTTTGTCCTACTGAAGGTGTCCTTGGCTGTACAGAAGCTATTAAGTTTCATATAGTCCACTTGTTGATTTTTACTTTTGTTTCCCTTGCCTGGGGAGATATGTTCATTAAGAAGTTGCTCATCACTATTTACAATAGCCAAGAAATGGAAGCAACCTAAGTGCCCATCAGTAGATGAATGGATTAAGAAGATGTGGTACATATACACAATGGAATATTACGCAGCAATAAGAAAGAAACAAATCCTACCATTTGCAACAACATGGATGGAGCTAGAGGGTATTATGCTCAGTGAAATAAGCCAGGCCGAAAAAGACAAGTACCAAATGATCTCACTCATATGTGGAGTATAAGAACAAAGAAAAAAAAAAAATAAATAAATAAATAAATAAATAAATAAATGAAGGAACAAAACAGCAGCAGACTCACAGAACCCACGAATGGACTAATAGTTACCAAAGGGAAAGGGACTGGGGAGATGGATGGGAAGGGAGGGATAAGAGGGTAAAAGGGGCATTACGATTGGCAGACATAGGGTGGGGGGGCACGGGGGGTACTGTACAGCTCAGAGAAGACAAGTAGCGATTCTCATCTCACTACGCTGATGGACAGTGACTGTGGTGGGGTTGGTGGGGGGGACCTGGTGATGGGGGGAGTTCAATCATCACGGTATTGCCCATGTAATTGTAGGTTAATGATACTAAAATAAAATAAATTATTAAAAAAAAAA